>CP135543.1:7340977-7369087 GCA_032402905.1 Khaya senegalensis
TATATATATATATACCAGTTTGATGACTTTGTGAATTGTGATTCAAAATTCACTAGTGTAGTCGAAGTGATCAAGTGGAGTCTTTTACAGCAAAGCTGAGCTGAAGTGGCAGTCCTACTGGCAAGAAGAAGAAGTAAAGCTGAGCTGGACAGTTAGTTAAAAGTACTAGAATATGATTGGTTCATTTTGGATTGACTAACTGTAATTTTGACTATTAAATAGAATGAGATGCTTTGGGGAAATGGGGGTGAGATCGAATGAAAAGAAGAGGGAATTAGAGAAGAAAAGCAGAGTGCTGAATATTTGTACTTCTCACAAAGTTTTCTTGTAACCATTTGACTCTATTGTATAGAATTCATTTTCGATCTGTTTTTCATCATTTTCTTGACTGGTTTTGTGTTCATTCATTTGCTTAAGAACAAGGGATTAATTGCTGCACGATTGAATACGATTGAATCCTGAAGATTCAAGTTCTTGAATTCTTGAATTGCATAGTTATCTTGTGGTATTCATATTGTTAGTGGTCTTCGCTGGTTGGGATCATTTTTCTCTACAGACTTGATAAAAATCTCCATTGACAAATTTTATTGAGGATGATTAGTGTAAAAATAATTCTTCTTGGTGAATTATTCGTTAATGGAGAGACAAATTTCACCGAATAAAATTATTTTTATATTAATATGTTCATTAACTCATCAAGTAGATGTAATTCTATCCAAATGTCAAACTTTTTGGCTCAAATATTAAAAATTGAGCCATTTTCATCAAAACTCCTATATAGATAGATATTGAATGAAAGATATTTAGAATTAAAATCTTTCACTTGTTACTTCTCTCCAACTCAGCCGCTAGCTTAAAAAAATAAATAAATAAAATAAAATTAGTATGTCAGATTTTCAATAATAATTTATAAATTATAAGATTTATTACTCACTTTTCAATATTTACAGGCTTAAAAACTAAAAATTTATAAAACTAGTGAATCAAATATTTAGGAATGATTTAAAAGTTATAGGAGTAAATAGTTATTTTTTAAAACTAGAGGAACCAAAACATAATTAAAGATTTGACTGAATATGTATTTTGTTATTGATTAAATTTTATTATCATTTTTAATTTGTTTGCCATGAGTATGTTAACTTTGTTAATTTTATCTCAAATTTAATGAATATATATTTATTTAGTTAGTTAATTTTATACTTATTAAATTAGATTATCTTAAATTTTTGTTATTTGTCCATTAAGTTAATATATATATATATAATTGATGTGTTGTTAATTAATTTAAGTTTATAATTAAAGACATTATTTGTTTTAATAATTTTGAATGAAGATAAATGTATAACCAAGAATATGGCACGTTGATTATTTTTTTTTCAGAAACAGTAAGAACCGGCGGAGCAGGTCCTTATCACGGATGTCATAAAACACAATCTTTGCATTTATAATTTCGTCGCTTCTTAGCGTTCTTCAAGTCAATGTTCAGGGAACAAGCACACGTAAAGCCTTGATCCAAGCAAAACCAGCGAATATGTCCGCGTTTCTGTTGGGTTTACTCGTCTATTGCTTTGCATATTTTGGTGATATGAAATATTCACCGCGGCTTCGAATCTTCAGATCCGTCGCCGTAATCTCAGGATCACTTTCTGCGGCCTCGTTGCTCTCCATGATTCTCCCACAACCCTATGGCAATTTCAGTTTCATTTTATTGCCTTTTATCCTTCTTCTTCTTGCAGGTTTGCATGTTGGCAGGCGGATTCGTTGCAAAATTTGGCACGTTTGGATTGGGATTAGAGGAATCAACCAACGACAATTATTGCCTTTGTAGGAAGATGTGTGTATTGAAGGAAGTCATAGAAAATCAATATGTAGGAAGTTATGGCTGGCAAGTTTCATTCACGAGATAGGGTTTACTTAATTTTACACTTTGTAAGTATTTTATATTGATAAAAGTAAATTTAAATTCAAACAAAGTATTTTAACCGTAGTTAACGTCCAGACTCCAGAGATCTCACACATGCTAAACTTAATTTGTATCCACAATTAGTAGTGTAACTGAAAAATAAATTAAAATAAATAAATACATAAATCTTTAGAAACGGTCAGAAAGCGGTATATAAACAAACCTGAGACTAAGAGATGGCAGTGGTGGTAGTGGCAGTGGCGCCGGTGGTAGCTGCCATGTTTTGCTGTCTTGCCTTCTCTCCCTTTGCACGCAAGACGTCACAACCAGACTAACATAAAAGTATACAAACATCCAAAGGTTAAATCAATTTTCGAAATATATGAAAAATGAAAATGAAGAGAAGAGAGAGGGAGAGGGTTGTGGAATTAAAGAGGATAAAATATAACTGTATTAGTAAATAAAAAAGGAATAAATTTTAACTTAGTCCTTAATAATACTTTATTGGATTCAACTAATTTAATATTTTATTCGAGGAAATATACTAAAAAAACATACTAAATCAAGCTATAAGGTAAATACTTAATGAAAAATAAATCACAAATTGTAATACAACTAAGCTGTAGTTCTATAAAGTTGTCATGGACTCTGTTCCGACGGTTCAAGCAATGTTCAAATTAATCATAAAATACATTCGACTAAAACATTATTTACACTTGAATATGAAGTAATGCTTCAAGAAAGACAAAAAAAAGGAGATACTGTAAATGAATCCCGAGTTGTTAATATGCCATTTGTAAATCACATCACATACAGAAGAAGTGTGTATGCAATCAAACTTCAATTGAGCAATGTATAAACAAGTTTGGGAAAATCAAGGGAAATAAATCATTTCTGATTTAACAAAAACATTGGCGAAAGCTCCTTACAATCATCCCATGGCTCCTCGGTCATAACTGCTTGTTATAGTCTGGAATTCCCTCCTGTCCCGCAGTATCCCACTAAACAGACAAAAAATCAAGTGTCAGACATGAAAGAGAGAGAGAGAGAGAGCAAAGTATGTAGGCAATCAAACTTCAATTGAGTTAATGATTAGATAAGAGCTCTCGTCTCACAAATATGTCCAGTATAAAAGTGAGGCAACTGAGCAGTAAGCCAAAGTGAAAATTAAAAAAAAAAAAAAACGCATAGAAGAATTAATTTATTCGAAATAGATATTCATGAGTATCAATATTCAATATGGTATTACTTAAAATTTAGGCCATGATACCAACACAGATAAACATTTTTACAGCATCACATTTTCATTCTCACTAAAACCAAAACAAGCCACGTTAAAGAAACATAATCAATACAAGATCAACTTTATTTTTTGCTAGAAAATAAGATATGTTTAATATTGAAAAGAAAGATTCAGAAAACAGTGAACAACCTTTCACATGAACAAGGAAATACTTGTGGAAAAATAAATCATAAATTGCAATACACGTAAGCTATAGTTCTGTTAAGTTGTCACAGACCCAATTCTGATGGGTCATACAATGTTTAAATTAATAATAAAACACATTTGACTAGAACAAAATTTAATATTTATTTAAATCTAATTAAATATAACTACTAATCAATGGTCTCTAATTATTAACAACAATAGATCTAAAAAGAAATAATATAATTTAACAATGTAAGAATTAAAAATTACCAAAATCTTAAAGCCTAAGGAACCTAAGAATAATAGAAATTTAGTCAAATTTATCCACTATGTTATAAACCTTTAATTATTTAAAAATCACAATAAATTTTAATTTTAATAAATATATTAGTTTTTCATATACACAAAATACATACATATTTATATATATGCATGCATATGATATTACATAAGATAAAAAAAAAATTATAGTCGTTTTTAAAAACTTTTATAACACTTAATCACTTTAAAAAAAAATTTAATTTATTAAAAATATATTCATTTAATTACTATTTAATAAGATTTTATTTATTACTTATTACTAATTAAATTAATATCATCCTCACTTTGATCAACGTGCTTCAAATTCATTAAATTTTTTATATTATAATAATAATAATTCACAGACCTATAAATGTACTCTCTTTGTCAACAAAGATGAGTTGAATAAATTACATACATAGATAATTAATATATCTAATTGAACTCACATAGTTTACTTTTCGTTAAAGATTATTTACACTCCATGTATTATATTTATAATTTATTATGGTTACTAGTTTTTAACTTTCACTTATAATAAACTTACTTTTCTTTTATAAATAGAAAAATAAATAAATATATCTCTTCTTCTTTAACAAATTCAAAAGAATTTTACTAGTTTTTAGCTTATAATTATTATATATTTTCTCTTCTTTTTTAAATTGTATAGTTACAATTCTCACTATTTTTTTTAACTTCTATTTTGTTAATTTGTTAAAAGATGATTATAAGGTATAAAAAATAATTATCATGTATTTATTGAGAGTTAGAAAATTTAGATAATAATAATATATTTTAACTAAGATTTTATGAATGAGTTTTTTCAATAATAAAAATATGGTTGATATAGGATTTGAATTAATCATGGGTTTAAGCATTAACTTAAAAACAATGATAATACAATAACAATATATACAAATTCCTATCAAACTTATTATACAAACTAATGTGGCAGTGTTCTATTATTGCCATATGTACTATATTTTTACATAAATGAAAATTCATGGAAGTAATAAAAATAATAAATTATACGGACATGTGGTAATGATGCGACTTCATAGATCAATTTATCTTAAAATTTTGGTATTTCTAACATTATTCATAATCAAATAAGTATTTAATAACAAAATTAAAAATAAAATAATTAGATTTATATAAAATAAAGATAAATAAAATTAATTTTAGAATCAATAAATTGTAATAATAATTTTTTTAATTTTTATAGAGTAAATAAAAAAGAGGTCTTAAAATAATTTTTGAGTCAAGTAGCATCACTCTTTTCTTTATTTAAGTCACGAGGATGAAGTCTTAAATGATAAGTGGTGACTAAGACTTTTGTCTCCATGCACAAGGTCACGTCATGTCATGCCAATTTTTAAATTTTTTTGAATAATTAAAATTATTAAGAGTCCACTTCTTTCCATAGTACGAGTGAAAGGGAAAATGTAAAGACTATAAATAAAATGGCCCCTATCTCTATGAATACAAGAAGTTTTTCCATTATTATTAGTGTACAACTCTTTAAAAATTTTTATGCAATTTATAAATTTTTTGTCCTTTTTTATTTTTGGAATTATACATTATATTTTAAAAAACTTAGGAAATGCAACAAAATAATTAAAGAAACATAATAAAAAAAATTAAATATCAAACAATATTTCTTATATTAGATTAAAAGTAAAGAGATCTTTCAGAATATAAAAATTATTTTTATCATCATTAAATCAAAAAATTATTGAAAGTATAAGTCAAGATGTCCTCTCGTCATTTTGCCAACTTTTACCGTTTCCAAATTAAAAAAAAAAAAAAAAAAAGAAGTATAGTCTCTTCTGTTCTTCTTTATATAAAGATGATAAATGAAACACTTTTGATTAACAACAAAGTTTCATATTTTCAAAAGAGGAAAGGATTCGCACATAAAACAGAAAACAACATAGCTGAAACAAAAGCAAAAGTTACCATTGTCATGTTGTTGATTATTGGACCGATGATTGGCACGGCATGGGCAGAAATACCAGAATACGGCAACAAATGCAAGGGAGAATGCATTCCTTATTGGATGAATGACATGCATTCCCACCAAGAGAAATGTAATTTTGCTTGTGAAGTTGTTTGGGCTAAAAAGAAAGATGTTTTCTATGGACATGGCCCGGCAGCTATTGTTTAACGTTTGAAACAGCACTTCGGCCCGCCCGCACAAGATGTTAGCATTATTATAATCCTATCGTACTTTGTTGTATTGTACTTGATGAATGGTACCTCTTCTGTTGGCCCCCCTTCCGTTCTTCTGTCCTTTGAAAAAAATTATCTATGATTTGTAGTTTGTTTAGTCATAAATGCAATCATTAAATGTTGCATTTGTTTTATTATACAAATTAGTACGTTAATCTCTTTAATTATGCCTATTTATAAAGCTCTTGTTGTAAGGCAAGACTGAATTTCTTTTTTTTAAAAAAAAAAATCAAATCACATATCAATCAATTTTTTCTTTTTCTTCTTTTTTAATTTTATTAAAAATTAATTTGTTAAAAAATTAAAATATAATCTAATATTTATTTATTAAATTAATGATACTAATTATTTAATATATTATTTATTAATTAAGTTTTAAAATAATATAATAGATTATTATAAAATTATTGGACGATAAAAATAATACATTATCACAATTAATCAAGCGTTCCATAGAAGATGATAGAGACGGAATCATAAAGCACAAGAAGGTATGAAATTTGATAGAATCCACACATGTCATGATATTAAAAAGCGAAGAATGTCACATAGAAACAACCCAATGACCTTTCAAAAGAAATAATCTAATATTAATCAAATAAAAATATTCAAATATAAAAACTTTGAAATGTAACTAATAAGTTAAGATAAAAATAAATAGATTAAGTAATTTTTTTTTTTTTTAATTTAGAGAATTTCTCATTCTAAAATGATAAATTTTGACAACTAACTTTATACGGCTAGCAAACACTTCAATATTCCTGACCTTACTTTGTTTCACAAAAAAGTGAAATCATCAAGAAATCAAGATGTAACATGTGGACAAGATTCATATCATTAGTCGGAGCAAAAAATCTCATCAACAAGTAAATCAATTGACATTTAAAACACTAAACTAATGATAATTAGACAATATACATAAAATTTGTAAGTTGACAACAATCCAAAATTGCTGAACTTATAAATCACTTCCTATACAACGACACGTGAGAGTTCTCAACTCTCAGCAAATTGGATAAAAGCATCAACACCCTTGTCACCATCTATAATTGTTAAACTTAAAAAATCCACTTTCCATACAACAACACAAGAGAGTTCTCTACTCCCACCAAATTGGATTGAATCATCAATATCTTTGTGTTTTATTTTAATACATTGTTAAAATAAATGAATAGATTTTTAAACTTGTCAATGAATATGTTAAGCACAAGACGGAATTGGGAAGTTGTTCACCCGACAGGAAATCAAGATATGAAATTTAATAGAATCCAAGAAGGTATCATCAAATGAGATTCGACAATAATTAGTCAAAGCACCTAAAAACAACTTCTAGAAAGAGCACTTAAAAACAACTTCTACAAAAGCACTTACGTATGCATTCTCCCCGATTAAAATTGATGTCACATATATGTGACAATGTGTGATTTTTATACTGAAAAAATAATAAATGAGATGAGCCTAAATTGTTACGATTATAATTATAATTTAAATTTAAATTTTTTTATATTCATAAAAAAAATCATCATTTAATTTTATCTATTTATTATTTAGAAATAAAAAAACAGTCGGCTCAATTTATCCTGCTCAGAGTCCAAGCTAGGTTGGAAGATTAGAGTCCACTACAGATTGGGGCCGAAGGGTTGATCCCAAGTCTATTTTTATTTATATTAAATAAATAATTTTAAATTATTAAATATTAATACTTGCAAACTAGTTAAGTCTTAGATTTGACAAGGTCTGTATGAGACCAAATTTATGAATTATGTCAGGCCTTTTTTTCCTTATTCAAGCTGAACTAGGTCTAACTTACAAATTCTCCGAGAGTCTCATTTTCTTGTTGTCTGCCAAAAATAATGGGAAGCATAAGTCAATATAGTTAATTATTAATAATTAAAATAAAATAAGACAAAGTTTTAGTGCTAGCTAGTCCTAGTATGACTATTTGAAAGTCCCACTAATTAGAAAAATTAAGCCATTCTAATTTTGAGAATTACGAAAGCAATGATCCCATTATTTAAAAATAATTTTTGTTTATTTATTTTATTAAAATCTATTAAAATAACCTTCTGTTTAAGGTTTTGATTCTAATAAGTTTTGTATATCTTACATTTAATTGTTTTAAAAAAATTTTATGTTAATTTTTTATAATTTCAAGTCATATATTTCATATTTTAAGTTTTATATTAAATGATATCAAAAATATATTAACTAAATTTTAAATTTAATTATATTAAGTTGCAGTTCTAATTTCATAATCTAATTTAAACAATTTTTATACTATTACTTTAATTTATTACTTTTAGCAAAACTTGATGAAAGCTTACAAGAATGAGACATAGTTCATTTTTTTAATAAAAGAATATTTTTCTTTTATTTGTTTAATATAATTTTAGTTAAAAGAGTCGTAACCCACATTTGGATAAGTTAAAAACGTCAAGACATAGATATGTTCTAAAATTACTTTTTAAAAGTAAAAAATAAATTGTTTTATGATTTATTACAATTCTTGTATGCCTATCTCTATATTTGATAGGATTTGTTTAATAGTATATACTAAATTACATTATTTTAAATAGATTAGACTGTAATAAATTGAAATACAAAAATAGATAATTTAAAATTTATTTTTTGAAACTAAGAGGTATATATAAAAATAAAATAGGCATAAATTTTGATATGATGGGAGGATCCAAACTTCAAATTCTCTGCGGATATAGTCTTTTTCTTCCATGCTCATTAAGTACCACCCATACCCTCAAGGGTGATATTGGAGTTGATATTTTGAGTGAGCCAAATGTAAATATTAATAAATTGCAGAGCTTAAAGAATAAAAAACATATTCTAAAAGATTAAAATTATAAATATATGCGTACTTAAAATAATTGTGGGACTAGGGCCCTTGCTATAGTTCCATCCCTGTATATCCTTTCTTAATAAAGCAAGTATCTTTATGGTAAGAATTTTTGTCATCCTTAACAAAATTTTTTTTAAAGATAAATTATAAAATTATTAATAATATATATTATTAAATTATTTCTTTTGTTATTTTTATAAGAAGACAAATATATTTTATATCTTCATCAAATTTGGTTTTTTAAAAAGTTAATTTTTAATATTTTATTGTTAGTTTAAAATTTTTATTATTATTTTTTGATAAAATAAAATTGTACACATAAAAAATAATTAAAAATAGTGCTTGTGCAATTTATACTCATATCCAATATGATCATTGTATCTCATTTTGTTTTTAGAATTCACAGCATAAATTTTAAACTTTTAATTTCTTTTTATACAATAGATTAACTATTTTGTACAAATAAAAAAAAAATGTCTATGATTTGTGGTTAGTTTTGTCATAAATGCAATCATTATATCATTAAAAGTTGAATTTATTTTATTGTGCAAAATAGAAAGTTAATCTCTTTAATTATGTCTCTTTATAAAGCTATTGTCTTATGATAAGATCGTGTTTATTTTATTTTTAAAATCAAATCACATACCAATCAAGTTTTTTTTTTCTTTCTTTTTTTATTTGATTAATAATTAATTTTTTAAAAAATTAAAATATAATTTAATATTCATTATTAAATTAATGATACTAAATATTTAATATATCATTTATTAATTAAATTTTAAAACAATATAATAAATTATTATAAGATTATAGAACGATAAAAACAATAGATTGTCATAATTAATCAAGCATTCCCAAAAGATGGTAGTGACAGGATCATAAAGCCTCGAGTTGGATTGGAAAGTTGCTCGCCCGAAAGGAAATCAAGATATGAAATTTCATAGAATCCAAGAGGGTATCATCAAATGGTATTCTAGAAATAGTAGGCAGTCAAAGCACTTAAAAACAACTTCTAGAAAAAGCGCATAAAAAGAACTTGTAGAAAATCACTTAAGCATGCATAATCACCGTTCAAAATTTTGCTCACATACAAAATAATATGTGATTGCTATATCGAAAAAATTAACAAGATATGAATATAGACTAGAAATTGTATCTGATTTGAAGCACTTAAGGAGGACTTGTAGAAAAGCACTTAAGCACACATCAAATAATATGTTATTATGGTATTAAAAAAAATTAAATGAATATCAAGTTATTTAATAAATTGACATAGAAAGTATTGTGAGTCTTAAAAACAGAATACATGCCTTTGATATATTTGTTATTAAAATACAATTATATAATAGTTAGACATACGATTAAATTGTCAATAGACGTCTTTAAATTTCTTTAATATTTATGAAAATTTTGATTATATGTACTTAACAAAATAGAATATAATATAATAATAAAAATGTAATAAGTTTGTCATTAATATATTAAGGTTCATGAAAATACAGTATATAATTAATTTTTTAAAAAAATAATGAGATTACAAACAGACAACAACATATTTTGTATTGTAATATTTTTTAAAAAAATTGTTTTTTTTTCTTTTTGTGTAAAGATTTTAAAGAGAAATATTATTAATTGGTATAAAAAGAGAACAGTAGAAAATTATTTGATATTAATGACTTTCTAAAAGTATTTATCTCTTTTCTTTATTCCCATTCTTCATCTCAAACAACTCTTTATAAACTCCTTCACTCCAATGGTGGCAATAAATTTTATAACAAAAACTAATTTAATAAATCAATTTGTAAATTTTTATTGTGTAAATTTATGGGTTTAATTTTTTTATTTTTATATTATTTAATTTTTGTTGTTAACTTTTAATGTAATTCATCAATCATGCAGAATAATTTTTATCTTGTGTTGAATTTCAGTGAGAACATAAGAAGAAAATATCCACTTTTACGGCTATATTTTCTATAAAAAAAATATAATTTCAGAATTTTTGTTATTATCTTTTTTTTAAAGAATAAAATTCATGATGTGCTCTTTTCTCCTTATTAAGAATAATGTTGTTGTATATATAAATTTTTTCTACAAATTGACGTAGCATAATAGCATTAATTGAATAAAAATAAAATTAATTCAACTAATAAGAATCAATAATATATAGGTCATTTGATAAATATACTATAACATTACTACATCAATTTTTATTTTATAATTTATATAGAGAGTTTGAATCTATAACTCTACTATTTTTTTTAATATAATTTCTTCTTGTTCCATTGAGATTGCTTTAAAAAATACTCATTGTACAACTCTTTAAATTTTTGTTATGCCATTGTTGACTTTTAACTGCTTTTTATTTTTATTTTTATTGAATTTAATGCTCAAACAGTTTGCATCTTTACATCAATGAGAATGTTATGTGTTTAAAATACATGTGAATTAAAAATATAAATCATAATGGGTATATAAATTTATAACAATTAGTAGAACAAATAGCATATCGAATGTAAGATTAGAATTATCATGATAAGTATGAGTTTGATATTGGTTTAAATTTTTGTTCATATATATTTATAATATGTTCAATAATTTACATTTTTTTATTTTTATATTGGCATTTTCTTACTCATAAATTTACATAGATGAGCCTAATTTATTATGATTATAATAATAATTTAGATTAAAATTTTTTTATGTTTTAAAAGGTCATTTTTAACATCATTTAATTTTACCTGTCTATTGTTTAGGCGTGGCAAAAGGGTCGGCTAAGTCCTGCCTACTTAGGACATAAGCCAAATCGAAAGAGTAACATTCACCTAGAGCCTGAGCGAAGGCTCGGCTCGTAACCCTATTTATATTTATATTAAATAAATAATTTTAAATTATTAAATACTAAGGCCCACAAACTAGTCCAATCCTAGGTTTGAAACGGCTCATGTGGGATTGAACTTATGAATTGTGCCAGGTTCTTTTTGTTTTCACTTAGGCTGAACCAAGTTTGAAGGTCCCACTAATTAAAAATATTACATCATTCTAATTTTAAGAGTAGTGAAAGCAATGATCTAACTATTTAAAAATAACTTTTATTTATTTATTGTCAAAATCTATTAAAATAACATGTTTAAGGGTTTGATCAGAATAAGTTTTGTATATCTTATATTCATTTTTTTTTTAAATTTTTATGTTAATCATTTTATAATTTTAAGTCTTATGTTTTATAATTAAGTTTTACGTTAAGCAATACAAGATATATATTAGCTGAATTTTTAATTTAATTATATTAAGTTCTAGCTCTAATTTCATAATCTAATTTAAATAATTTTTTATTGTGTCATTTTAATTTATTTTTTTTAATGAAACTTAATGAAAGCTTACAAGAATAAGACACCGTTTATTTTTTAATAAAAGAATATCACTCTTTTTTTTTTATTATTTTACATAATTTTAGTCAAAAAGTCATAACCTATGTTTGAATAAGTAAGAAATTTCAAGATGTAAACATATTCCTAAATTACTTTTTAAAAATAAAAAATAAATTATTTTATAATTTATTACGTTCTTGTGTACCTAATTCCATATCGATAGGACATATTTGTTAATACATATTAAACTGTATTATTTTAAATAAATTAGACATACTTATTTGTATTATATTATAATACAAAAGTGGTAATTTAAAATTTATTTTTTTTAAAGTAAGAGTTGTATATAAAAATAAAATAGGTATGATTTTGATATGGGAGAATATCAACTTCATATTCTCCTAGGATATAGTCATTTTCTTCCATAATCATTAAGTACCACCCATACGCTCAAAGGTGAAATTGGAGTTGATATTTTGAGAGAGCCAAATGTAAATATTAATGACTTGAAAAAATTTTAAGAATAAAAAACATATTCTAAAAGATAAAAATTATAAATATATGCATATTTAAAATAAATTGTGGGACTATGGCCCTAGCATAGCTCTGTCCCTGTATACCCATTCCTAATAAAGTGAGTATCTTTATTGTAAAAATTTTTCCCATTCTTAACACTTATAATTTTTTTAAAAGAAATAACTTATAAAATAATTTATCATAATATATATATATATTAATTTTTTTATTATATTATTGTTATTTTTATAAAAAAGAAATATATTTTAATCTTCATAAAATTTACTTCTTTTTTCCCTAAAGTTTTTACTACAATGAAATTATTTTATTAATAATATTTATCTTGATATAAGAATCTTCTATCGTGTAAGAGCATATAAGTAGGTCATACATAAAGTTAAATTTATTTTATCTCATCCAATCTATTCCAACAATCAAAAAGATGATAGAGAGAGAATCACATGGAATTGGAAAGTTGGTCACAGACTGCAAAACGAGATGCAAAATTTTATAAATTCCACAATAATGACTTACAAACCAATCAAAATTTAGAAATAGTAAGCGGTCAAAGCACTTAAACGGAACTTCTAGGAAAGCACCACCGTTTGAAATTTATGTCACATATAAAATAATATCTGATTGATATATTGAAAAAAAAAAAAAAAAGTTAACAAGATATAATGTAGATTAGAAATAGTAACTGATTCAAAGCACTTAAGGAGGACTTGCAGAAAAGCACTTGTAGAACTCCACTCCCTCATTTGTGTAATGTTGGACTTAAGACATTTTCTTACAAAATTATAAAAATTCTAATATGAAGAATGAAATCTTAACGAATTTGATACATCAATTATCTACTTGCTTAATCAATGGATTTTAACCCCACAAAGATGGGAAGTAAGTTCAATAAGCCGGAAAAAAACTGGTCTGGTCTGCTGGTAATTTCCATAAAAGCACTAATGGAAAAGCACTTTGTCATCATGAACTTGTGCTACAAATGTTTTTGTTACTTGTCTATCTCAAAATTACACTATCTTGTTTTAAAGGGTAGCTTTTATTCGATTTTCTTGTATGTTTTATTGGCTTCATAATGCATAGATAGATATAGATAACGTCTTTACAATGTCTCCGAGCTACCATTGGTTTCTTTAGAAAGTTGTCCCGTGCATGTGCTTCTGAGTTTATATTTATGCACTTATATATTTATCTGCATGGCAATCCATTGAAAAAATCTATATATATGTGAAAGTAATTTGTGAATGATTTTTTTAAGTCAAGCTTTTACACTATTCTTAAACTATTAGATCATTGCATATTGGAAATATATTTGAAAGATGAGATTAAACTTGGCATGCCTAGACAGATTAGGTAAGGTAACAGTGTCAATATCATAATATTATTAACTAATTAAACCATTTCTCTCATGTAATTAAAACATGAATTAAAGGATTTTTTTATGTGAATTTAAATAATATTTTTTTAATTTTAGTATTTACGAAAGTTTAAACATTAAATTGTTGGGTTACATCATATTTATTACTTTATCTAAAAAATTGAATTTGTCTCTTTACCTTAAAAATTAAGTTTTAAAATAAATGTTTGTACAATTGTATTTAATAATTCCTACTAAATGAGGTTTGTGTAATCAATCTTTAACTTGATTGATTTGGAGAAATAAATTAATAATAGAGACAAACAAACAATCAAACAAGGGAAAACACTATGAATAACTTATATTTTACTTGATGGTAAGATAGTAGTGGAATGGGATAGCATCAATGCAAGTAATTATAAAAGAACAATTGTCCCCCATGTTTCTTGTGTAGCAGTCCCACAATCAGACCAATAAATCTTTACTAAATCCGGGTTTATTCTTAATTAGTTCTTAATCCCTTTTCCTTCTTCCCACAAGACCATAAGAATTTCCTTCTTCCCACTTTTGGAAACTCGGTTGATTGTTAATTAGTGAAAGAAAATATGTTAATTACAATATTAATGATAGTAGTAGTAATTATATGTCGTGTATTAGAAATTATATTGCTATGCATAATGTTTCCACATATTTGGTTTCTTATTGTATTTTATATATGTATTTGTATCAAAATAAATCTATCCTCCTCAAATAAGAAGCAACACATAAAATATGAAAACTTGAATTGACAAAATTAAAAAAAAAAAAGACTTTCTAAACTAATGAAACTGTAATTAATAATATGTATTTGTATCACAATGGACTATCCAATTACACAACATCATATGTACGCTTATGATTAAATTTAAACTTACCATAAATATATTCAATCATACGGGGAGCCGTTGCTGCTCAGTGAAGATGTTTCTAGCCTGAAACCAATTCCAAATATTGCGGAGAAATGCCTTCAAGATTTCGCGGTAAAGCCAACAAGAAGCATTCTTAAACAATCTGCCATATTGATAGCCAACGATGATAATTGCAGAAGAAATCCATGCAACGTATAAAACAATATAATCAATCGAGCGTGGCAGGAATATGGAAATTAAAGAGATTGAAGAAAGACATCCTGATATAACAGCAATAACGCGCCAGAGTTTGGATGAATTTGCTTGACCAAGTCGAGAATTGAAATCCGCTGCAAGTGCACAACAGTACACAACTGAGGCTGACAAAAAAGTCCACATATTTGCCATGTGTGTTTCGGACAAAGGCTTAGTTCTACCTTGAACACCCGCACCAAGAATTCCGACGAGTGCCGGGTGTTGCTGATTGGTGCATGAAAAGGTGAAGAAGAAAAAGTCAATTTGACTTCTTCATGCCAAAACCAAAAAAGCAACACAATTGGTGAATATGGGCAGAAGGAAAACCGACTTTGAAAATTTGATTTTGAATTGAATTATGCAAGCATTAAGGCGGTAAGAAAAATAAATTTCATTGGATAAGGGTGTAGCAGATTTTCCTATAAATAGGCGTTTTCTCCACTTTAATTTTTTTTATCCTATTCAATTCTAGTTTAATTCTTTTCTTTTCCATAACTTCTCAGTTTTTCTTAAAGTGTTATCAAAATTATACTTGAGAATATTTTTTAAAATATTTGAGAGAGTTGTATTGAGCAAAAAATTATAACCCATTTTTCATAGTAAATTCTTCTTCCCTATCCGTGGTTTTTACTTCAATTAATTTGGATATTTTTTACATAAATTCTTTATTATTTATTTTTCATCTTCTATTATTATGATTATTATTACATAGTAGGCACTACCTTCTATATATGATTAAAAGCTAAAACCTTCTACTTATGTTATTATGATTATATAGTAGACACTACCTTTTAAATATTGTGAAAAGTCAAACTTTCTATTTATATTATATTTTATTATTGTATTTGTATGGTTGACAACGTCACCTCAATTATGGAAGGCTAAACCTCTTATATACATAATAATTATTTTGAATTTCATTGATAACTGCAGTTAAAAATTTCAAAACATCTTGACAAGTAGTATTAGAGTTTCAGATTGTTGTACTCGTTCAAGGAGGTATTATTTAAGTACGTGGCACTGTTCACATATACGTGAAATAGTGAAAGCCAGTTCGAGTAGATTGGGACTCTGGCGACAAAGTTTGAAATTCAAAAGTTTAACGGGAGTAATTTTTATTGTGAAAGATGAAAATAAAGACAATTCTAAGAAAAAATAAGTGCTTGGTAGCTATTGAAGATAGACTGACAAATATCACAGATGACAAATGGAATAAAATGAATGAGGATGTAATGGCTGATCAACACTTGGGATTAATTGAGGAGATATTATCTAGTGTAGAAGAAAAAAATACAGCAAAAGAGATATGGGATGCTCTTACAAAGCTATATGAGGTAAAATCACTTCATAATAAGATTTTTCTCAAAAGAAAGCTCTACACTCTTCGAATGTCAAAGTCAATAACTGTGACAAAACACATAAACACATTAAAAACTTTATTTTCTCAACCCATAACATTGGGTCATAAAATAGAGAAAAATGACCATGCAGAATTTCTACTTCAAAGTCTACCAAACTCGTATGATCAACTCATCATCAATTTGACAACTCAAAGTACCTACTCTGATAACCTAGATTTCGACGATATAGCAACAGCTGTATTAGAAGAAGAAAATAGGTGTAAAAATAAGGAAGATATATTGGTGAGCTTGCAACAAGCAGAGGCTTTACTGGTGATGAGAGGGAGATCAATGAAACATGGCTCTAATGGGAGTCAAAATCATGGTAGATCAAAATCCAGAAATAAGAAAAAAATTAAATGCTACAATTGAGGCAAAATTATACACATGAAAAAGGAGTATTGGAAAAATAAAAAGAATGTAGAAGCAAATTCAAGCTCTCAAGAAATGTGGTAAGTACTTGTGAAAATGGAGAAATTTTGTATAGTGAGGTGGCAACAATTACTAGAGGCAAGAAAAAGTTTGTTGATGCTTGGCTCATGGATTCAGCAACATAGTACATGACCTCTCGAAGAGAATGGTTCCATCAATACAAACTTATCTCTAGAGGAATTATGTTTACGGGAGACAATCATACCTTAGAGATTACTAGTATTGAGACCATCAAGTTAAAAATGCATAATGGTATGACTCATATTATTAAGGAGGTACGACATGTAAAGGGCCTCAAGAAGAATATATTGTTTTTAGGACAATTAGATAGGATTGGGTGTAAAATTCAAATTCAAAATAGGATCATAAAGATAGTAAAAGGCGCACTCGTGGTATGAAGGCAAAGAAAGTAGCTACAAACTTGTATATACTTCAAGGAGAAATATTGTAAGAAGTAGGCCATTAGTTACATCAACAACTTTCGGAGAAGAATCAATGATGATGTGGCATTGAAAGCTTAGGCATTTGTCAAAATGAGGCTTGAAAATTCTCTCAAAATGGAAACTACTTCCTGGTCTCAAAATAGTATTTTTACCATTTTGTGAGCAATGTATCATTTGCAAGTAGTACAAACTAAAGTTCAACACATTCAATTTTAAAAGTAAAAGCATTCTTGAGTTAATTCATTCAAATGTTTGGCAAGCATCAGTTATGTCCTTGGGAGGAGCAAAATATTTTGTGTTTTTTATTGATGACTATTCCAAGAGATGTTGGGTGTATCCAATCAAAAGAAAGGCATATATGTTTGAAGTTTTCAAAGTCTTCAAAATACGAGTGGAACTAGAATAGGAAAAAAAGATCAAGTGTCTCAAGACTGATAATGGAGGAGAATTCACCAACGATGCATTTGATGTACTTTGTCAGCAAGAAGGCATCAAAAGACAGTTCACTACAGCATACATTCCTTAGCAGAATGGAGTGGTAACACGGATGAACATAACCTTGTTGAAAAAAACAAAGATAATGTTGAGAATTACAAAATTACCAAAGTCATTTTGGGCAAAAGCAGTTAATACTGCTTGTTATTTGATAAATTGGTTACCATCAACAGCAGTTGAGTTGAAGACACCGATAGAGATGTAAATTGGCAAGCCAGTTGAGTACTCTAACCTTCACACATTTATAAGTTCTATGTATGTAATATATAATTCATAAGAAATAACAAAATTGGATCCAAAATCTAGGATATGCATATTCTTGGGATATGTTGATGGAGTAAAAGAGTATTGCTTGTGGGACTCCATTGCTCACAAGCTAATCATCAGCAGGAATATTATATTTGCAAAAGACAAGTTACAAAGAAAAAGTGATGATAGCATCAAAGAAAAGGACTAAAGACTACTATAATTCATGTGGAATAAAAATCAAAACATAAAAATTTTTCTAAAGTAATATTAGAGTACGAAAAAGGATTTGATGAGCCTATAATTTCAACAGTTCAACGATCAACTTATGAGAAAAGAACACCACCTTAGTAATCATAATATATTATGGAGGGTAATGTTGCACATTGTCTTCTAACAGAAGATAGAGAGCTATTAACTTTTTAAGAAGTAACGAATAGCTTGGATGCATATCTGTGGATAACAGCAATACAGGAGAAAATTGAAGCTCTTCATAAAAAAAAAGATTTGGGATCTTGTGCTACTACCATATAGAAGAAAGGCCATTGAAAATAAATGGGTCTATAAGATCAAGCGAAATAGTGATGATCAAGTAGAGCAGTATCATGCAAGATTGGTAGTCAAAGGGTATATTCAGAAAGAAGGTATTGATTTTAATAAGATTTTTTTTTTGTTGTACAACTCACTATAATTAGAATAGTCTTGGCTATGTGTGCTACATTTAACTTATATCTAGATCAACTAAATGTAAAAACTACATTTCTTTATGAAGAACTTAATGAAGAAATTTATATACTCCAACTAGAGGGTTTTGCAAAAAAAGGAATAGAAAACTTGGTTTGCAAGTTAACCAAATCTTTGTACGATCTCAAGTAGGCGCCACAGTGTTAGTACAAAAAAATTTAATTCCTTCATTATTAGCCTTAGATATAAATGACTACACTTAAATTATTGTACGTATTTCAAGAAGTTTGGTAGGGATTTCCTCATTCTACTCTTATATGTGGACGACATGTTAGTAGAAGGCCCTAACAAAAATCAAATGAATCTCTACCCCTTTTCCTTTGGATTATAAATTATCCTCAGTTATGTGTCCTAACAATGAAGCAGGGAGGATGGAAATGTCTCGAGTACCGTATGCATCAGTAATGAAAAATTTAATGTTTGCCATGATATGTATATAACTGGACATTGCACAAGCAGTGGGAGTAGTTAGTTAATTTATGGTAAATTCTGGCAGAGAGCATTGGAATGTTGTAAAGAGGATTTTGAGATATGTCAAGGGAACCTTAGATGTTGTATTATGCTATAAAGAATAAGATTTTATTGTCAGAGACTACATAAATTTAGATTATGTAGGTGATCTCGATAAAAAAAAATTTACTACGGGCTATGTGTTTACACTTGCAAGAGGAGTTGTGAGTTGGATTTCAAAATTGTAAATTGTAGTAGCATTATCTATAGCAAAAGCAGAGTACATGGCAACTACACAAACATGCAAGGAAGCAATCTAGATCAGAAAGTTTATGGAGGAATTAGGGCACAAACAAGAAAAAATGATTCTGTTTTATTTATTTTTCATTTTCTGTTATTATTATTATTGTATGGTAGGCACTGTCTCATATATATGATAGAATGTTAAGTCTCCTATTTGTATTATTATGATTATATGGAAGACATTGCCTTGTAAATATTATGAAAAACTAAATCTCCTGTTTATATTATATTTTATTATTGTGTTTGTATGGTTAGTAACACCACCTTAATTATGGAAGGGTAAGCCTCCTATATGCATAATAATTATTTTAAATTTTATTGATAACTATAATTAAAAGTCCCAAAGTATCTTAACACCAAAATCAGATATCCAAAAACTTTGGGGTAGTGCACGGAGCAAAAGAAGTTTTGGTCACTGAAAAATCATTATAGTAAGCAGATATTATTCTTTTTGTAATATTTGTTTTTTAGATCTTCATTAACAACTGATAAAACTCTATTTGTACCTTGAAGGATTTTGATGATGAAGATGGCACTCGCAATTTTGCGTAATCTGTATATGTATGGTGTTTTCTTTCTAACCAATTTGAAGGCAGTGTTTATATAGCCATCAAACCCTATTCTTCGTCTTGTAAAAGGATATAGAGATAGAAAACTAAAGAGAACCAAGAGACAAAATTTGGAAACTACGTATAGAGCATACGGAAGGGCTATCTAGGGTCCTTAGACTTCAGCTTCATTTTGAAAGTAACTAAAATATTTGGTCAGTGTTACATATTTATTATGGAATTGTCTATTATACATTGGAAGTAACTATACATTTAATTTTTTAAGTTGTTCATTATTAATTTTAAATTTTTTATTTTATATATTAAATTAATTTTATAAATTATTTCAAATTTTATATTAAATCATTTTAAATTTTACGTTGATGTATCAAATTATTTATTAGAAATGTATAATACACCACATATATATTAACCATTCCCATTTATTACCTATCCATATATTTAAACTTGAACATTATTAGGTTTATTTATGTTTATTATTTACTTGTACATATCAATTTGATAGTCGAAAATTCATTTTGCAATAAGAATATATTAAAAATTACAATACTTCAATCTTAAATATATTCTAAAATAGAGTATGAATTTATCTATTTAAGGTATCAATCTATTTAGTCTTTAAAGAGATTATATATCATTTCTTGGATTTTGATTTTTTTTTTGTCTAATATTTTATAATAATAGGTGTACACTACAACCAATCTAATACACCAACCAAGTGACATAGTTCAATGTTTAGGAGATCAAATCAAAATTATTTAATTCCATGTTGAAATCGAACGGCCAATAATGTTCTTCTAGTAGATCATTCCTGCATACCTCTTCGTTAGTTTTTTATTCGTATCTTCTGATCCCACTAGCAGACTGAAAGAGATCATTTTCCCCCATCATGATTCATAGATTCTCTTCTTTTTCATTTGCTTTTTCTTTACTTTTATTGCGTCATAAAGATGACTACAGGATGAGTCACTTCTAGTAGGTCAATATATATATATATATATGTATATGAAGCATTAGAGTTAAAAAACTTGGCTTGGGAGCTTAATTCACCCTGACAGTAGTAGACGAAGATTATTAGCTGTGTTCAGTAACCCAGGACCAGTTAACGAAATTCTAAATTCTACCCAAGGGGGCAATGCCTGGGCTCTTAAAACTCTACAAGAAAAAAAAAAAAAAAAAAAGAACAGATCTATTGAAAAAATTACTCAAATAAGTTAACAATTTTAATTTTCATGAAGGGTCTTCTATATGAATATCAGAACGGCCTTGAGATTCACTGAATTTTTTAGATTTTAGATAAATTTTTGAAATATAATTTCTATCGAATCAGATATTAATTTTATTTTAAATTAAAATTTGAAATTTTCAGCTATTCACTTGCATCACTCGTTCCAAAGTTACCTCTATGAAAATGGTACTCAAGCTTTATTTCTTTTTGTATTTTCTTCTTTCTCACTTCAGCTTTTGAAGCATAAAAACTTTTATTTCATACAGGATATAAAACCTACAAAATATGTTATTATAAATTTTGATCTCTCAAATTTTACATATGCAACGTTTTGCCCCAGATTTATGGTGTTGTTTTAAGACTTCAGCCTCCCCAACTTTGATATTTTAGCTCCCAAATTTCTATCCTCCACCTTCGTTTAACAGCTCATGTTTATCATTTATCATCCCACTTACTCCAAATATTTAGTATTTCTAACTTAATATATAATCCATAACGAGTAGTGTTATAGATACAAACTTATATATAAATCAATATTATGATACATGATACTCTATAATTACTATATATCTTGTATTTTTATAATAGTAAAACATGTGTGTGTGAGAGACAAAGAGAGGTAACAATATAAACTATTACATTAATTGGTGTATATAAAACGTATGTTCTTAATATTATTAATTTTATTAATCTTAAAAACACATATAAAGTAAAAAGAATCAAATAAATCAAGAGAAAGCAATATTCATTAATTGACTTACATGACAAAAAATAATATTATAAATGTAATCCGTATTTTACTATAATTAGTTATATTAGATATGAAAATGTGATCTCATATTTGCATATATTTTAAAGTATAATTCTATAAACAGAGGGTATTGTAAACTTTGATTAATCATTCAATAAAATTTACTTTTCTAAAATTTCTTCAAAAGCCATAAAATGCTTTCTATAAAATAATTGAAAAATTATATTGCTTTTGTGGATCTGATTTTTAAAATTATTTCTCTTCAACCAATGACTGAGTCTTAAAGTGGCCAACAACTAAGCACACTGGCTTACGATTAAGGTTCAATTTTTGCAATATAATAAGTTGCAAGTCCATCTCTTCTTGCAAATTCCACATGAGGTTGCGTTTGCTGCTTTTCCCCCTCTGCCCAATCTTTTGATAGTGCAACTTCTTTTGTATTATTTATTCATTTCCTATTATTTATATTACAAGATCTTGTTTAAGTACAAAGCACCAACATTGTTGTATATTATAATATAGAAGAGACACTCTTAATTAATTTTCAATTGTGAGATCGATTCCTCCCAGGAGTTGGGTCTTCGTCCCTCAGTTATGCGATTATTGATCAAAGATTGTCCATTGCTAAAAGAACATTGCGAAAGTGGAGAAAGGAAAAGAGTGGTCCAAGATATCTCACATTCCTTGCGTTCATATGGATCGCAAATTGATATACAATCCAGAGGAGTAAGAATGATCAGCTTTCCTGAAGATAAATACATATATATTGTTTAAGTGGAAGGAATGCTGAATGGAAAACAATGAAATTGTTGGAGATCTACACATCGTTTTTGAGGCAAAACTACAGTTTAAAGGCATACATTAGACGAGGTAAGAATCCTTGATCCATGCATCACCTGCTAACTTCTAGTCCTAGCTAGCTTTCTGCAAAATCCCATATAAGAAAATTATAATTTGTCTTTTTAGATGCTGTAGCTCACAAACTTTTCATTAGTATTTTTTCAATCATTGAAGAGAAAAGCCAGAATCATTAATGTGAAGCATGAAATTGAAGCAGAGGACGCTGTCAATCATTAAAGTTTAATCAATTTAATCTGTTGATTAAATTTGATTCTTTTAAAAAGAAAAAATTACTGGAAATTAGGCTTATATATATAGCCATACGTAAGGGATGTTTCTTTCTCTGATGCTTACACGTTACACCGGCAACCGTTGCTGCTGAGCTAACACGGCGTTACCTTGAAACCAACATAAAATGTTGGACGAAAAATGGGTTCAAAAATTTGGGGTAAAGCCAAAGACAAGATCGATAAACAATCTGCCGTATTTGTAGATAAAAACAGTGATGGCTCCACAAATTCAATCAATGCATTAACCGATACTGCCAAAAGAGGTTGGAACGAAGGTCGAAACCCACGAGATTGAAGAAACAGATCCGGAGATAACAGCAATAAAGACCCATAACTGTATCCGAGAGGAATTTGGTAGATCATGAAGTCGACTAGGTTTCATGATATCACAGGGCTGTGGCCGGAAGAAAAAGAGCACACGTTTGTTGGATATGTTACTGCCAACACGGACTTAGCCGCGCCTTGAGCATTAGCAACCAACAATACCAATCAGAACCGGAATCAGACACTAAAAAATAGCAGAGTATGGCATTGAGGATATGAAATTTCGCCCACTGCGTCAATATCGAGAGAGAAGTAATTGCAATATTAGCTAAAATTTGATGTCATCAAACAGTTTTTTCAACTTTTCTTTTAAAATATATAGTACAAGCCTTACAGTCTCAAACGAAATCTTAACGGCAATGTATTTTCTAACGTAATTTTTCTCAATTCAAGTGTAAAACTTTAGTGATAACAAAAGCAAAATTACAACCAAACTTATACATGCTTTACTTTTTTTTCAATTGAGAGAGAGGGAGAGGTGAAAACCAACCTCGACGCCCCAGCATAGTAAATGACCTTATATTAGGGGCGAACCGATGCTGACTGAGTGGCTGACCTAATATTTTAGAAATAATACTTTATTGGATTCAACTAATTTAATATTTTATTTTAGTAAATAAAAAAAAGAATCATAAATTGCAATACATGTATAGTTCTATCAAGTAATCTGATTTTGTGCACCGAAGGAAATTAATCGTTTCCGATACTTGGATAATCTATCCAAGGCCAAATTCAACTTTAAGCTTAGCTTCTCGGTGAATGTTAGTTTCACTCTACGATGAAAAATCCTTCTGAGACGCCAGTATGATTGAACAAAATGAGCTGCCCGATCGTTCCTTTCATGGAGCAATGAAACGGATCGTTTCAGCCAAAAGAGCAAAGGCTTCAACTTTGGCAACTGCTTGAATGTTTCTGGACGAGATAGGGAGGTTCACTCTTAGCCCAAGCAATAAGTTCTCCGCAGAATTCACCATCTTCCAGATGGTTCTTTGTACCAGTTCCTGGAGCTGCAGGGTAAGTCCATAGCTTGCTTTTTATTACAAACAGCATTTCATAAATTGGTTCACCCTTCCGAAGAATGTGAGTACGCTCAACGAGACGATCACAAAGATCTTCCAACAATTCTTCGTCCAATTTTCATATTTTGTCATGACAAGATAAATAACATATATAGTTGAACAAGAGCATTTATTATACATATATTTTAAAGAGAAACAGAAACTTAATTTAAAGAGCAGTTCAAAGCCGATTTCGTGTTTTATTTTCCTTCCAATGTCTTCGGGAAGATCATTGACCAAATCAACTACATCAAGACGTTTGATTTCTTGCCATTTCTGTCTCTTGTGTTCCCTTATCTGCGTTTGGACATCCATGGAGATATTGTCACAGTGACGCCACTGGGTTATCTCCAGCAACTTCAGTCTAATTCTTCGTGATCTTGCAGTGTCAGACTACAAATATCCATTTCAACCAGTCTTAAACCATTCTACAACGATTGTTGGGATGACCTTATGCATGAAACTTAAACCAGTCTTTTGATGAATAATATTAAAACTGTCAAATTGATATAATTTTTCTATTCATAATAATTCAAGATATTTAAAATAATAAAATTATATCATAATATTAAATTTTTATTAATAAAATATTAATTTATTTAACTTATCACTACATAGTATTTCAATTATAACAAAATATTAGAGTCTTCAATTTTCTTGGTCTCCTGGCTTAACAAATTATTTATAATAGTTGGAAGAGAAGCAAACATAAGTTCCTTCCAAAATTAGAAATGGAAGAAGAAGCCCAATAGAGGAATCAAGAAGTCAATATTAATTTCCGGGATCGGCATGCCACTTCTGTTCAGTTTAAAGGCGCCATTACTCATTAACAAAACTGGATTTTCAAAATTATTGAAAAAGAAATTTCTCAGCAAAGTTTCTCTGCATTTTCTAAAGTTTTCAACACTGAAGGTATATAAACTAACTTACATGATCAACAGTTAAAAAAAAATGCTTGAACAAATCAGCTCTTCGATGTATGCCTATGGCGATCACGATCAGGACGGCTAAGCATTTATAAACAAATCGTAATGTTAGTGATCGTATGGTAACCCAATTTTGAAATTATTTTTTTTTCTTAATTCATGTGAGTAGAAAATTATTAATTTCTGCTCCTGCAGGGTGGATTGCATGTATCAAAAAGAACACTGGCTTCTATATAAGTCAACCACAAAACATAGTTTTTTTTTTTTTTAAGCCATGTATTTAATAATAATATTATATTAACATTTATTTGAATTAATTTTTAAATTATTTTAGATCGAAAATGAACCACTCAACCTGACATTTTTATTTATTGATGAAATCTACAAAACCTCACAATTAATAGTCCATATAAATATGAAATTTTTATTGGTAGTTATTATTTATTTATTTTTTAAATAATAATATATTTCTATATTTATATCTTAACAATAAATACCATAATTTATATAGAGAATTTGTATTTATGACACTATTATTTTATTAATATATTTTTTCTTGGTCTATTGAGATTGTTTTTTATATTTTAGAATTTATTTGTTATATTTAAAAAAATTAAGAAATTTTTTTCACGAAATTCTAAAAATTCTAACGTAAAGAATGACATCTTAACGAATTTGATTTATCAATTATCTATTTACTTAATTAATGACGGGAAGTTGGTTCAAATAAGCCAGAAAAAAGCTGGTCTGATCTGCTGGTAGTTTCTATAAAAGAACTTATGGAAAAGCACTTTTGTCACGAGGAACTTATGCTACGAATGTTTTTGGTACTCGTCCATCTCAAAATCACACTATCTTTTTAAAGGGTAGCTTTTAGTCGATTTTCTTGTACGTTTTATTGGCTTTATAATGCGTTGACAGATATAGATAACGTCTTTACAATGTCTCCAAGCTTCCATCGGTTTCTTCAGGAAGAAGTTGTCCCGTGCATGCGCTTCTGAGTTTTTGTTTATATACTTATTTATCTGCATAGCAATTCATTAAAAATATCTATCTATATATATATATGAAAATAAATTGTGAATGATAATTTTTAATCAAGCTTTTACACTATTCTTAAACTATTAGCCCTTGAAATATATTTGAAAGATCAGATTAAACTTGACATGACTAGACAGAATTAGGTAATATATTATCAATTATGATTTGGAGAAATAAATTAGTAACTGAAACAAACAAAGGGAAATGATGTGAATAACTTATGTAGAAACTTATGTATGGAGTTTGAATGTTTCTTAAATTTAACTTCTTAACAGATTGCACAGATGAGTCGATATATAAAACTTCAAGTATAATAGAATACAAATGTCACGGAAGTATTTGAATTTGAAAAGTTTGTAGATCCCAGATATCGCTGTATGATTGTTTGTGAAAATCATCTTGTTCAACACAAGAATCAGGTGCTACAGTTCCCGTTATTTCGCATGCTCCAATAACTTATATTTTGTTTTATGGTATGATAGCAATGGAATGGAACAGCATCAACGCAAGTAATTATCGAAGAATAATTGTCCCCCATGTTTCTTGTATTTTGGTCCCACAACCAGACAACTAAATCTTACGAAATCCGAGTTTATCCTTAATTAGTGCTTAATTTCTGTCTTCGGGTCCCACTACAAGACCATAAGAATTTTCTTCTTCCCACTTCCAGAGACTCGATTAATTATTAATTAGTGAGAGAAAATATGATAATCACAATATTAATAATAGTAATAGTAATTGTATCTCCTCTCTAAGAAGTTATATTGCCATGCAAAATGTTTGAATTTCTACTCAAATAAGAAAACGAAGATTTAATAACATAAAAGATACGACAGCTTGAATTGAGAAAATAATTAAAAAGAGACTTTCTAAACTAATTAATTTCTAATTTTGTTGTGCATGGACTATCTTTTCCACTGCATCACAATAGACTATCCAATTACACAACATCATATACACACTTATTATTAAATTTAAAATTACCATAAATATATACAATCATACGGGGAGCCGTTGCTGCTCAGTGAAGATGTTGCTAGCCTGAAACCAATCCCAAATATTGCAGAAAAATGCCTTCAAGATTTCGTGGTAAAGCCAACAAGAAGCATTCTTAAACAATCTGCCATATTGATAGCCAACGATGATAATTGCCGCAGAAATCCATGCAACGTATAAAACAATATAATCAATAGAGGGTGGAAGGAAGAAGGAGATCAAAGAGACTGAAGAAAGAGATCCTGATATAACAGCAATAACGACCCAGAGTTTCGATGAATTTGCTTGACCAAGTTCAGAATTGAAGTCAGCTGCAAGTGCGCAGCAGTACACAACTGAGGCCGACAAAAAAGTCCATAGATTTGCTATGTGTGTTTCGGATAAAGGCTTAGTTCTGCCTTGAACACACGCACCAAGAATTCCGACGAGTGTCGGGATCAGATATCCAAAAACTTTAG
>CP135543.1:7369587-7413616 GCA_032402905.1 Khaya senegalensis
GATCATAATTCTGTGTTGGTTAGTCTGTTCTTGATCGATTGTTTCTTGAGTTGTTGTTCTAGAAATTCAGAGTGAAATATTGCTTGCCGTTCTTGGTTCCTGAAGTTGGTTTTTATAGTTCAATCTTGTTTTTGATTCAATATTGAGTACTGTTATACCAATTCGCTTAATCAAGATTAATCTTTGTTGACAATTCAATCTTGATCAATTTAATTCACCATGAACTCCAGCAAGCAATAGAACAAATCAGAAGGAGAAACCAACGCAGAAAATACAGCAAACACCATTCAAGCACACACAAAATTTACGAGGTTCAGCCACTCAAGAGTAGGCCTACATCCACGGCAAGAACACCTCAAATCTTTATTGATTATCAAGCTTTCAATGAGAGTATACAGATACAAAGAAAATTGCAGAAAAATACCAGAGATTCTGCCCTCTTCTCTTCTGCTCGATTACTCACAATTATCCTCTGTTCTTCTGTATTTTTCCTTACTCCTGTGATTTGATTCAAGCTTCTATTTATAAGGAGATTAGTTAGTTGACAGCTCATCTCACTAACTAATTCATAACTGCCTCCCTCTGCAGCTTAACTGTGTTTGCAGATTAGTCAGTTATTAGCCGCTTTAATCTTGCTTTCAAAGCTTGAAACACCAGATCTCACAAGTACATAGACGATTCAACAGGGTTTTTATCATTAATTTTTACTGTTAATTGTTAACGCTAAAGATAAAAATTGAAGCTCAAAATGTAGGAATACATTTGATAACATTTTTCAAATGGTGATTTTTAAAAATTATAGTATTGATGTTTTAAAAAGCGATGTTTTTAAGAAGAACAAGCATTGTTTGATAGTGCATTAAAAAATTGCAATTAATTTTCAAAAAATCAATTTCTGTTGTCAATAATTAACAATAAAAATTAACGACAATAATGTATTTTATAAATAGAATTAAAGATCAAGATTATAAATTCCATTGAAAAAAAAGGATTATCGAAGGCTGGTTGTTTATGGAAGTCTACACAGCCGACAATATCACCTCCCTTAAGCTTTGAAAACAAAAAAGGAAAATATTAATTTCTCTTGCGACATTGTTTGTAGTTCTTTGTTCTTAAATATTTGAATGCTAGTTGCCGTAGTGTAATTATGTAATCTATTTCTTCTTGAAAAGAAAAGTTCAAATTTATTATAGCATTAGTTACTTGTTAAATATGCTTATTATAACCAGTATATTAATTATTACTCTTTCCAAATTTAAAATTAAATTTCTGTAGCTTTCTACGATTAATTAATGAGTGTCCAATAGAATTTTTAAGTAATAAATAATTAATAATTTTGATAATTATAAATATTTATTATCAAGTATATAAATATCAATATTTTTAACTAAATATAGAGACACCTAATATTAATCGTATTAAAATATAAATTTTATCTATAAAATTAACATGATAATGTAATGCTATCTATATAATTTAATTTTTATAAAATATAAACAGATAACAAATTAATTTGTATTAATAAATTTATATATAAATTTGTATAGGTAGTAGTACTCTTTAGAAATTATTTAACAAATTTTAAGAAGCAAAAATTTTCAAAAATTTTACGATAATTGATGAATTTAAAACTTTACAATAACCTCAACTAGATTTTGTCATCTTATTTTATTTTGACTTCAAAACTCCTTAACTCCAAAATTTAAGAAGGTGAAATATAATATCATAGTTTGCATTTAATTTTAAAAAATTGGAGATTATTTGACATCTTGATGTTAAATTTTAAATAATAAGTCCTTGTTTATAACCTTACCAAAATTAAAACTCATTAATAACAAGACATGCGAAAATTAGTTTACCTTATTGATATAATCTCTGGTTAATAAAATGTTTAAAATTTATAACCTAATTCCCACAGTCCTCACCGTTTAGTACTAACACTTGCATCAAAACAAGATCTGTGTTGTAATATGAAGGCTTTGAGGGATAAAATTTTGCTAATAAATAAAAATATAACTAATACTTCTAAAATAGCCAGAATGGTTATATATCCTTGCTGGTTTAGTAATTGTCTAATTAACTTAGGGAATTAAATAATTTATGAAATCATAAATCTTTGTTTGGTCAGGACATTTTGATAATTTTGAGTTATACTCTATTTACGGAATCTAAATATTTGTATTCTAATTAGTGTGATATTTGGTTCACTTGTTGATAAGTGTTACAAAATCATTGAAATAATAACGAATCATAAAGTTAATAATCATTTAATATATGATCATCAATAACTGGTATAACATATACAAATTGATGTAATAATATTTAATTATCTCATTCTTTTTGTTTTTATAAATAATTCTTTTCTAAAATCGAAAAAGAGTACTTGATTTTTCCAATAAAAACTAAAAAGAATTGCATCTTACCTGATCTAATTGGGATTTGGGATGGTGGAAAATTGGCTCAAAAAATAGGAGAGATTCTAATTATAAGATATTTAGTAAAATCATTGATTTTAGAATTGAGATTTCTTTTGAAGAAAAAGATATTAAGTATTTAGAATTATTAAGTTAAAATGAAATATTTTTAAAAATAAATCAATAGAAATTTTTTATAAATATTTAAACCGTAATTAAATTTACATAAATAAGAGTTTGAACACCTTAAAAATAATTCAAGAAACATGATAGATATAGAAATAACCCTGAAGATACTAAAGAGATAATAATGCTGTTAAATTACTTATTATAATATTGTAATGGTCAAATTAAATATTATAAAAGCAATTCCTGATTTAAACAGAGCTTAGTGATTTAATTTACAAATGAAAAAAAATATGTTCATCGTTAAGAAAGGATAAAAATTCATAGACCGAAATGTTATAACTCCTTTACAAATTTGCAACGTTTTCCCACTTTATTATTGCTGATTATGCTAAATTACATATTGAAAAATAATTAATGGGTCATAACTTTCGACTTAAAATGGAGATTTTATATGAGTCATGTTGCTACAAACAATTGAAAATTATAACAAAAAGTTGATAATAAATGATGCATGCAATAATATCAAGAATGATTTTATATGATTTGTCTAATCATCAATTGTCGCTTGTTTGAATTAGTTGAATATAGATAATTAAATATATTCTAAAATCAAGAAATTGAAGGCAATAATTTCAATAGTGATATTATAACCGATAATTAATTATTTAAATTATTCGTAGGAGACATGACAATGACCATTTCATCACCTCATTACATTTTATAATATTATTAACACAAACAAAAACAGCATTTGGTGATGAATTAATACAAATTTCTGACTCACTGTCCTTTGTGGATCAAGGAAACTGTTGCTGGTAGGCATACACAAATATTCATTACACACTTCCCTCACAATCTACGCCCGCGCATTCAACATCGTTGTTACATTGTCATTTAGCTTCCACCAGTTCCCCTGTCAACACAATATTCTCCCCGTTATAAGATGAAAGACTATGGATGTAAATTCTTAAACAAATTTTATTCGTACGAATTCTATTAGTATAAATTGACCATGTTATAAATAATATTATTTTTCATAAAAATGATTACATGTCCTGTACGATTTATTTTCTTTTACTTTGTAAAAATATTGAATGATAACACGATATTCACTACATTATCAGATAAAATAATGCTGATATGTGTTCTTAAACAAACTTTATTCATACTAACTCATCATGTTAGTAATATTGTATAATGTATACAATATCATCAGATAAATATAAAAATAACAATACTAATATACATTTTTTTCATAAACATACTATTTATACAAACTAATCATGCAATAATTTTTTTAATAAAAATAATTAGATATTCTATATAATTTATTTTCTTTTATTCTATAAAAAAAATCAGATATATAATGATAATAGTGCATAATAATATTAGCTCGCAAGAACCAATAAAAATGTTGTACATTTGATAATATAACACACCATCGAAAGTACTAGTTCAAAAATTGATGGAAAGATGGATAATTAATTAGGGAAAGAGAGAAAACCTACGAGATGCAATGATTAAGAGAGAAACTAAGAAAATCAACTTAAAAGGAATCTTCTCCACATTCATCTTTCTCTTGAAGATTGTTCCAGTTACTTCACCTTTTGATTTGAGCCTATATATAGAGATGAGAAAATTAATTAGGAAAGATAAATTTAGTTGGAAAACCAAGAATTTTGAATTAAATATATTGAATTTATTTTAATTAAGAACAAAAATTATTTTGAATTTCAAATTAGGAATCGAATTTGAATTAAAATACACTAAATCCATTATAAAGAAGAAGTAAATTTAAAGTGAATCTCACATATATAGAATTTAAGATTGGAATAGGCTGGATTAGATATCATGTAATTGTATTAACCTCTTATTTTTGGCCTATTACACCAAAACGTCCCTAATTGTTTAAAAACATCCAAAAATTTCCTTCACGTTGTTTCTGTTAATGTTGAAAGTTACGTTTTAAATGATTGTAATAGAATCGATTTATAAATATTAATTTTTAAATAATTTAAATCACAGATCTTTAATTGGATATTTTTGGTAATGATTTTGTTTCTAATATCATTCATGTCATTTGTCTAATCATTAATGGGTTCCTTTCAAATTTATTTCGGCAATCCTTTTCAAAGTTGTCTTGTAGAAACATTTTGCTGCTCAGTTGTTTTTTCATTCCGAATCATTAAAATCCTTATTACTATCTTAATATTTGAGGTAATTTTTCTTAAATATTAACCTTAAAAAAATAATTTACTCGTCAGTTATAAAAAAATTGCCAGTTAACCTACCAAAGGTTGGCCTAATATTTTAGTACTTAGCTAAGAAAAATACTTTATTATTGCATATCCATTAAATTTAATCGATTTTGTCTCTAATAAATTTAAATTTATTATTAAGACACAGTAATCCATTCGTTTATTTGATGTATTCATATACTTTCTTTTCCGAAGTTTCACTGCCCTTTGTCGACAAAAGAAACTTTGGATACTGCACATACACAAGTATTTGATACGCATTTGGCCTCCAGAGGATGGCAAATTAAGCCAGTGCAGTCAGCATCACTTTCACAATGTTGCTCAGCTTCCACAAACTCCCCTGTTAACGTGGTCACCAAGTCATCAGATAAAATATAACAAGGATAATACTACCATACAAATATTGATCATGCGCTTAATGTTATGCATATTCTATGGAGGATATTTTATATTTTATTTTTTACTTTGGTAAAAATATTGAATATATAATAATTATAATATAAAATTATTACATCAGCAATATATGAGTTTAGATACGTAATAATACTAAAATATGATATTCTAAAAATACAAACTGATACAGCAATTATCACATATATTCCATGTAAGAGAATAAGACCTATGACAAAAATATAAAATAAACACATCAGTTTATATGAACTTGTATAAATCAACAATTGTAATGCTAAAGATACAACTTTAATTTATACAAACTGATGCAACAAACATGCGCAGACACTCACTCCCACAAATAATAATCATACGATTTTAGAATATTTAATACTTTAAATTATGCAATTCATCCTCATAATAATAGTTCACAATAAGTAAATAAATAAATCAAGATATTCATATCCCTATAAAATCATATAACTATATAAAATTGAATAATAATGTTTTAGTTCGAATTGTTAATGAATAAATTTGGGGAGAGAGAGAGTCCACGAAAGTTAGGTGTATATTTAAAAAAAAATCAAATTATATCTAGATAAATAAATAATTAGATAGAGTTGTTTTTTGAGAAAAGATTGAACAAAATTTTAAAACTTTTAGATTCAGCAGAATAATTAAAAAGAAATTGCTTGTTTTCTTAGAGTAAAAGAATATGAAAAATGTCACTAAATTAGAAAAATAAATATACTTAATTTTCTAAAATAGCAAAATTTAGTCAATGAAAGATTGAGAAAGGAAAAGCGCTAAAAAAAAGACAGTCCCTATGAGAGAAACTCACGAGATGCAATAACCAATAACCAAGGGAGAAACCAAGAAAATCAATTTAAAAGAAATCTTCTCCATATTCATCTTTCTCAGCAAAATTGTACCAATATCAACACCTTTAATTTTGATTAGTCCAATTTGAACCAATATATGTATATACAGAGACCAGAAAATTAATTTGCAAAGATAAATTTAGTTAAAAAAATCTAGAATTTATGAATTGCATATGTAGAATCCGTCTTAACTAAGTATTCAATTTAATATGAATTCCAAATTTAGAATCACATTTGAATTTGAATTACATGTATGAAATCCATTTCAGTTTATTAATTTAATAAATTTAATTTGAATACTATGTAATATATAGCATATATTGTTTGGATATGGTTGGATTAGATACTATATGATTATTCTTCTCAAATTTTCTATTATCAAAAAATGGGGTTAGTAAACTTAAAATTTTTTAAAAAAATTATGTGCGTGTGTGTAAAAATGGGGTTAGTAAACTTACAATTTTTTTTTTTTAAAATTATATGTGTGTGTGTGTGATATCTATCTGTATAATCAAAGGGTTTGAATATACATACGTATCAATTAAATCAAAAATAAGAAAATAACAATTTATTTCAATAAACTTTTTAAATGGTTGTAGTAGAATAGATTTATAAATATTAGTTTTAAATAATTTAAATCAAAATAATTTGATGTTTAATTGTATATTTTTATCAATGAGTTTGTTGCTAAAATCATTTATATAATTTGCCTAATCATTAATGAGTCCTTTTCATATTTATTTCAACTTCCCTCTTCAAAGTTGTCTTGATGAAAAAATTTTCTGATCAGTTGTTTGCTTTTACATTCTGATTCATGAAAACCCTTATTATTATTCTTAAAATCTAAGACGTTTTTTCTTAAATAGCGACGTAAAACAAGAATTTACATATCACACACACAACCACACACACAAAGAAAGCTAGTTAACCTACTAAAAGTTGCCTAATATTTCAGTAGTTTATTATCGTGTGAAAAATACATTCTCTTTTAAACGAGATCGGAATTACTGATTAAAACTGAATAACCAGTACTCACCTTTTGATTTGTCCAATTTGAGCCTATATATAGAGACGAGGAAATTAATGAGGAAAGATAAATTTGGTTGGGAAATCTAGAATTTTGAATTACATATATTGAATTCATGTTAATTAAGAACTAAAATTATTTTGAATTCCAAATTTGGTTGAAAAATCTAGAATTTTGAATTACATATTGAATATATTTTAATTAAGAACAAAAATTATTTTGAATTCCAAATGAGAAGCAAAGTTATATAGAATGTAAGATTGGAATAGGTTGGATTAGATATCATGTAATTGTATTAACCTCCTATTTGGTCGAATACATTAAAATGTCTCCAATTGTTTAAAAACATCCAAAAATTTCCTTCACATTGTTTCTGTTAATGTTAAAAGTTACTTTTCAAATGGCTGTAATAGAATAAATTTATAAATATTAATTTTTAAATAATTTAAATCACAATACTTTGACCTTTAATTAGATATTTTTGTTAATGATTTTGTTTCTAATATCATTTATATGATTTGTCTAATCATTAATGGGTTCCTTTCAAATTTATTTCAGCAATCCTCTTCAAAGTTGTTTTGTAGAAACAATTTTCTGCTCAGTTGTTTTTTCATTCCGAATCATTAAAATCCTTATTATTATCTTTAATATTTGAGGTAATTTTTCTTAAATATTAACCTTAAAAAAGTAATTTACTCATCACTTGTAAACAAAATGCCAGTTAACCTACTAAAGGTTGGCCTAATATTTTAGTACTTATTTGCAAAAAAATACTTTATTATTTTATATTCATTAAATTTGATTGATTTTGTCTCTAATAAATTTAAATTTAAACTAAACCGAAATTAATGATGGAACTAAATCTAAATATTATATGTCAGTCATTTTAATAATTGTAGTTTGTTTTATTTTGAATTAATAAAAAACAAATGAAAGAAACAAAATTGATGGCACATGCAATATCAAGAATGATATTATAAGCACTAATCAATTAAAAGACTTGATTTTATTCATATTGATTTACGAAGACACAGTAATCAATTCGTTTATTTGATGCATTGATATACTTTCTTTTCCGAAGTCTCACTGCCCTTTGTCGACAAAAGAAACTTTGGATCCTCCACGTACACAAGTATTTGATACGCATTTGGCCGCCGAAGGATCGCAAATTAAGCCAGTGCAGTCAGCATCACTTTCACAATGCAGTTGAGCTTCCAACAACTCCCCTGTTAACATGGTCCCCAAGTCATTAGATAAAATATAAAAAACAGTAATACTACAGTAAAAATATTGATCATGTGCTTAATGTTAAACTGTTGTAGCATATGCTATGGAGCATATTTTATATTTTATTTTTTACTTTGGTGAAAATATTAAATATATAATAATTATAATATAAAATTATTACATTATCAATGTATAAGTTCAAATATGTAATAATACTAAAATATGATATTCTAAAAATACAAACTGATACAGTAATAATCATGTATGTTCCATGTAAGAGTATAAGAACTATGACAAAAATATAAAATAATCACATCAGCTTATATGCATTTGTATAAATCAACATCCTTAATGCTGAAATTACAACTTTAATTTATATAAACTGATGCAATAAACGTGCGCAGACACTCACTCCCACAAATAATATTCATATGATTTTAGAATATTAAATACTTTAAATTATGCAATTCATTCTCATAATAATAGTTCACAATAAGTAGATAAATCAAGATATTTAGATCACAATAACATCATATAACCATAAAAAATTGAATAATAATGTTTTAGTTAGAATTGTTAATGAATAGATTTGGAGAGATCAAAGTTAAGTGCATATATATATATATATATATATTTTATATAAAAAGTCAAATTATATATAAATAAATAAATAACTAGATAGAGTTGATTTTGAGAAAAGTTTGAATAAAATTTTAAAATTTTTTAGATTCAGCAGAATAGTTGAAAAGCAATTGCTTGTTTTCCTAGAGTAAAAGAATGTGAAAAATGTCACTAAATTAGAAAAATAAATATACTTAATTTTTTAAAATAGCAAAATTCAGTCAATGAAAAATTGAAAAAAAAAAGACAGTACTTATAAGAGAAACTCACAAGATGTAATAACCAAGAGAGAAACCAAGAAAATCAATTTAAAAGAAATCTTCTCCATATTCATCTTTCTCAGCAAAATTGTACCAACATCAACACTTTTAATTTTGATTAGCCAATTTGAACCAATACATGTATATATAGAGACCAGAAAATTAATTTGCAAAGATAAACTTAGTTAAAAATCTAGAATTTATGAATTACATATGTAAAATCCATTTTAGCTAAGTAGTCAATTCAATATGAATTCCAAATTTAGAACAACATTTGAATTTGAATTACATGTATGAAATCCATTTTAGTTAATTAATTTAATAAATTTAATTTGAATAATATGTTATATATAGCATGTATGATTTGGAAGAGGTTGGATGAGATACTACATAATTATTTTACTCTATACTTGACGCATTATTATTATTATTATTATTATTATTTAAAAATAAAAAATATGCTTTTTATTCTTAATTACTAGTCCTATACGTTTAGTCTTGTTAAGTTGGTTGCTTTACCTATTTTTTTCATCTTTATCAGTGTATGATTATTTAATTTTTGAATTAAAATTTTTTTTTAGTTTTTTTTGGCATAAATAGATATTAATATGTGACACAATTAATAATAAATTATTTATATTATATTTTAAAATTTTTAATTTATATCATAAAATATAAAATTAATTTATAAATTTTATTAAAATAATATTTAAATTATTTATTATTAATTGTATCATGTGTTATTATTTTGTTAAAAGTTGAAAAAAAATTAGAAAAGAATCTTAATTCTTTATTTTTATTGTTTAATTTTCTGTTTTAATTTTTAATTATGTTAAAATTTTGGACAAAAATATTAAAAAAATTATAATAAAAAATTTAAAAATTATAACAAAAGAGTTAATAAAAAAAAATTTACGCTGTATATATGCATCCCAATAGCACTGCCCAATTTCATAACTATCGATGTGTCTAATCAAATGGTCTGTATAAATACTTGTGTAAATTAAAGTAAAAGACGAACATTTATTTCAATTGAATTTTTAATGGGTTCCTTTCGTAACCCAAAAAAATCAACTTAAAAGAAATCTTCTCCATATTGATCTTTCTCAGCAAGATTGTACTAATAACAACACCTTTAATTTTGATATGTAGAATTTGGGTCAATAGATGTATATATAGAGACGAGAAAATTAATTTGCAAAGACAAATTTGGTTAAAAAATCTAGAACTTATGAATTACATATCTAGAATCCATTTTAACCCAGTGGTAGATTTTATCTGAATTCCAAATTTAGAATAAATTTGAATACAATATAATATATAGCATATATGATTTGGAAGTGGTAGGATTAGATACTATATAATTATTTTACTCTATCACTAATTTCGTTCTATATTTGGTGCATCATCATTATTATTATTATTATTATTATTTAAAATAAAAAATATGTTTTTTATTCTTAATAACAAGTCCCGTATGTTTAGTCTTATGAAGTAGATTGCTTTACTTATTTTTTCCGCCTTTATCAGCCGGCGACTCTTTCATTTTCATTCTCCAACTTATTGTTGTGATTTCAAATTATGTTAAAAATCAAGACGAAATAGTTAATTAAATAGTTACAAATTATAACAAAAGAGTTTTGTGATTTTTTTTAAAAAAAAATGTACAGCTATATGTGTACACTATATCCTCTTCTCATTTTATAACTATATATGTGTCTAATCAAATGGTCTAATTTATGTCAATTGAATCAGAAGATAACATTTTGGGTTAATAACATTAATATTTATCTAATGTGTGATACTTAATTATTGATTCTATACAATTTGGGACAATAACATTTCAGTCTCTCCTTTTCTAAATTTTATAAATAATTTTTTAAGATATGAGTGATAATAGGAATGAGAATTTAAATTATCCTATGTTATTCATTTTGAATCTTATTCATATAGTGTCAAATAGAGATTAGGCTGAACTTAACTGTTTAAGCATCATTTCAAAAATTATAAATTCTAATCTAGTACAATTAATAAAAGTTTAAACGGATTATAATCGTGTCACTTATTTAACATATTTTTTTATATATTTTAATACATTTCTGTAATACTTATGATATTATATATATAAATACTAATTTTATTTTAAATATAAATAAATAATATTTAAAACGTGATAAATATAATTAAATTATTTTTAAAAAATAAAAATATCAAAATTACAAATAATTAATATATTATAATTATTTTAATAATTAATCATGTTATAAATAGGTTCATTATTATTAATTGTATCATATTATGTTCATTTATTTAATAATAGTGTAATTTTATATTAATTTAAATCTATAAATTTGTATAAAATTGGTATCAATTTGATACATCATGTCAAAAATTGCTACCCCAAAGTGAGAGTATTTGGGTTCTCCTAATAACTAAAAATATTGTATCATGCTTGAATTTAATTGAGATTTGATGGTAGCATAACTGGCTTCAAAAGAAAAGTAATTTAAATATAAGATATTTAATAAAATTATTATTAAAATTAAGATCTTGTTCAAAAATGAAAAATCAAACCCAATTTTCAAATTTAAAAACTAAATTATTTTAAAAATCAGTCAACGGTAACCTTCCATAAATGCACCTATTTAAGCCACATTTACAGTTATCAAATCAAGATCTTAAATGCCGCTTGTAAATAAGCTAAGGAATACGGCAAGTAGGTGAACCACTAAAGACCCTAAAGAGAGAGTTTTAATATTAAGTTGCATATTAATATCGTAATGGGTAAATTAAATATAAATAAACAAATTTTATTTTTCTTTATGGAAGTATAAATATTTATAGACATAAATGTTATTATCCCTTTTCGGACTTTATCATTGGTGATTGTGATAAATTTTTTATTTATTTTAATATTTGATTAATACTTTCATTTATAGAATTATTTATATGAGTTTTCTCATCATTAATAATTTTATTTTAGTATTTTTCTTAAAAGTTGTCTTCAAGATTCCGATAATGAAATTGTTATAATTCTCAAATTTTAATTTAATATTTTAATCTCATTATTTATTATTTTTTAAATTTTATCGATTTTATTTTTAATAAATTTAAATTTCAATCAATAAATTGAACTAATTAGCACCCACCATTTGTCGCCCATATTAATAATGGTAGCTATCTACATAACTTAAAGTCCTTAAAGCAAGAAATTGAAGGGAATATCAAGAATAAAACTATAAGCCAAAATTAAAATATTTAACTTTTTCAAATCCGTTGTTTATTTGATGAACACATAATTTTCCAAAATCTCACTGCCCTTTGCCTTTGTCGACAAAAGAAACTGTTGGTGGTACGCATATACATGTATTTGACACACATTTCACGACCTCCCCTTCGCAAGGTATGCCAGCGCAGTCAGCATCCCTGTCGCATTGACGTTCGGCTTCCACCAACTCTCCTGATAACACATTCACAAAACATTCACATAGAATATAACAACACTAATATTTTCATATAAAATAATTATTTAAATAATATTATATTATTATCACATATTTTATATAAATTTAATATTTTTTAAAAAATCAATATATAAAAAAATATTTAATATTATTATATTAATTTACATACAAAATGACACTAAAACAAATATAAATATTGATATTACAAATTCAAATATATATATATGAACTCTATTCGCACAAATAGATTATGTAAACACTTTTATATTGTTATCACATATTGCATATGAGTTGTTTTCTTTAAAATTCAAGAAAATATGAATATGTAAAAATAATCAAACATTGTGCATCAATTTGTATATCTACCGATTTATTATTATTAGTTTTTTTTACTCTTATAAAAATATCAAACAGGCAATAGTGTAATATATATTTGCATAAATGAGTTTGTACACATAATAGTATTAAATTTAATAACAAAAACAGATAATTATATATTCTGAAAGAGAACTCACGAGATGCAACGATCAAGAGAGAAACCAAGAAAATCGTCTTGAAAGAAATTTTCTCCATTTTCGTCTATCTCTTCAAGATTGTACCAATAACCTCACTTTTAATTTTGATTTGTGGAAACTGAGTCAATAGATGTATATATAGAGAGATGAGGAAACCAATTCGCACAGATAAATTTGGTAGGCAAATCTGTAATTTTAGAATTACCAATTAATGTATGCATTTTAATAAGGAAGTAAATTTAATTTGATTCCAAATTTAGAATAAAATTCGAATCACATATGTTAAATCAATTTTATTTTAGAAGTAAATTTAATTTGAATATTATATATATAGCATGTATAATTGAAATTGATTGGATTAGATACCATATCTGCAATTTTTTTCTTTTATCGTTAATGACATTCTATGATTGAATTGATACCAATACATCTTTCATAAAATTATAATAATAACAATAAAAAATTCACATTTTATTTAAACGATTATTTAATTAATTACAATTTCCTCCAGGGCCTCCAAAGAGAATATTATACTCTTTGGGTCTTGCATAATCACTAACATTCTGAAACCCAAAACAATTAGAGCTATCTATGTAAATGACTGTATTATAAGGAGAAGGAATTCTTCTATAATAATTTCTAGCAAAATAAATTAAATTCTTAAAATAGCCAGCATTATTAAAATGACCATCTGGCTTGTATCCACTTCCCATCGGAGGACTAATTCCATCATCTCCACTGATTGAGTCTCCTCCCCAAGCAACAACAATTGCTCCTTCTTTTAAGTTTGGTATTAATTCGACTGGCATGTAACCCACTAGAGTTTCATCTTTTCCTGCATAGTACAACCAGTTTCCTGTCTTTGGATCCTGAAAAATATTCAAAATTAAGACATAAATAAATTATTAACAATATTGATGTATGTAATAACTTTACTTAAATAAAATAAAATATATAAATAACAGTTAGTTTAATTATCGACTATGAAATTTTGAACTCGAAATTTCTGGTAATACTTTTAAAATATTTTATATTTATGTATGTTATTGATATCAATACAATGTTGCGATAATGTATGAATTCAAATTAAAAAATAACTATCATCTTTTCATTATATATATGTGTGTGTGTGTGTGTGTGTGTGTGTGTGTGTGTGTGTAAAGAATATATAAATGAATGTAAAATTAATTACCTGGAAGATCTTGATATTGATATCAAATATAGGTCCCCCATAAGTAGAAGCTGGTGAAAGAATTTGACCAACTGTTATACGACGGTCCATTTGTACAAACCCTTTACAGATCAAGTTGTAGCATCCTGTTTGATGACCTCCATCAGCCTGTAAATAAATAAATAAAATGGGTAAATTAAATTATCAAATAAATAAATCAATTATGAGAAAATATGATTCTTGACAAGTTAATTAGTTTATTTGTAGTAAGCTAATGTAACTTACAGTCCAATATATGAATAATCGAGGGTTGCTTTCGCCAACGTATAATCCCACCTGCAAAAATGTTAGACATTATACATACATACATACATACAAACATATATATATATATATATATAGATTTATATATTTATATATAGTAAGAGGGAGAGAGCAAATTACCATCCATCCGAGAACCATATAATGAAGACCATTCTCAATCCAAATTGAAGCAGTCGTGTGCTGCTGCTTATGCTCTGCTACTGAAAAATTGTATATCGAAGCAATTCCACTTGCTCCACGATATCTTCTTATTTGCATCTTTTGCATCCTTATGAATACTTGCTGAATGAACAAAAATGAAAAAATAAAAAAAAGAAATTATATACATACATATATGCATATATACATATATATATATATAAGAAATTCATGAGTAATATTAAGTATAAGTTTGGAAGAAAGTGAAATGGAATTTAAAAGAATATTACGTGAGAACGTCCATTAGTAGAAGTAGAAATTCCTGAGTGATTGAAAGTTGCAACGTTCTTCTTTGTTGTTCTGAGAATAGGAACTGTTCCAGGAGGGCAAACTTTTTCTTCTGGTATTCTTTGTAGTTGTTTCTGTCTTCTTGTTAGATATGATTGAGGTGGCCTCTACCAAAATAGATAGTAAAAAGGTTGATATAATATTATAATTATATTTAGAAGAGGAAGAATAGTATTTAAATAACGAAAAGAAAAACCGATAAAATAATTACCTGGATTTTGTGATTTTTGAGTAAAGGATGATCGAACGAAGGTTGTTTATAGAAGTCTATGCAATCAGCAATTTCACCTCCCTCGAGCTTTAGAAATAGGCCAAAATAATAATAATAAGAATAATCATCATCATCATTTTAAATGATAAAAAAAATTCATTTGCCACTTTTATTTATAATATTACATAAATATGAATAAAGTTTAACACAATTCTGAATTTTTGTCGTTGAATCAAGTAACATCTACAATTTATCTACAACTTATATGTGCTTGTTTTATTGATTTTAATTAAAATATACAAAAATATGTTTGTTAAAAAGAATATATTTTGAAAATAATAAGAAAAATACTTAAATTTCTTTTAAAGAAGTAATTAGTGAATCGACATTTGTTTTTGAAAAAGGTATTTTAAATATTTTAAAAAATTCAAAAAAAATTCTCAAACACACACTGAATGATTATTGTTAATAATTTTATATTTAAAAAATATATATATTATAAGTGTGAGAATGAATAAAAAGTATACCTCAATTGTTTTGACAATAGGCTCATCGAGAGTATGCAATTCTTCTTCTTTGCCCAAATCTTGTTTTTCCATTGAGAGATTTGCTATCACACCATTGTTTCTTGAAGAAACACATAGTAAAAATAACAATATTGCTATCATTTTGAAAACCATTTCCTACTCAAATTCAAACTCTTTTACAGCAAAATTCTTTGTTTAATTTAAACAGTTAAATACTAGTTAGAATGGTAATTAATTAACAAATGTTTTGCTTTTAACAAAGATAAGTTCAAATTTAGTATAGCATTAATTATTTGGGAAATATACTTATTTTAGAAAGCTAGTCATTTAATTTTCCAACTTTTACATTTAATTTTCAGTAGCTTTACAGATATGATTAATTTAATTAAATTTTTGATATCACATATAAATTTTTATTTAGTGTTTAATGTCAATCATTCATCATTTCATTTCTATTTGATATCGAATAGTTTTATTTTATAGTGATTGTGAATTACAAGTTATAGAATTTAATCTAAAATAAACTATAAATATTACGTGATGTATACAAATAAAATTATTTTATCGTATTTTTTTTAATACATACATTAAATTTGAAGTGAATAAAATAGGTGAAATAATATTGACTTGTATATTTGCTTTATTTTTATATAAAATAGGTGAAATAATATTGACTTGTATATTTACTTTATTTTTATGTTATATAAATACTAATCACCATATAAATTTAACGAAGCCAAAAATATTTTGAAGTATTTCTTTGACACCACAAACAACATTCTCAAATATACAATTTTTTTTTTAATGATCAATGACTTTTATACTAACATTTCAAATATCTTTAATAAAAATTCATATTGTATACAATTATTCCGAAATTCAAATAAAAGAGAATATAAATGAATTAAAATCGACAAATTTTATTTCTTCTCATTATTTGTAACTTTTTGTAACTCATGGGATCTGTAAAATAAAAAAAAAAACATAGAATATTTCTTAAACTCTTAGCGAAATATTTTCTCTACATGTACAAATTTATTTATGAAAACTAACGTAACATTATAAAACTCAAAGACCAAAATAAATTAATATAATAAATAAAAAAATATTAATATCCTTATTTTAATCATATATACTACATTCTTTGTTGTATCTAAAATAATTTTTCTAATCATATTTATTGAAACCAAAACTATATCATATTGTAAAATATACATAATTATAATACAATATTGTAGGCTTATAAATTTATTTTTCATTTTTATTTGTGTGTATTAGTAAGCATCCTATAAAAATTTAGAGAAAATTTTAATTAAGACAATTTTACTACGTGAATATAGGTGATGTGATACGATTATTTAATCAACAAAAAAAGAAAAATTTATTAATTATAAATAAAAAAAATTAAAAGTAAGTCTTATTTTTAATTAATATAATAAAAAAATTTATAAATTTTTTTATTTTTTTTATTCACAACCAATAAATAAAATTTGATGGTCCCACCCTAAGACTCTTTTAAAAATTTATATGAAATAAAAAAAATTATAAAAGAATATATATTTTTTTCCTTAAAATACCTTTTGTAAAAACTGGAATTCTCTGTTGGCATGCCCTTCTGAAATTGCTTTCAGATCCCAAAAAGGTATCTTCATCTTCGTTGGCGCAAGATCAGCACACATACTGTCAAGCTTCATCAAAGTTTTCCAAACGATCATGCAGAAAGGATTCAGTTATTGCAGAGTATGGTATCAACTTTCCTTCCTTTTTATCTCGCGTAAGGCAGCAACCAGTTTCGTCTCAAGGTTTGAGAGACATTTCCGCTCTACACAGGAATCTATAACACAAGAAATACCTTGAACTAGTTAGCCATAGCATCATCTGAAATCTTGTGGAAAGTCAGAGGGAAAAGAGCATTCATTCGGTTCATTTGGGTTTCGAGTCATCTGTGATTCGCAGTTGAAAACATTTGCATGTCACTTTTGCAGCTTTTGTAACATGCAATGACAAATTAATTTCACGGCGTTTGTATTTCCCGGACTTCTGTTTCATACGATATGGACGTTTCACGAGGTTTCAGACATGTTCAAATATACGTACGGAACGAAACGTTTCTTTTTGGTTTGTATTAATACATGCCCGTCTTCCGCTTCTGCTACAGATGTCTCCCTCTCTCGCAGATCACGTACAGCTACGGATATCTTCAACTGCTGCGTCGCTTTCATCTCGCTACGAAACGACTGCGTTTTATTGCATCTCAATTTTCACTTGCTGGTCTGTGTCTGCAATTCACGACTAATAAGGACAAGAGGAAGCCCAATCTTAAGCCACGATTAGCCGTCAAAACGGTGCGATTTTAGCCCATTTGTCCCTGCTTCGCTTTTGTCCATGTAAATTTCTACTTGTGTTCATGTTTTTCTAATTTAAATACATATACGACTTTTGAATTGAATCCGGAAACTTTTCCACAGAAAGCTTTGAAGCAAAGGCGAACTTCGAGCAGAGTAAGAAATTAAGAGAAAGGCTTGGAGCATTAAGATGTGAGGAACTAAGGCAGCTGGTAAAGATAATTCATCAGCAGGCTTATCAGGACGCGTATTGCCAACTCATCGGGTGGTTCATCAGACGGTAGAGTTGTTTGAATCAGCCAAGGTGCAGTGTGTTACAGAGTACAGAATTTAATCAAGCAAGTCAGTTGAGGAAGTTAAGAGTTTGTTAAGGTTGATGACGTGCCAGCTGAATTAGTTATCAAGAAGATAATCAAGCAACTAATCATTGATGGTATTAGTTGTATTAGTTAGAGAAGATTCTAATAGGCCTTCCTCATGTATAAAAACTCAGCTTAGTTTTGTATATTACGAACAGAGAAAACCAATGGTATTTTGAGTTCAATATCAATTTTCTTCTTTAACTTTCACAGTAACCAAACTCTCTATTCTTCAAGATTTCTCACTTAAAGTGAAGAATCTGCGGAAGCAGAAGCTAGACGTAGAAGTGAAAATGCTCAGCTGGATTGAGAATTTGATGCAGCATTTTCACTGCTGCTTATTATCAGGTGACATCTTATCATAATATAAATCTGTATAATGAACCTGTACAAAATTTCGGTAGTAGGGGCTTAAGATTTATGAATTGTTACTGCAATTTTGAATCTTTTACCATTTATATCAATGAAATTGAACAGTTCATGATCTGCTTATGTTTGGAAAAATTTCTAATGCCTTGCAACTTCCAATTTGCTGTTTTTTTCGGTGTCCATATGCCTTTATATAATTGTCCTCCAGTTTCCTGTTATTTCTACCCAATTTGTCACCTAAATAATGTAGCAATAACTAATAAGATGATTTCTAAAATTTACCCAGAAAGTGTTGCTCAAAATTGGTCGCTCGATTCTGCAAACTAGAACATATCCAAATTTGTAGCAGTTGCAGCAATTGAAGCTTAGAACACTGCCATTATTTTGAGATCTAAAGCTGCATTTTTATTTATATGCAATTGACTACGGGAGTTTAGAAGCAGAATTCTGCATTTTATCCATTTGGGCGGGCAGAAAGTGTCATATTTCCTAGATTTGTTTTGTCTGCGTATTTTCATGTAATTTGATTAGGTTCAATTACTTTCATCAAAGAAATCATCAGAAATTCAATTATTTCCTGCTTAATTCGTGAGTTCATTCAATAAAATCATGCAGATAATTATATAGACATGTACATGATATGATTTTATTAGGTAAGTATGCAGATCTACCAAGACCAAACCATTTTCCTCTTATCACCAAAATAAGAGATTCCCATCATAAAATTACAAAAATATATTATATATGGTAGTAGAGCAATATGCTAGTATAACAGTACAATTACTGAAATCAAATCTCAATTCCAAAAGATAATTACTTTGGAGTAATTGTAAGTAATTCAAAAACTAAATTCATTTTACTTCATACCCTTGTTTTCATCCATCACTTCAGTTACTGCAACATCCTGTACAAAACTGCAATTAAGAGTAATCACAAATTGAAAATGATAAAAACTTTGAAAAAGCATATAATTAAATTCAAGCTGAATGAAGAGTTAACGATAAAAATAATTATACGGCAAGATGGAAGTTCATCATGTGCAGAATTTAGGGGGACAACTTTACTCACATTTCCTCCTTCAAATCCTTCAATTCTACTTGCATCTCTTTAACAGCATTTTCCAGTTTTTGCATATCTTTTGCAAGGAAATTGAATTCATTCGTTTGATCAAAAAGAACATGTTTGTGACTTTCATTTCCCGAGGAACTGCATACATCCTTGGCTATTTAAGGGAAAATAGATAAAAATATTGACTAATGGTTAAACATGAATGAGCTATGAGAAATTGTAAGGGTTGCCTTATGTTGATCACCTGACATTCCCTTGAGCAACATCCTTACTTTCTTCTCCTCCCGTTTTCTTCATATCATTCAAGCCTAACACAAAGTCGGATACAAGAACAATATATTTTAGACTTTTTGTGTATTCGTTTCCAATAAGATGACCGATAGAGGGCAATTTTCAAGCTAAAACATAAGTATTTACCATCAGCAGCTAAACAATCAGCTGCAGAATTTGGAGCTTCACTGCCACTTGGTTGCTGTGCAGTAGACAACTCAGTAGCTTCACTATGAGACTCAACTCCATTTTGCTGGTCCCTTCCGGCAGTGGCTGGAGTCTTGCCTTTTGTCTCTATGGCTGTCGAATAAAAGCATTAGCAAACCGATTTATATTTATATATTAAGTACGATGTAGGAGAGATGAAAAAGATGGTGAAAGCTCAACTGACATTTTAAATAGGTAGTACTTCAATGACTTGAAGGAACACTGACATATCAAAGATTCTAGTGCCTTGTGGAAGTAAAAGTTTAGCACACACAAATAATGAATTTACTATCTGTTGTTAGAATTGAACTTCTATTGTCAAGAAAATATTCAAATTGTTGTGAAAGACAAAAGTGAACATCAAAATTAACAAAAATGCTAAATTGTGAAATTTCATGAACAAATGAAATCTTGAAGTTTGTTTTGATTCCAAAAAAAGTTTCTTCCAACATGTATCAGAAATAATTAGAGAACTTCTAAAAGACAAACCTCCAGCATTTTTTGAATCATTCAAGAAGAGAGAGATTCTGTTTCTTATAAGAGTACAGAAAGGTCTTTCAGAAGTTCTTCTAGGGAGCAATTCTGGTGAGTCACCATTATGATGTTTTTCATCTTCTCTGTTCAAGCACTCGCAATCAGGTTCAAGCTCTACTATGTCTGCAATTACTTCCGGAATCTTGCTTAACAGCCGTGATTGTTCTGATGGTGTCTGAAGCAGGAGGAGCCTATCCATGTACTCATAAAGCGTATAAGGAGATACAGGTTAAGGACCATATTCCTTTTGCAAAATGCAGATCCACAATATCAATACAAATGAGCAGTTCAGAATGGATGTCTAATTGCACCTAGTCCAAATTTGTTTGACAACTACATTATCAAAAGGATATTCTCTCCTCCAGCCCTTTTCATTCGCTTTATCAATACGTTTTTGCAACAAAACCAGCTCTCTTGCAATCCACTACTTTTTCTCCAAAAAATGAAAAAAGGACAATAAATATCAGGAGCAATTGATGAAAGGAACCAAAAAAGTAGATGTCCACATAATCTTAAAAATATACATATAAATCAAAAGTTTTAGAAAACAAATCAGCTCTCAAGTAGCATATATCATCAGCATTACAAAAACAAATTGCAGTGATCAAATCAAAAGGGGTTGGGTGATTAATTTCTGAAATGATCTTTAAAATAAATTATTGAAATGGAAACATCTAATAACTGCAAAAAATGAATTTAACCAAGTTCAAATGCAATGCATAATGCATACAAGGAATGTCAATGCCAAATTACAGCAGCAGCTTTTCTGCCATGACCAATACACGCAATTCCAATGTAGTGGCTTTACTGACCAAGGAATTTACTGTCAATGTTTAGGAACAAACTTTCAAAGTATGATTATTTTGGCAGTTCTAAGTGATCAAGGATGCAGAAAGAATAACTTTATTCCAGGGGCCTAATTGATAAACTAAGCAGGAAACTATCAAACATCGCATCAAATCTAAGAATACCAAATCCAAAACACAATTTTCTGTTTTTCAAAATACTGTTTAGAAAAAAATTTCCTCTTATATACTAATTTATTTTTCTTTCTTCTTTATCTTTTAATTATTCGAGGCTCTTTACTGTTTTCAATTCCGCTATCTGAAGTAATGCACACTCATTGCTGTGCTCTGAAAATACTGAAAGTTTCCAACTCTTTAGATATTAAAAAAGAAATACATACGTGTTTAGTTAAATCCTCATGCAGACTTCTGGCTTTCTGCTTAAGCTCCACCTGCAAATCAACAAACACATAAACATTTGTCGAAAGAAAAAGATAATCTATGTTACAAAACCACAAAAAGCAATGTTAGCAAAATAGTTTAGAAGAATATGATAAAGAAATAGCCCATTTTTGTTTTAGGAAAAATTGTTTCTATATTGTTGAATCCTTCTTTTTCATTACACTGCAAATTATTTCATGTGTCATAGTATTCATGTAGAAACCAAAAGGTGTATCAAGTTCAAAACAAAGATTTGGTAAACCTACACACATGAAAGCTCATATATCCAGGTAAAAATTTATGCTACTTTGGAGAATGCAGCAGAATTTTACAGTGGTTTGTTAGTAAATTATCTACATTGAGAATAATAAGAGAATTTGAAATAAGATATTCTCAAATTTGTAGACATTAGTGGGGATTTATTTCTCATTAACTCTTTCTACTATTACTATTAGTTATCAAAGTCATTACTACCTTCCACAAAGAATCCTAACAGACTACTATGTACCATAGATTACAGTGTGAAAGTGAGAACCAAACTTCCTAAGTTAAAAAACTTACAACAGTTGGTCTTTTAAGCAGGCCATCTTTCACTTTCTGACACAGATCCTCGCATTCTTCCTGCAAATGATACCAATTTCATAAGTACCTCTTTGAGAATAAAAACTAAACATTCTTCCCGCAAATAATACCAATTTCATTAAGTACTTTGAGAACAAAAACTATAAATTCTGATGACTTTCCAATATTCCATGCAGGTTCAAAAAGAAAAGCATATTCTCATCAAAACTGACTTCCCTAAGAAATGTTTGTATTGAATGTGCTAAACTATTTTGCTTCTACATTTTCATTCTTTCAAAAGTAAAACAATGCATACAGTGTGTGTGTGTGTGTATTACCTCAGTGAAGTCATCATCTGACAGCTTGCAAATGGGTATCTCTTTTATGGTATTGGAGACTTGAAGGAGAATTTCTGAACTCATGTTTGAAGTTTTCTTTACACCTGTTACAATACAAGATTACATTTTTTATGACAAATAACAGCATTCCAACATAACTTGATATATTTTGTTGTCCAACGAAAATAATTTATGGTTAATGAGTGTCCAATCAGAAAACTGCACATTATTTATATACTTTCTTTGAATTACTGCTTATATTCATGCTTGAAACAATCACCTGTAACTTGAACAAGCTGGTGAGAATTTTTCTGCAAATAGTCAATTGGGTTGGATTTCACTCTAACAAAACTTCCAATTACTTTCGCATTAAAATTCTCAAGTTCCTTAGACAGCTCATCCACTAAACTCTTCCTCAAGTAGATGAGCTTAATATTTTTAGGGACTATAGATGCAAAACAGCTTTGCACAACACCCTCAACAACTTCATCAGTACGAGATCTTTTGTCTGAGCTCGGTTCTTGCTGTCTTTCATAGCTAAGAGATTTTTTTACTGAGCCCAGTTGTTGCTGCCCTTTACCAGCTACTGAGTCATCTTCATCCTCATTTTCTGAACTACATCCTAATTCATCCCCCGAATGGTCCAAGTTCTCAGCAAGATGAGTAGCCAGATGTTTATATATAGTATTTTTATTCAATGACTTCCTACCAAAAAGACCCTGTAGCCTTGCATCACAAATGATTTTCCTCTTTCTTACTGGGTGAAAGAGTTTGTTTTCTTTGCAGTATTCACTAATAATAGCTGTAACTGCATGTTGTGATAATTCTTGGGTTGTGTCTTTTCCAATCAAGGCAAGGAACTCCAACAGAGGTTTCGATCCCCATCCAATGAACTCCATTCTGCTGGACTTACCTTTTTTTTTGGTCACATATACCTTTCCTTTTGATCTTTTCCTCTTTCGAATTTGACTTTCATCTTCAGAATCATCGATGTCTTCTTCCTCTTCATCGTATTCATCTGCATCAGAAGAGTAGCTATAGTTTTTACCCCTTTTCAAAAGGTAATACGCTGAAATGACATTTTCCGACGTCAAACGTTCCTTTTCCTTTATTATCTGCCAATACTCATAAAACAAGAACTCCGTTGTGTCTGGAGCACTGAAGTCTATCTTGCACTGCAGAACAATAAATAAACCAATGAAAAAAAAAATTAAAAACAAGAATGTTAAAGTTATATTGCCAAACCAAGACAAGTACCAGACATTAAAATAGCATCAATATATAAAGATAACAGAGAAGTACGAACACTAATAAAATAAAAAAAGTATAAATGTATGACAATGAACAGTCTGAATTATTAAAATATCTGTATTGTCTTGAGTATTGAATATAGAATCATCCACTTAAGGAAATGAATATGAACAGATCCAAAGAAAAATAGTAAGCAATAAGCAACCCTAGAGTTGAAAAATACTTTCCATGGATGTTTTGCAAAATTATGCATACCCCATCAGAGTCTACATCCCTCTTTTCTTCTATAAGCAATGCAAGCTCTAAACAGCAACTGCATAGGCCTTTGCTCCCCTTAATTATTGCAAACTCAACATCACGGAGGCAGTGTCTGCATATTGCTGATGGGCAGCATAGGCAATAAAATTTTGGAGCTTTATCACATTCGAAGCAAAAATGCCAATCTGAAATTAAATATTTATTAAGTCAAGGGCTAGCCGGATAATCTAGAACAGATGTAAGAATGACAAGGTAAAAACAGAAACAAAAAGTAAATAGAAGATAATTATTTCAACTAGTGAGATTCTTTTTTTGTTGTCAAACGGTCTAATATGGGAAGTGAGGAGGCATTAAATTTGGTTTGTTAAGTTTATAAGGAATTAAACACATCTAAAGAAAAAAGGCTCATTGATAATGACAGAATAATACACAGTAACTATCACCGCAAATAAGAATTACTTACTGCAAGTCCACTTTTCTTCAGTCTCCAAAAGAGAATCATCTTTGTCGACACAATCAGGATGGTAAGCTTTAAGGCAGTCCCTACACAGGAAATGACATAACAATTAACGAGATAGACAGTATGCTCTATGAATTCATAGAAACGTTTTCTCTGATAAAAGATGAAACGACAAAATCAACATTAAGTTTATTATAAATTATGCACGTGCATCGTCAGGGCTAAGCTCATTGCAGAGACCTTCTAGTGAGAAAATAAATGAGTCAAACTACACGTTCTTACTTTTTGGAATGCACAGATCAATGATGCTTAATTTTTAAGTGAACATTAAAGAGACTAACAAGGATAAAAGGTCTTATAAATATCCTCACTAATTCCAAATGGCCCTTGAGAAAATAAAATAAAATTATCCTAAGGTTCATAAGGACTCAACATGAATATATGAAAGTATCATAAAGAAATTAACTAGATTGCGAGTTTCAAAGTAACATGTAAACATTTGATAAGTATTAAAGTGTTATGGCTATGTGTAATGATCAAAATGCAGATACTACTGAAAATACTTCTTTGTTTTGTAAAAATGTATTGTATCCTTGTATGTATACATATGTGATAAAAATAGTAGATTCCACCTCAAATAAATAATGTTATTTATTCTAGCACAATTTTTAATTAATGTTTTGAGAGAACTCCACAATTGTAAAATTTATATTCTTTGACCATGTTCAAACAATAACCAACGACCAATTTTTCTATTTTTAATTCAAAACATTCAAATAAACAAAGAAAAAGGCATCACATATCACTATGCTTAAATGATAAAATATCAATAAGAATAATGTGAGTGTATTGAAAAATGATAGAAACAAGATATATTTTCCACAAATAAAATATATGTATTTTAGAAAATTAATTATATGGCCCTTAAAAATAATTTCACAATCAGTATTTATTCTTGATTTATCACTCTGCCTTAATTACAAAAAGGCAAAAAATTATTTATCAGTAAGTCACATGGCCAAAATCTTCAATAGACATGGGCAAACGACATACATTAATTGAAATAGAAACACAGAGTTCCAATTGCAAAACCAGAAAAGAACAGATGCAAACATCAAACAAGACAAAATAAGCAAATTCAGCCAATTCCATACTAACCTAAGGCACAATGAAAAGACAAAATAATCCTTCATTGACCAACCTCGCCTGTTTTGGGTCAAATATTAAATGCTTACTAGAACATTTATAAATCATACTTGAAGTCACAAATTCTGAGGGATCCTCCATCTTTGCAGACAAAACACCAATCTTCCGCAACTTCTTCCTTCCGTAACTTCTTCTTTCTTCCCATCTTCTTCAAAGCTCTGAAATTTAAGCCCAAAATAGCCAATTCAAGAACAATATAAGTTATTCACTCCCAAATCTTCTCCTGGAAACAGAATAAAATCAGCAAAATCGGTGAAGAAGTGTTTCTCTATGTCAAATTTTGGCGTAATCATTCAATTATCGAATGCCCATTTAACAAAAGTCAAAAAGGCCCAAAAATTCAACTTTAAATAAGGTACAAACTTTTGATCAATTATCAAAACCCATAGAGTAAAAACCCAAAAAAAAAGAGAGAGCGAGAGAAAAAAAAAAAAAAAAACCATAAACCCGTATGACAAAACCCAAGTATTAAAAAAACAAAACATAATTCTTCACAAACAGAAAGAAAAAAGAACTTCGAACTCAAGAGTGTTTCAACAAATGGCAATGAAAGTTCAAGTTTTTAGAATAATGTAGATGGTCTCGTTTATTAATTATTAAATATTGATTCCCATTTTGTGAAAAAACAAATAAATAAAACTTTCAGCATCGAAAATCAAAGCCACTACAGTGCAATCTAAGTCAAAATCAAAAACCCATTTGATAAAATTCAATAATAATAGGAAAAACAAAACCAGAACTTTGATAATCAAGTCAAGTTAATATCTGCATGAAAACCAAAATGTTTCTTGAAACATTCTCACTATAACCCCACCATTTTCTTTATATTTTCAAAATACGAGCATAAAAACAAAACAAAACAAAAACAGGAGAACTTACCTTTCAAGTTCAAGAAACTAAGAAACACCAATGCTGAAACGGAGTTGTTACAGGTTGCAGGCTTTCATCAGAAGTGAAAACGGTGTGTAGTCCAATAAAAACTGCTCATTGGCTTGTGAAAGAATTAAATGACGTCTGGGTCACAAGAAAAATCTTCTGAAACATACATCCCATCCAAGAACAAAACAAATAAATCAATCTAGCAATCCGATAACTGAAAGAAAAAAAATTAAAAAAAATATATTGTCATTTATAACCAGTGACGCCCATTGGATTTCGCTTGACAGACTTTTCCCCATTATTAAATTTTAGGAAGTCGTAAAAAGTTTATAAATATATTAAAGACAGAACAATGGATAGATCCCTAGTTTTTGATAAAATAATCAGTAAAGAGACAGTTTTATCACTTATGACAGATAGGTCCCTAACATGACACAATGGCAATTAAGTACTTTTCTTTATAATTTATAATTATTAATAAATAATTAATTTATAATTATTTTTATATATACTTTAATAAATTATAAATCACTTGCATACTTAATTAATTCATAATTTTATTTTTATTTATAAGATGCTAAAAAAAAATCATGTGTATAATTACACTTGTTAGAGTAAATGCTAATTTTTTTTACAAAAATATTTTAAATTAATGAATTTTCCAATAAATAGTTAACAGCATTGTTACATGGTAATATTTGATTAATTTTTAACTTCAAATTTTATTCATGAGATCCAATAAAAATATGCTACATGTATAATACTTTTGATTTATGATCCCATCGTATTATTTTCACAGAAATGATCTAATGGATAGTGTTAGAAGTATTAAAGGGATTGGACCAACTCTTAAATAGTGAAGCATCAATCATCAGTTCGGATCCAACCGAAAGATAGAGGCCCATCACAAATTTGGACTAAGCCTAACTCGCTAAGTCTAAGCTAGGATTTATAAATTTTATTATATTTATTAATTAAATAATATATTTTATATTAAATAATAAAGACGGTAGGCCAATCTAACACGACCTATTAAGACCTGAATTTACGAATCATGCTAAATTTATTTATTTTAAAGTGAATTAAAGTGAATGTAATTTTTATTTTTATAAGTCAATTCGGTGTAATATAATCTTTTAAACATTTTTAACAAAAGTTATTCTTATTTTTGTAAACTAATTCAGTCTAGTCTAAATTTTTAAACATCTCTCGATAATGTTATATATGTGATGACGAATAATATTATCAAATTGTATCATCTGATTAATTCAATAAATTTAACTTTATTTAAAAATTATCATAAAAATGTATCAAATTTACAATTGTATTTTATGAATTGAGTAATATTAATAATTTTTTGTGAATATTAAATAATAAAAGATAATTTGATTAAGAGTAACTAAAAGAGTTAAAAGGGAAGTTTGATTTATTTTATTAATTTCTTAATTATTTATAAACTGAAATTAATCTTGAGGTAACAAATTGAAATTTGAAGATATCTAAGCACCAATTTCTCTTATTTTTGAACTACTTTTAATGAAAAAGGATAAAGGATGAAATCTTGTGACTAAAAAATGTGAGTTCTAATAGAATATAACTTCTTGAATATTATACTATTTTATTTTAATACATTAATTTATAAAGAGAGAGAAAATTATAATTTATATATCATCCCCTCACAGAAAGTGTTAATTTTGACAATGGCAATAAGAGCATTAGATGTAATTCACAGAGAGTTGAGAGTAGACAAGAAAAGATGGTTAACGTTTCATATAAGTTCTAAGATTTCTGACTGAAACCTTTTTCAGGATGTATCAATATCTTGCATAAGTTTCAGGCTGCTCTCCTTGCTTTTCTCCAACATCTTAGAACTTTCAATGGATTGCAGAAGTGCCTTCCCGGATGCTCTGGATGATTCTACAATGCCCTTGGCTTGCGCTTCCAAACTAGCCCTGAACTTTCTTTTCTCTGCCAACTTCTTTCTTATCTCCTCCGCCTGCTCTCTCAGCTTCTGAATCTCTCTGGCTTCAACCTGAATTTTTCCTACAATCTGATGAAAATGGCTATGCTTGTCGACCACATCTTTCCTGAAGGATGCAGTATGTTCTTTTTCCTCATCCGTTTTCCTGACGCTTTCCATGCTGCGAGAGTATAAGCTTGTGTGACTCAGAAAGTTCAGCTGTAAACTTATCAACTCGCCAAGCATGTTTTCCGGGAAGTACCCTAATGAAGGCAACAAGTTTAGGGAGGAAAGAAATTGATCCTTCTGTCTACGATGCATAAGCTGCTCAAAATTCATGGAACTGCACAGATGCAAGCAATGTTTCTCCTCATCAATTTTGTCAGGGGAGACTAGTGGTGGCTGTGAAGACTGCAGAAGTTCCTTAAGAGACTCATCAAGCATATGCTGAAGCTTTGCAAAGAAGGCCTCTTCCTCGCCAAAGGGGTTGATTTCCTCTGTCTCTTCCTTCACATTATCTGTTACCTCAATCGTGACAGCTTGTTGCGCAGGCTCAGAAACTGGGAGTGCATCTAGCTTTAGGGAGCTCAGACTCAAAGATAGCAGTTGAGTGTTGTGTGGTGGAACTGCTGCTTTAAGGAAAACACGTTAAACTTAGAAAAGCTCACTTTCATGTGTGTATAAAGAGATGAGTCGAGAAGGTCCAAAAGAGAAAACAATTCAGATAAACTATTGTGCAAAAAGATATAAACACAAGTCAAAGCTGGACATACCGGCAACATTTGTTAAATGATTTGTGTGGCAAGAAATTTCGTTGCTTTTGGAAGTTCTTCCATGGCATGATTCCTATATGCTATCATTGTGATTTTGTTCAGCATCTTGTGTTCGAGCAAGTACTACCTGAACCTGGTGTAATGAATGCAGTGGGTCTGGTGGCAGCCAAAGCAGATTATCCATGTACTTAAGAGTATGTACACGAAAAATACAGGTTAAGGACTATCACCTTTTGAAAATGCCAACCGATGTACTCATTGAATCGAAAATAATGCATGCTTTCGATAAAAACTTTAGTTTCTCACACTTCATTCTTTCTTTTTTGAAGTTTCAAGTATTAGTAATATTTGCTGTGTGTTTTAGTCCAAATTTGTTTGACAAAATACATAATCAAAGGATATTCTTTCTTCCATTCCTTTTGCCTGATCAACATGGTTTTGTAACGAAACTAGCTCTCTAGCAATCCCCTACTTTGTTCCCATGGTATACAAAAAGGAACAAGCAACATCGATACAAAATTTGGGTACTTCATCGGCATACCTTCATCTGATGAAATTTGAAGATATCTTTAGAATAAATTTCAGAAATAGACATTACCATTTCTTTCTTCGCCGGCACTTCTCCTTTGGTTCTCTTCCTTTTCCTGCGCTAACGAAGTGGCAGGTTGTATTCTTTTGTATCAATTGAGTCATCGGAATCCAACATATTAAATAGACTTCCATCTTCAGATTTGTCCATGTCTTCTTCAACTTCATCGTATAAATCAGTGGCATGCCTATATATTTCACTTTTCTTCAACAGGTTATATGCTAAAATGACATGTTGTGCAGTTAAGCCTTCTGTTTCCTTTATTATCTGCCAATACCCGTTAAAGAAGAATTCCATTGTGTCTGGATCATTGAAGTCTATCTTGTACTGTTGAATTAATGAAAAAAAAAATAAAGAAACAGTTGAATAAATAACTTAAAATTCCATTTTCAAACATCAGAGTTAGCATCCTTCTTCATTTCTACAAGCGACAGAAGCTCTAAACATGAATTACAGAAGCCTTTATCTGTTTTAATCACCGCAAACTGAGCGTCATACAAGCAGTGTTTGCATACAGCAGATGGGCAGCAAAGGCAACGAAATTTCGAGGCTTTTGTGCAAACAGAGCAAAAATGCCAATCTGCAATGAAGCACTTTCGTGTTACAGTCAAGAAAACTGATATCATATAAGTTTTAACATTACGCATTAAACTTTACCTGAAGACCAAAAAAATTAACATCGAGCAACAATGGAATAGCACACCAAGAAAGTAGCATAACCGATTATAGAAACTTACTACAAGTCCACTGATCTTCATTCAACAACAGAGAATCGTCTTTCCCTACGCAGTGGAGATGATAAACTTTAAGACAGTCCCTGCAAACAATGGAAGATAAAGCTTAGGAATTTTCTTGGTAGTAGATTCAAATGAATCAACCAAGGAATTCCATTGTTTGGTTAGCCGAGGAGAAGTGAGTAAAGCATTTCATTGGAATGTCCCATTAATCAGACATTTAAATGAGCAGAATGCCAAAACATTTGAACAGATTGTGTTAATTCTTCATTTTTTGTTGATTGATTGTGTGAATCATACAAATCTTTATTGTGTAAACAAAGAGAATCACAAATTTCATGATATGCTGTTGAAATTGTTTTTGATGATTTTGTGTGATCATATAGATTTTAATTGTCACCGAAATCATCGACAAGCAAGTTCAAAGCTAATCAGCAAGTGTATGCAGTCTAAGTGCGATGGTGTTGTACGGTCATACGGACCTGGTAACACAAGGGAAGTATCCTGAAACAATTTGGTGTGAACATAAGTTATGATAAGGCTTAGAGGGCCAGAGAATATGCACTGCAGTCAGTGAAGGGTTCACTCGATGAATCTTCCTCTTTACTTCCAACTTATTGTGAAGTGCTTGAAAAGAGAAATCCGGGCACTGTTATACAAATAGAGACAGATTCAACAAACCACTTCAAGTACTTCTTTATAGCCTTCGGTAGTTCTATCCATGGATTTTGGTCTTCAATCAGACCAGTAATTGCTGTAGATAGGGCATTCCTCAAAAGAAAATACCGAGGCATCATGTTTTTCGCTGTTTGCAGAGACGGAAACAATCAGACATATCCATTAGCATTCGGTGTTGCTGACTCTGAGAATGATGCGTCATGAGATTGGTTTTTTACTAAGCTTAGAGATTGCATGGGTGATGTTGATGATCTTGTATTTATATCTGATGATAATATTAGCATAAGAAAAGGCATTACAAGTGTCTTCCCGAGTGCAAATCATGGTGCCTGTGTATATCACATTGGACAGAACCTTAAGGCCAAATTCAAAGATGTAAAGGTGCATGAACTTTTCTTTAAAGCAGCTTCTTTGTACCGTCAAACCGATTTCAATGATTTCATGGCTGAAATTCGCAGGGTTGATCAAAGAGCTGATCAGTGTCTTGCTGAGATTGGATATGAAAATTTTGCACGTGCTCATTTTGACGGGGGACGGTGTGGAATTATGTCTATTAACACAGCTGAGGGCATGAGTGATATTCTACACGATGCCCAAGAACTTCCCATCACAAAACTAGTGGATCATATTAGGGAGATACAGCAGTTGTGGTTTTGGGAATGCCGGAATGAAGCTATCAATATGAATAGTCAGTTGACAAATTGGGCTGAATGTGAACTCCAACAAACACATGATAAGTCTCTTTCATATCATGTCTTAGAGACTGACCTGCACGAATTCATTGTCAAAGATGGATTTTCGGATGACAATGTTAACTTGCATGATAGGACATGCACCTGCAAGGATTCCAGCTTGAGCAGCTACCATGTGAGCATGCCCTTGCTGTATGCAGATCTCGTCACATTTCCTTTTACACTTTATGTTCAGCCTTCTACAGTTCTGAAGCTTTGGGGGCTGCATATGCTGAGTCTATTTATCCAGTTGGCGCTGCAGAAGAATGGGACATTTCAGAGGAAGTCAGAAACCGTATTGTTTTACTACCATCTAAGCATCGTACATGTGAGCAACCTATGAAGAAAAGAAAACAGTTGCAAAGGGAAGAGAAAGCGGTCTGTAAATGTGGGAGGTGCGGCAGCCTAGGTCACAACCGTAAAACATGCAAGGCGGAAACCGTGGACATGCCTGCCTTCACCAGTTGCTGAAGACCAACGCTGTATCTGATGTATAAAATGACTTGATTTTTTTTGAGTTATTGTGTATATGCCTTTAGTTTTCTAACTCATCATGTTGATCCTTCGTTTCTTTTGTTGACATTTGAACACTAATTCGTAGGGAAAAAGATACGAAATATCTTCTTTTATTATTTACAAATTTTACTCTTTATAGTTGGCTTGCGTTCTCTCTTTAATGTTCTTCAATGCCAAGATATTAAGGCCATACTAAGAGAAATGTGCGAGAAACCGAGTCCTCTTGTTGTTACAAGCAATCTTGAGAACTATGGCAACTGGATTAGAAATGATTGTCGCTCCACGGATGCCTCCGGGTGGCCATTTCAATAATTACGCATTGCAAGGACCAAATATGGAAAGCAAAATCCAACCCTTCATCGAACCTCAGGAGCCATTGACAATGGTGTCCTCCCAAAGAATGCTTTAAGTTTCTGTTGTTTTCATGTCATTTATCCCATCACATCTGAAATCTGCCAATTTGATGTCCCCATTGATCTCAAGAGCCCGTTCTTGCATTTGAGATCACAATGCCCGATTCCATTGCCGTGAATATACTTTCACACCATGAAATACTTTTGCTATATACCAACCGAATCACTTCTGCATCTACCACTCCAAAATCTTCTGCTACATCTTATAAGGTTCTCCCGGGCATGTTCTCCATGAAGATATTAAGAGTTCAATTAGTATAAATAAATAAAGAATTTGGCAAAACATTATGAGTTGTTTGGTGGTCATAAATATAGAATTTTTTAAAGTTATGTTACGAGGAAAAGTTATTAATAGTACAAGTAAAGTAGTAATCCAAATCTTTCACAGCCAATTCTCTAATAACAACCAAACAATATAAAATAATTGAGAAAGCTATTTACATTGGAAAAGTTCTTTTGACCGGTAAAAAAAGAAAAGAAAATCAAAGCAAAGGGACACTAAGAATTTGTTTGCGATTTTGTACATACAAGAAATCTCTTCAGAGTCTGCAGATTTCACAACAAAAGGTTTACCTGTGACCTTGATCATGGGCCACGGCCTAATGATCCCAAGCCAACCATTTTTCCCTTCACCCAGTTACCAAGTTGAGGACCTGAACGTCGACGATTTGCAGCCAATTGGGCATCTTATTTCATCTACAGAGAAAGTTGACGATCAGCAATGAAGCAGGTAAGAAACTCAACTAACAGTATGCCATTTTTTATCCTTACAAGCTGTTAGAATTCTTGTTATGACTTATGACAAAGATTCTGAATTTATATTGAGGAGTTTAGGGAAAGACAAATAACTGTTTACTGAAAAAAAAAGGGATACCTTGATTCTCTTCTAGAGCTATAAAAATACAGATCAGAAAATTACCATTTGAAAGACAATATCAAATACACCCTTAATCTTCTGTTAATTAATTTCATTGTTCATTCAAAATGATTATTAGATCCTAAAGTTCTGTAGAAAGTTATGAAATTGATTTGAAATTCCCCCCTCAAATATTAGAAAGTTATAAATTTTTATCGTAATCTTCCCTTGGTAGAAAGTTTCTTGCATATTTTTCAAACAAATGCATTCGCTTGCTAATTAGGCCAAATCTCAGGGGTGATGAATGCAATTTACCCTCATAGTAATGAAGATAGAATCTGCAGAACTACATAAATTATCTTAAAAAAAATGCAGTCATACAAACATTTCAAATAGCTTTATTTCAGCATATAGCACCAATGTTTTCATATCTTTCTATAATAATCCCTCGCTTTACATAAAAATGAATTGCAATAAGAAGTAAAAAAAGTAATAATGTTACAAAAACATCCTCTTGCAAGTGTAATCAAACAGACTCTGTAAAATGCTTTTTGGTGCTGCTTCATCTGGCAATTTCAGAAGCCTTGCAACTTTGCAGAATCCAGCATGATATCTATGCAGAGATTCTTCGTCTATTTCTGGTTTGATCTCCTGCTTTGAGGTTTTGGGCCTCGTTAAAGCCCACTGCATGGCCCATATTGCCAACGGCCGCATGTAGCCCATAGACCTGTATTGGTCATTGACATTCCAAGCTTCTGGAGTTTGAAAAGCATAACTGTATGCATAATGACAATGTGTTAGAATCGATGAACAGAGAAATCTTCAGCAGGTAATCAATGAGGGAAAATCTTTTCCTTTAGATTGCTGCAACTATCTGGTTTTGTTCATCATTTATAAGTATCAAGAGCCTTATTAAGAGAAGTTATCAGAGACTTATTGTGGTTTAACATATTGTCAAAGAATCTCAAAAGGTTTCAAAAATATTGAAGATCCCCCTTATCATCAGTTGAAGAATCTTCTATATTTTGTCAAGACTCAAGAACTTTAACTTTCCTAAATGACCATTTTTGAAAAGTTGAAGGGGTTCTTGACTATTTTTGATCTATATGGTGTTTTTCCAACCCGTAGAATCTGATCTTTCAAAGCAAATGATAAACAATTCCTAGACCATTATATAAGATAAGGAAAAGTTATCGTACCCAAGTCCAGATTCAGACCATGCAGCTTCATAGATTCCGTTGGCAGTTTGAAATGCCATATCCACCATATCTTCATGGATCATCAATGCAGCAACCGCATATGTGATGCCGGGCCATATTTCTCTCGACTGCAACGATGACATGTCGACTCTTCCATCAGGTAGCATTCCATTTACTGCCCCCCGCTTCCCATCCATCCACTTCAAGACATTGTAGTTGTAAACCTTCTCTAATGCAATTCTTGCTTTGTCTTCATCAACAATCGGCAAAAGACCACATGCCCGGGCATACCTACAACAGAAGAACAAAAGTGATATCAATTTGCACACAACTTTACACTCAAAAACGCCTTCATAGATGATTTGAAAGTATTTGATCTCAGTTGCAACATACCATTGTCCAGCCAATTGATCAGCTTGAATAGATGAACTTTGGCTGCTACCACTGTTGTCATAATTGAAGTAAGAACCATTCCACAATTTCTCATATGCAACTTTTGCTTTCTGAAATTTAAACCAAAAATAATCCTCAGAACCCTTGTCACCTACTTCATGTGCCAAAGCTGATGCAGCTTGCAATGCTGCCAGCCATAGCCCTCCACTGTAAGCACTTACACCAGACACAGACCACGTGTCATATGTTTGATCTGGAAAGCCGTCATTCTCAATCATCCCATCACCGTCCTTATCAAATTGGTCCATATATGCCATCGCTACATAAACTGAGGGCCAAACAGCTTGTGCAAACTTTTTGTCTCCCGTGGCAACCACATCTCTGTAAACTTGAAGAACAAATTTTGGATTCAAGTCCTTCCACCTACACGTGTTGTAAAGGCAATAGGCATTTACTTCAAACCACGGGTCATTAATTCCGATATCATGAGGAACAGCTCCAAGGACCTTTCTCGACACCCACTGCCCATCGTCCAAAATTCTCATCTTACTGGGATCGTGCATCATTACAGCTGCTGCAAAGTCTCTTTGGACACTGAGTTGAAGCTTTGGAAATAACATAATTAGCGCAAACGATGAGTAGAAATGAACATCATAGGTGTTCCACATATGATATTCAATCCCTTCAAGATAAAGGAATTGACCTATGTTTTCTTCTCCTTCTTGAAGCAAATTTGTTCCGAAAGCAGAATTTAGTGCAACTGGTGTGTGTACTTGCTCGAGTATCGAACTCATCCTCTCAAGAATGTTGATGGCAGTGTCATTTTGATTCGGTACATCAACAATTCTCTTCAAATCTGATTGTGACCTATCAAGTGTAAACTTTCTATCGCCAATGCTTCCTAAACTATGGACAGGCAGTGATCCATCTGCACATACAAATAAAAAGTTAACTCATGTTCATTGGGACAATCACATTTCAGAAGAGTAGAATCTACATACCAGTCCAAACTGTCCCTCCTGAATTCAGAAAATATAACTCATTGAAGAGAGTGATCGGGTACCTGCAATAATTCTTCAGAAAAAACTTTATAACTTGTCATGCGAGGAATCAGAAAATAATTCATCATATCTCACCATTCAGGAAGCCTCTTGTCTTCAAGAATAGGTTTTTGCCATGCTTCTATTTGTGATTCCCAATGTCCATGCTCTATGTTTAAGAAAAAAAATGAGTCAGCACACTTAACAACTGAAATTTACACATTTTAAAATTAAAAACAAGTAATTAATCAGAAAGTGTAAATCAAAACATTACCAAGAATAGCATCATGGGCAATTTTTGCTGCTGCATCCCCATGAATACCATAGAATTTTGCATAGCGCCTGCTGATAAAAACTTGTCAGCAATTGATAAAATTTTGATTCAGGATTTTTCTTGAGCAATCTCCAGCTTACTTGTAGTAATTCTTTCCACTCATAAAGGCCACTTCAGGGCAGTCCCATGCCAATGAAAATGTAACGGTGCGAACTGCATCTGGTGGGATAGTCACAGAAGCTGCTATGGCTGCCCCAATGGAAGATCCCAGTTCCAAAGGCACCAATGTTTCAGTATAATTAAGGCGATCAAAGGATCCGTGCTGTTACAATAGAAGAATAGTTATTATTTTCTGTAATATTGATAAGACAAGCAAGGGAAAACATAAAAATTGGATTCAATTTTATGATGCCGGACTCGAGGTAAAAGCATGGTAAAATTTCTTTACATAAAATGCAAATGTAAATTTCAGGAATGAATCTACCAACCTCTTTTATTTCATGCCACATTTCTTTTGCTGATAAACCACGAGAGTTCCCTGATATTACAAAATGAGGACACTCCGATACATGGACACCATCAATCTCCTGTGCTGCAATGGCAAAAGTCACAGGGGGTAGCCACCCTGCAGTCCTGTAATGGTAGATAACAAGGGTTAAATAAAGGTGCATAAGATATAGCAATTGAACTTTTCAAAAAAGACTTGAGTTCCTTTTCTAATTTATATAAAGGAAAGGAACTTGCCTGTGATGCAAAAGTACACCATGCACGCCATCCATCACCCTACATTGATTAATGATCTTGTTAGTATTTATAAAATCATAGGCACTATATATATATAGCTTAAAATTCTCGAAAGAAACATAAAGATTTTCTTACTTCGTTTTTGAATTGTAGTGCTGACCAGTAAATTCAGAATTCCCTCCAACTGAATTCTGAATTGGCATGGACAAAATTAACTTTAGCTCTGATAGCTTTCGAAGGTTAATATCTTGTAAAAATCTACATCACATGAACTTAAGCCACATGCAAAGAAACACTTACTGCCCATGTGAAGAGCAAGGTGACATCTGCAGAAGTCTTTCCTGAGTTATATAGCTGAAAATATAACAATAACAGCTTAACACCAAGAAAGTCTTAACAAATGTCCAACAAACAAAATTCTAACAGAACTTTCTTTCTACCGTGTAGGTGAAAACCGATACAGGGAAGCTGCTCTCTTTGTAATTATGTGGGATAATAGGGGAAATTTGGCGACAGACAATCCTAAGTTCTGGGTCAGGCTCACCTGCATTTACGGATGACAAGTTGATCCATGTATAATTAAAATGTTGGTCTTAACAACTCATAAGCATACCTATAGTTAACAAAGATTACCCTCATATAGAGTCCAAGCTCTTGGGTATAAAGCATGATATGTTGAATTGTTCCCTTTCAAATTCCAGTCCCAAGATCCTATCCCTGCGGCTGTGGCATCTCTGTTTACAAGCATCAGAAGGTAAGTCTCTCTTTTGGTTTTCTTTTATCTCAAATTTCAGTTAACAGAAAATATTATCTCCTGGAATCATAGAAAGAACTCATTTATTGAGAATAAATAACTAGGGAGTAGAATGCGGGCTTACTTTAGCAGCTCTGGGCTCTTTGGGCACAGTACAGTAGAATATTGTTCGCCATTTGAGCGTGAAACAAAAACCTGCATGTGGCGTTCACATTCACAGTAAACAAGTAATAACAAGAATAAGATCGTTTCCCAACAAGCTATCAGCAAAAGGTACTCATCGACAATCTTTGAACAGTAATTTTCTCCTCGAAAGCTAGAGAATTCTATTCAAATTCAGTAACCTTAAAACCGTGAAATAACAGTAGGGCAGATATTTTGACAGCAGACATGACTGACAAAGCAGACCACGTAAAATAAAATTGATTTGCAGAAAAAAACAGAAACTCCTTTTTTATTCCATCTCTTGCTAGGGAGATCCATGAGACTTACAGAAAATTGATTTGCCAAGACTGGTTTATCTTTACACACTGTAGGAAATAGTTGCCAGCGCTGAAATTCACCTCTATAACTTCTTCCAATGCTGCCTGCACTGAAGGTGTCATTTCCAAAAACAGTCATATAAAAATAAATAAAGATGACAGATAACCTGTAGAGACACAAAATAATTTATGTGGGTTTTACTTGAGCAACAAAACAAACAAGCTACATATAGGGCTACATGAACGAAAATGTCATTCATGAGAATATGTTAATAGGAACCATGCAATTTCGTGAATGAAATCTGTAACTCTCTAGTGAGTGACTGAGGAGAAAGACTTTACCCAATACCACCAAGGGGAACACCGTGAGAAGACGTCAGATGGCGTTTAGTGAATGGATTAATGAAAACCCCCTGCCAAAGGAAACCATGAAGATATGCATGCAGCAAAAGAATTTAAAACATTTTGGTTCGGTAATATTCTTTTAAGAAAGAACATACCTTTCCTTTGGCAGCCTCTTCCCAAATATGGTGCAACAATCGAATACCTATGGGAGCCTATCCAAACAAAAGAAATAAAGATTTACCAACATCAATATATGAACAATAGACTTAACTTCCAAATTCCAAAATGCATTATAAAGAGTAGAAAATTTTAGAAGCTTAAATCGGTAACATACCAACTGAATTAGTTCCTTCCAAGTCAGTGAAAAGTTTGCAAGGGTAATTTGCCTGCTACTTAATTTTCTCTGCCAAGTAAGCGCTGCAGGTTTCGCCGGGTCAACCTTTATCCAGACAGAAATGCAAAAATTAGCTGCAAAGCATACTAAAAAAGTTCAAAGCATCATGTGTATAGTCAAAAGCAATAGTGATGTCAATTGGAGAATAACGTTGTTTAACACAACATTCAAAGAGAGGGGCTTATGGCAATTTCATGAAGCAAATGAGAACTTTTTTCTACTTTTTCATAGTAAATCTGAGTGCTAGCCTACCTTATAAAACAAAGAATTTGATTGTTCCTTGTCCCCATCATCAAGGCCATTTGCCAAAATCTTACCCTCAAACATCTTTCCTGTGAAACAAATAAAGAGTTATGCACAATTTCTTGCTAAGAAGTTAAAAAATCAAAACGTTAACTATTAAATCCTCCAATAACCATTTGAGCTATTACAAGTGCAAGATTCCGAGTTCTCTTCTCCATTTCTCCATCTTCTTAGTAATCAAACAAGAACTAAATCCTCAAACCAAAATTTATAACAAAATGCTAAGATGAGACCCTCTCTACCATTGTCAATTACACATTAACATAGACTAAGCAATAATTGAACGAGCATAGCACATTGGCATGCAGACACTCAACACAACTCAGTAGACCATATTGCCACGTCAATTGCACTGCCAATTCCCACCAGATAAAGAAGAAACTGATCTATCCCATAGACCCAATCCAACAATATAGCACCCGAATAAATATTTCAGAGCCATAAAATTTCCCAGAACTGATATCACCAGGCTCACCCATGTATGTCCCTACGTACATACATAAATGCATGCAAGTATGAACAAATGCTGCATACATTTAATCTAACCAGATAATTGCTGCATAAATTAAAAAACAACTCAAATGTCAGATTCATTCACGACCCATTTCACCAATTCATCTTACCATCTGAATTCCATGTAAACTTCATGAAAACAACCATTCTCATCACACACACACACACACACATGTATATCCATACATTTGAAATTTTGCCATTGACTATCAATCAAACAGAAAAAAGAAAAAATCAACATGGATCAGAAAAATCGAAGAGACGATATAATTGATAATCGCTAACCTGAGAAGAATTGCTGGAAACTGAAATAATGTCTGATCCCGAAAGTGGTTGACAGAGTGTTTTCTGCATACGGTTACCTCTGAGAGAAGAAGGGGCCTCAATAAATAACGTAAACAGTAATAATAATAATAAATAAAATAAAATAAAAACTGAAATTCTATTGGCAAGAAAATTAATCTGTTTAGTCATGTCTTGTGAAAGTTTTACTCCAGACTAATATTGTGAACCACGTGAAATTTGTGATTTCGTTCCAAATTTTGCAAAATTTTAATTATAGGCCCCTAACTTTATTTTATTAGGATGAAACCCCATCTTTATTTATATTTACTTATATAACTTTTTTTAAAATTTTTTAATTTTTAATCCTCGTTTGGTCTGTTTTATTTTATTTTTATTTTATTTATTTTAATATGATAATGAACTTAAGATGAAAGATTCAAGACTCCTAAAATTAAAATAAATAGGAGAATATTAAGTTCAAAAAACTCCTATATCACTTAAATAACATAAAATTATATTATAACAATTTATTTATTTATTATATTTTTAAAACTAATTTTGTTAATCTATTTTTTAATATGATAATTAATCAACTTTCGTGGATTATAATTTTTTTAAATTTATTATTTATTTTGATTTTTTTTTTCAATTAGAATGGTGTATGAGATAATATCTACTAAAAAAATATTTATAATTATTATATTTTTATTTAATTTTAAATAATATGTTTAATAGACACCAATTTATATTTTAAAATTAATAATGATTGTATAATTGAGAGAATTGTTAATAATTTCTTAATTTTTGGGGACCAAAATGTTTAAAACTAAAAAATTTGCAGCATTAATGGGAAAAATCAGTTTTTTTATTACGTCAATTACCGAACGGGGCAAATTCATTCTGTAACGAGTGGTCAGATTTTCAGATCGTCCTCTTGTGGAAGACGTTGATTGAACGATCCGTCTGTAAATTAGGAGGAGGTGGATCATTCGATAACTGACCAATTTGATTTGATAGGCTCCAATTTGTTCCAGCTGGTCGATTTCTTCAAGCGGAAGTTGAGCGATAAATAGTCCAGTAGTTCTTATATTAGGAGGTGACGGATCATCGGAAAATCTATTCATTTTAGTTGAAAAACTCGAATTTGTTCCAGCCGGTCGATTTCTTGCCGCAGAAGAATTCGAATCCAGATCCTTTCTTACTGGATGCAATTCTGTAGGCAGAATTCGGCTCAAACTCTTGAGAAACTGGCTGAAGCAGGCTTGCAATCCCGTCTCTTTCACGTTTATCCAACTTCCTAAACAGAACAAGACGTTCATCATCTCTATCTTTCCGTTGAACCAACGCCATCCCAGAGACCTTCTAGCTGGCGCGGCTGCTTTTCATAATCTTCCAGAGAATAATGCGATGGAATCTCTACACAGTACATGTAAGAAACACGCCGAGAGTGCCACACGGAAGTTGGGCCGCCTGAAGGCCCATTAAGCCAAGAGAAAGAAACCAAAAAACACATAGAGATGTCAAAGTGATCCGACCCGGCCCAACCTCTTAATAATAAAACCTAGATTGAGAAAAAAAAAATTAAAGCTCATTATTAACTCAGGTCGACAGGTTTACTTTTTTTATTTTAATATTATAAATTTATATTTAATAAATAAAAATTAAATAATTTATATAAATAATTTACTCCTGCAGACTCATTTGTATATAAAATAATTTTAATTTTTTTATTGTAAATTAATTTAAATTTATAATATTAATTAAATTATTTTTTATTATTATTTTTTAATTATTTAAAACAATTAAAGAAAGACTTGTAAGGTCCATGAACCGACCCTTATAAGTCGTGTCCAACCCTTCTTTTCATGAAACGGACCGGGCCAACCCGACCCATAAACCAACATAAACTCATTTCTAGCGGGAGCCGCTTGACAGCCCTGGAAGGAAACAAGCAGTATAACAGAAAGCAAGCTAGACTTTATACCGTCCACAATTGTCAGTTATTGGGTGCGTTCCATTAGCCCAGCATATTAGGACATAGCCTTAACCATAATGAAATACAGTCCAAATTTGTTTTCACTGCATTAAATTTTGGTATCTATAAAACTAAGTAAAATGTTTTATAAGATTTTTGTTTTGTACTGCACTCCATTAAAGCATTATACAAACACATATACTTTTGTTATTCGACTTGATCAAATTGACATATCCTTGGAACAAATTACGCAGCAAAACAAGCATATATCACAGCTTAGAGATTACCAAAATTTATGAGAAGGGTCTCTTCGTAAGAACAATTTTTTCTACTTGCCTGTGACTCCAATGAGTAAAACATTATTGGAGATGTTCTTCAGTCAAAAACAGCTTCGTTTTTTTTTTTTTTTTGGGGAAACCAAAACTTATTAAATCGTAGATGACCAAACTCTTCTGATGGCCGCAAAACAGCCCACACTAAGCGAAAATCAGGCTGTTGCCTCCTTTAAATAAGCAATGAGGTCTACACGGTCCTGGGGTTTCTTCAATCCCGGGAAGACCATCTTTGTTCCTGGTATATACTGTACAAATCAGAGACAATTGTCAGTACCAAATTTCACGAAGGCTGAAGAAGGAAGAAAAGTAAAAGGGAAAAAAGTAGTGGAGAGAAGAGAGCTTCTGATATTTTATTCTCAAGACAAGCATTAATAAGCACAATCCTAATGATGCAGCTCACAATTTCAGACTATTTAAGTTTGCAAAGTTATCATCCTGGCTACTCAAAACCAAAAAACTCAATTAAGAAAGGCATTTCAGTTAAATGTGTCCAAATATATGCATGAA
>CP135543.1:7414116-7432116 GCA_032402905.1 Khaya senegalensis
AAGAGTTGAATCATATGGCTTTAAGTTCTTCTGCTGCATTAACTTTAGCTGTAGAAAGACAAACGAAAAAAGTTGAAATCAAAGGCACTTACCGAAAAAAAAAAAGAGGAAAAGCAAAATAAAGGCTGAACAAGACAAATTATCAAAAAAAAAACAAGTTCTAAACATGACTGACATATGTCTTTAACCAATAAAACTCACCATTTCCATTCCGTTGCTGAAACCTCTATCAGAAACAATAGCTCTAATAAAACCATCATATGTATGGCTTGATGGTTGCAATCCAAGATTTTGCATCTAAATAGAAAAATTTCCTACTTTTAGTACACAATATGTTAATGCTCTGAAGGAAGTGTTCGCTGGATACACAACAAAAATGAAAAATGTAACAGAACAAACACCACAAACATATTCCGAGAATCAAACTTGAGTTGAACATGGTATCATGTGAAACACATAAACAATACAAAACTTTCCAGAAATTTCCATCAATGTTATCAAAGCTTGTAAAAATGCATTTATGAATGGAATAAAACAGTACCTAGTTATTTTCAACTTCAAAGAAGGCTTTTGCTCGTCAGAGGAGAATACCGGACAGAATAAAAATCTTCATTTCAGAATTTTATATTCAATTCAGTTCTTGTATCATATGACTACAGCATGCCATAATAAGAAGCTTACAAGGAAGGGAAAGAAATGGGAGATTATTCCTACCTGCACCATTAACTTCTCCGCTAGTCCACTGTTCTGAGTTTGTGCACATGCATGTATTACATCACTGAAAGACCATCTCAAGACCTTCATAGCAGGCAAGGTTTTAAATTCATTCATCAGACCTATTTTGAAACTCTCAGCTTTGTTGATTCCCAAGTTAAAGGAAATGCATTGCTCATTGTTTCCAATGCAAGTGTCAGTTTTCAAAGCAACAGCATGATCACTCTCCTCAAGCTTGACACTTGGTGAGCTCAATTGAACATTTGAAGGTATAGGGATGTCCAATCTTGAAGAGTACAACTTTCCTTCAGAAGACCTATTAATATAAAGCCTTCCTGCCATGGCTAAAGCTACCATATGTTGCAATGCTTTGTATGCAGATTTTATATCTCTCAACCTTGTAAAGGACCAAATAAACTTCCGCAGAGAAAATATGCTCAGACTGTAGTGCTTAACATAGTCTTCCCAAATTTCATGGACTGCAGACCGATTTTGCTGCCAAACTGCAAGCTGAAATAAATTTTTTAAAAAATAAAATAATAATAAATATAATTGTGAGAACTTAGAAAATTACTTTAGATTGATCCTCCATACTTTACAAGTAATGCAAGTGAAACAAAACTGTAAAGAAAAGTTGTTGCTGAATTGAAAACTATATGCATTGCAGGGGGGAAAATCATGGAGAAAAGCTATGCAGAGAGCGGAATGAAATAATGTGAGATGAAATTAAAAAAAAAAAGAAAATAGAAAATTACCACCCAAAAGTTACAAATAAATAGAGGAAAAAATTAATTGCCTCCTCTCATAATTGTACTAAAGATATCCGTATTCTCGAGCATAATAACAAACTGAGATCAATACCCTCTACAAACCTTGAGAAGCTCTGTATATGTAACTTCATTCTTCCCCACCATCTGTGAGTCCATCAATTCCAAACATAGGTTTGCATGAGTTATACTTTGCATTTTTGCACAAGCCCCCAAGAAACAATTATACACGGGCAAAATGGGATGAGTGCCATGACTTTCTCCAAGAAAATTAATCAGATTAGATGCCTGAACAAAGCACAGCACAAAACCATAACAGAAGGTATCTCATGAATATAACATTTGGGACCAAAAAGAAAAGAACACGAAACTATTAATTGATGCACATCTTAATGCTAGGCTTAGGGTAGCATAACTAAATTTTTTACCACAATCTGCAGATAGTATTCTTAGGAATTCAGCACCAACAAAATATGTTGGCTGTTACTTCAGGAAAAAAACTTAGTTTTTCCAGTCTAGATAATCAGTAATTATTCCAAGATACAATTAGTCAATCAGATACTTAAATTTCCATATTCTACTCTTGATAATGAGATATTTAAAAAATCAGAGCGAATGCCTGACTCTAGTCTGATATGTAACAGAAAAGTAATAAAGAAAACTACTTCTGTATAATACATATGTTTATACCTCCTCCAAGTAACCTCCTTTACATAGAGCTTGCATCATTAGTAGGTAAGATGTGTTATTCAAGCCAATCTCTTTATCCTCCATCATTCTCCAGGTCTCCATGACAAACTGCATGCAAGAGAAGAAAACTTTCATAACTATTACAGCCAAAAGAACTCATCCTAAATCACTATATATGACGGGAATTTTCAGTTATTGTACAATTCGCATCATTTGCTGCAATACTCAGAGTCATTAGCCAATTCATACTAAAAGGTATTCCTCTGAAAAAGATTAGATGTCCTTGAACAAATTTATCTGTTTAGTTTCTCCTTTCAAACTCTCCACAGAATGAGCACAAATTCTAAGCAGACAACATATTGATAGCTTGCTCCTTGGCAAATTAATCAAATGTGCAATAAAATTATTTTTACAAGCTGCCAAATGTGCTTCATATGCACATCACATTTTTTCCAACTAAAGTGAATTAACCATGTCCTAAGTAAGACTAACTAAATACAAACACATGCATAGGTGTAACCAAACTAAAAACAATTTCTTTCAGCTTACCAGAGGATCAGGTGATCTCGCACAGTAGTTAAGAATATGAAAGAAATCAGCAGCTCCCAATGAGTGATTTCCATGGCCAAGATTCAAAAGCAAATTAGAAGCTCTACTTCTCTCACCCCGGCGAAGTGCATCAACTATTTGCATCTGCATCGACTTCGAAGTCAACTCTTCACCATGTCCGAAAAACTCATAGCCTGAATTTATCAATTTACACGTTTAACGTAATCTTGCATACCAACAGAATAAACCTAATTACATTGTAAACATATAAGAACTGATAATGTGAACATATAATATCAAATTTTGCAGCAAATTATTACCCAACGATGTCGTAAGAGGACGAGAGAACTCGAGCTTTTCAGCAGCATTTATTCGGCCCTATAACAGCATTGATTCTTGCAAAGTAAAAAACATAATACAAAACTTTAAAACGTACCAAAAAAAAATCGAAACAGATAAATGAGTAGACTAACTTGTTCATGTAACTTTGATTTACATAAAGAGTCAGCGATTGACCGGAATGGAGTCCTCAATCTGTAAAATTAACGACCTTTGTTGGTGCTCGAGGAAACGATGTCGCATAAAATGGGTGAGATAAGACATAAATTTATACTTACAGAGGTCTATGCATGATTTTGAGAACTTCTTAGGCAGACAGTTGAGCTTGCTGATGTTCTGTTTAGGGTTTAAACATTTTCGCGGAAAATTTGATTTTCTCAGGAAAATCCGATCTAGCCAGAGGTAAGCAGGAGCCTGGGTTATCATTTGGGCCCTCAAAGTCGAATTCCTGTGGCCCAATCTAGTTTGTCCTTTTTGGCGGCCCGCAAAGCGTGCTTAATGGACTATCTATGTTTTTAATCAAGTTAATTAAATTAAATTTATATATATATAACACACAAGCGCACGCACGTGGACATTTAAATTTTCTCTTAGTATTGTACAAGGAAATTTTTTTAAAATTTTTAATTAAATAGTCTATTAAAATTTAAATATTTTTAGAGTATTAAATATAATTAATAATTTTAAATATTTAAAAAAATTAAAATTTTAAATTCTCGAAACACAAGTTTAAATAAAATCTCATCAAACTTAACAATATTTAAATATATATATATATATGTGTGTGTGTGTGTGTGTGTGTGTAATTTTGAACTATGTAAATAGCCATGATTGAAATTGCAAGGGGAGCAAAATCACAAACATGATCATTCTACTAATCCCTTGTAAATAAATGAGATATCTTACAAGAAAAATTCCGTATTTATATGTTTGTAATTGGTTATGTGAGAATATTGTCTAAAAATAGTATAAATATTCCTTATAATAAGAAATGAGTTTAAAATAAAGTCAAAATAAAAAGTTATATTATATAAAAATTAATTATAATATCAAATTTAATCTAATATTATTCTTATAATAAATTTATTATTTAAATATTCCAATAAAATCCAAATACATTTGTATGGCTAACTTTTGAGTTGACTTTTGGATTCAATACATGGGGATTGGGTGGTTGTAAATATCCTCAAAAATATTTTTTAATTTTATGAAATTTGCTATAAACTTTTTTTTATATTCATTTACATCCTTTTTAATTTCGTCAAGTATAATAAAATAACCCTCTTTCAAAAGATTTTTTTTTTTTTTAACAAATTTTGAATGTGTGTGTGTGTGTATTTCATCTCAAAAAATGTTACAAAAATTAACACTAAGTTTAATTCAAATTTATTTGAAAAAAATTTTATTAATATATTGTGATATAATTAACGTATTATATTATGTTTAAATTTTTTTAAAATTATGTAAATATATTTTTTAATGAACAAATTTTTGGTTATAAAAGTTCAAAAAATCAAAGGTTAGAGTTCAATATATGAATTATAAAATTTGTATATTCATAAATTAATTTCTTTACGTTAAATATTTTTAAGATAATTTTAAATTTATTAAAAGAACACGAAATTTATTTAAAAATTTTGATAATAACATTTCCATAAAAAATATTATTATCACATACAAATAGCTGTTGAGACTTAATTCTCAAATTATGGAGAAATTAATATAATTTTTTGCTCAAATTATAATTAGAATAATTTATAACTTAAATTTTGAAAAAATTAATTATATTAATTATTAAGTAAAATTTTAAATTTTATTAAAATAAATAAATTGGTATTATATAGGAGAATTTTGATCGTTGTAGTGTAGGAATAGATAGCTTACCATTAGTTAGCATTTCAATCATTTTAGAAGTAGAGGGATTTATATGACATAAATATATTATTTATATCTTTATTTATAAACTTTTAAAACATTAGGGATCCGGAAGTTATTATACCTATCGATAATGGTCGACAGTGAGACGTGTTCAGACACCAGAGCGAGTACATATAAATTTACATCCGCGAAGATTAATTTTACATATTTGGCCACGTTTACCACGCTATTCCGTTTACATTTTGGAGACTCAAAACGACAAACCAGGACAAAACCCACAACGTAAAACGACATCAGAGACACAACACACATTTCCAATCACGACGGCGGTCAAACTTCTTCTTCTTTCTCTTCCTCGTGTCGTTTTGTACACATTTTTTATTGGGTTTTGGTTCGTGTTGTTACAAATTTAAAAACCGTTGCTTCTGCATTTTGCTTTGTGATACGACGCCGGATTGAGCATCTCTTTGCCTTTTAATTTTCAACTTTCTATCCCTTCGGATTCTATTCTTTCTTTCTACTTGAAACTTTCTCTCATTCTTTTCTTTACCCGTACACTTTTTCTTGCTGAAAAGTAAATTGAAACAAAAAGTGCTTTTTCTTTAAGCAACTGCTTCTTTGTTATTGTTGTTGGGTTTAACTTCTTGCTTTGGAGCTCTTCTGCAACAATGAAGTCTCTCACTTCTGTAAGCTCTCTGAATACTGTATATATAGTTCAGTTCTGGGCTTTTTTTTTTTTTTTTATTTGCGATTCTACTTGAGTTTGTATGAACTTGATTACTTATTATTAGTTTTATTTTATATTACGCACGTTAATAAGAACTCTGAGGGATATGATTAGTAATGAATGATTCATGACTGGTTGTTTGTTGTTTAATTTATATTTATTATTACAGGGGAAGGGGAGCAAAAGTCCCGAATGGAAAGAAAATGTTACAGTTTATTTTTGGAATTAATTAAAATTTTTTCCCGCTGTTTGGTTGCTGGGAAATGCTTCTTCTTGCTTTTCTATTGCTGGGAAATGTTTTTCCCGCTGTTTGGTTGCTGCCAAATGCTTCTTCCTGCTTTTTGATTGCAGGGAAATGCTTTTCGTGCTGTTTGGTTGCTGGGAAACGCTTCTTCTTGCTTTTTGATTTCAGGGAAATGCTTTCCGTGCTGTTTGATTGCTGGGAAGTGCTTTTTCCTGCTTTTTGATTGCAGGGAAATGCTTTTCGTGCTGTTTGGTTGCTGGGAAATGCTTCTACTTGCATTTTGATTGCAGGGAAATGCTTCTTCCTGCATTTGGTTGCTGGGAAATGGTTTTCCTTCTGTTCAGCTTCTGGGAAATTCTTCTGTTTGTTTTCTAGCTAGTGATCAAAGAGAGAATAATAAGTTATTGCAAAGAATCTTTATCTCAAATACTCTGTTTTGCAGCAGGGGAAAAAATTGTATGAAATTTGAATATTGACTGTGTATTCATGTTGTTTTCTTGTAATTTTTGGTCCCCTGGCACTGGTTATGTCTAGTATTCGACTTATATATAAAGACTCATATTTTTTTTGGATTGGAGGGGAATAAAATTATAATTTTGGTAATTATTAGCTCCTCTTTCTCCTTTTTTTTGGGGGGTGCGGTTGGGTGGGGGGCCCGTGCTATGTGGGTTTCAGTTGAATTACTGGAAGACTAGGTTTGGTTGGAGGGAAAACAGAGGAAAAGAAAGGAAATTGAAACACTGATTGTATTCATGTTATTTTTTCTTACAGTGCCATTCATTTATTTAAAAAATAATGGTTTGAATTAATATATGGTTTCTCAATCTCACTTCTTTCCAATCAAGTTTGGGCTTGCATTTTGGCTATAATATGTTAATAGTGTCATGATCTAGGCACACGAGTCAGATTACTTATGTATTTCAGTTCATTACAATCTTTTCCCTTGCGAGTTTTCCATCCCTTGAATTTCAAATTGGTGTTGCTGCGATTGCATGCTGCTGCACTGTGGATATGCAATGATTTGAGTGATGCTTTCTGCTTCGTTGATGAAAAGAAGTTGTTTATTTTGGGTATTATGTTGATAGAAAAATTGATGTGTGGCAGCACAAGTTACTTTATTAGTTATCTTTGAAAAAATGCTATGATTTTAGGACTTTTTTTTTCACCATCTGACTGAATCTTTAGACCATTGTGCAACAGAAATGCAACTAGATCTTTCTGTGTTTCCTTTCAGGCTTCTCTATTGTCGGATCCGCCAAGTAGGTCATGCCTCTGCAGTCTCTTCATAGCAGCTTCTTTGATTTGTAGTGTATACTTCATTGGAAGTGCATTTGTTGCAAAGGAACACAAGGAAGTGAGTTTCTATTCAACTAAATTTTTGTCATTGAGCTTTGAATTTTCTTGCATTAGTTTCATTTAGAACTTTTGTATTCAACAGAAACTTAATCTTAAATGGACATGTCGACCAAAATGATTAGATTTACCAATTAAGAGGTAGTGTGCAAATGTTTTGTGCAGAGACTTACAAAATGGGGAATTGTTAATAGCAGGCAGAATGCAATACCAAACACTTGCAAGGTTTGTATTTTGTAGCAAAAGAGGGAAAAAAAATTGAAAGTTTCTTTTTGTTTTGGCACATAAAGTTACCCGAAATTGGTTTCTGATTTCTCGCTCTTTGAATATTTTCTACTTAGAATAAATGCAGGCTTCCTGGGACTGAGGCATTACCACAAGGAATAATTTCCAAAACGTCAAATTTGGAAATGCAGCCATTATGGAAATCATCAGCAAACCTTGTATGTGAAGCCATTGTTGGGATACTGAATAACTATTGCAAATTTACAAGGAACATATAGCTCATATGTTAAGAGTAGTCTAATATTTATCCATGATTGTTTATTAAGTACTTGGCAAATAAAAGTTCAGTGTGTTAGTAAAATGACATGGGCAATTTTTTTTCTGTGAATTCTGACTTGTTCATTGCTGTCGGTTTGTTTTGTTGTATCATATATAATTGACATATATGCAAATTTTATCAACACTATGCCATGATGTTGCAATGATGGTCAAAATTGTGATGGAAGATTCATATTTTACATATGCATAATTTAGAATGCAGGATGTAGTTAGGATATTCAATTTCATGCGCTGCTTTGGTGAGGATCTTTGCTTTTCTTTGTAATACTTATGTTGCAAAATTCTGTGTCAGAACAATCCAGAACCTGCCATGAACTTGTTGGCCATTGCAGTTGGAATTAAGCAAAAGAAAATAGTGGAACGAATTATTAAAAAGGTTTTGGCCCCTATGCCAATGCATCTTTAGCTTTTCAAAAATCTTATCAGATTTGTGCTTAATTTCCCTCTTCTTGTTGCAGTTTCCTTCAGAAGATTTCATTGTGATGCTTTTTCATTACGACGGCATTGTGGATGAATGGAAAGGTTTAGAATGGAGTGATCGTGCCATTCATGTATCAGCAGTGAATCAAACAAAATGGTAATGTCAGTTCATTAGGAATTGTTGTTTTTCCTAGGTTTGATGGGTTTGTCTGTTTCATGGTGAATTTCTGACCAGTGCTTTATTATGTAATAGGTGGTTTGCAAAACGTTTCTTGCATCCTGATATTGTTGCTAAGTATGATTATGTATTCCTGTGGGATGAAGATATTGGAGTTGAGGATTTTAATCCAGGACGGTAAGCATGATTTGTTTTAATCTTCTTAATTGACTTTGGCATTTTTAAAACTATCCCCAGAAAAATTGGTACTTTGAATTTCATCAATTTGAGCTTGTGAAGAATTTTGATTAATTTCCTCAAATCATGAGTCACAATGGCATTTGAAATTTCTTTTCTAATGTAATTTTTGTCCTTTCACTTGCATGTAAACATATCTTTGCATTCAAATTCATGCTTAAAATTTTGAAAAATCTTAAATACCAATGGATACAAGTGTGCGTGTATGTGCTTGTGTTTAGTGGTTAATGGAGCTGTACTTCAAATCTTGAAGACTGAATCTTTTGCAGATATCTGTCCATTGTTAAAGACGAGGGACTTGAGATATCCCAGCCAGCACTTGATCCTGTTAAGTCGGAGGTACATCATCTGATTACTGCACGCCGACGAAATTCAAGAGCACACAGGTTTGTGTCAAGTTAGTGAATCTGCTTGAATAATTCTACTTCGTCTTAATACTATAAGCTTCTCTTTGCATAATCTATTAAGTGAACAAATCCAACCCTTAAATTTCATGAGTTGTTAGGCCAGAGAGAGGAACTTGTCAGGCTCCACAAACTTTTTGCAGTAGCAAAATGACCTTATGTGTGGTCATCATACACGATATTAAGCCAGAAATATTATTGGGATATAATTGTCACGATATATGCCAATATTGTTGTAAAGTGTTGTCTGTAATGAATTTGTGGTTGTCATTTTACAGACATTTTATAAATTGACCATATTTTTGCCACTATCAAATCTGATTATTTCAACCATCTCAATTTAACTTTCTAACAGGAGGATGTATAAGTTTAAAGGCAGTGGAAGGTGCGATGATAGCAGCACTGGTCCTCCATGCATAGGGTAGACTGTCACTGACTCTCTGTTTTCTTTTATTCTTCCATTTCTTGTACTGGATAGTAAGAATAATTATTAGCAGAGCAGAGAAGTATTACTGTTCTTATACAGTAAATAAAATTCATTATGCAGATGGGTAGAAATGATGGCACCTGTCTTTTCGAGAGCTGCTTGGAGATGTACATGGTATATGATCCAGGTAAAAAACCTCATTTAACTGAGTAGTTGGGAACATTTGCATTTCTTTTCCTTTTTTTTTTCAATTACAATAAATAAACCAAACTTCTCTCAATGAGTGGGCCATAAAACTTAGACCTTTAGTACCACCCCAAATGGTCTTACTCTTACATGTTGGACCAATTAGTACCCACAACCATATTGGGAACAGAATGGATGGGTTGTTGACTGTTTTGAACTTAGGAGGCGACTGCTTGTTGAAATGAGGATTCTATCACAAATGTGGATAGTGAGCAAGGATGGCCCTTAAAACAGTTATAGGCAGCATTGTGGCCTGGGTTTTTTGTTAATTCGATTGAATAATATAAATATTTGAGATTTTTTTTTGGCTGAGTTCTCAGTAAACTATATTTTGTAATTAATCACTCAGTTAGAATCTTGCTTTTGGATGGTAGAAGACTAGTATTCTGTTTGCCATATCCATGCTGCTTTTTGTTCGCTGTGATTGTTCTCTAATTACTTTCCCCCGGCAGAATGACTTGATCCATGCATGGGGCCTGGATATGCAGCTTGGCTATTGTGCACAAGTAACTTTCCCAATCCTATAACTTCAATTTCTTGTTCTTTAAGCGGTACCAATGACTTTTTATTGTCATTTTCAGGGTGATCGAACCAAAAATGTTGGTGTAGTTGACTCTGAGTACATAGTCCATCTTGGTCTTCCAACACTTGGTGTCACTACTGAACCTGAGGTAAGTACTTCTTGAATTCACGTCAATAGCAGAATCTTGAGAGTCCATCTAAATACGAAATAATGTAATAGGCTCGAATTTACATTCATGCTGTGATCGCCATATTATAATGTTGAGACGTAAAATTTGAATATTAAATCATAATCTCTCTTGGCTCAAACAAGGAGAAATCTCTGAGCTGTGTTGCTTTTCACAATTGTTGGACAGGCTTCATCCGATCAGGGGCAATTTCCAAAGTCAGAGGCAATGGTATGTACTTTAAAACTTCATTTGCCTTGCAGCACATTCTTTATATGTGCATAATGGTGTTTGTTTTCTCTGGAATTGCAGGCACCATCTCAATCCCGTCGATACGATAATCGACCTGAGGTAAGCTTGCTTTATTGTTAGAAAAAGTAAATTCTACAAATTTTGCTCTTTCTGTGCATTTATAGAATCAAATTCCCAGGCCCAGTTTGTTCTTTTAACTAAATACTGACTGTGATTCATTTTCAGACATTCAGAGGTTCTAAATATGTTTGTTTGGTCTTCCACGAGAAGCTTAAATTTAGATGCCATGAATGAAAAATAAATATTTCATTCAAGTTTATACAGTCAAGTCTACTTAGATTTGAAATGAAAAAACCAACGTGACCTCCAACTATTATTATCGGAACTATTTACTTGGTAAAAAATATGTTTGCAGGTCCGAAGGCAGTCCTTCATCGAAATGCAGATCTTCCGGAAAAGATGGAAAAATGCTGTCAACGAGGACAAATGTTGGATTGATCCATACCAACAATCGACAAACCAAACTATTCACTAATTCTATAACTTATACTGCGTTCATCGAAGCATCAAACAAGCTTTGATCAACACTCAGTACACAACCATAGATACTTCATACACACATTACAACTTATACAATTCTTTCTGAGACGATGCCGGTCATCTCAGAACTGCTTATTTAAAAGCACTTCAAGGTTTGCAAAAATGCTGATGTTTCATAGCAAATGTGGATAATTTCTTATTCCAACGTGTAGTGACACATCAGGATTTCACCTTGTGGCTGCTTCATTCTTTTTTTTTTTTGTTTGAAATTTTAGAGTGGTGTGAATCCTTTGGAATTTATGTTGTTTTGAGTACAAAACAATGTAAATATGTTTTGTGGGTTGAGAACTGTTGTAAATAGCTTCAGTATTTTCCAATCCAAAGCATTTTGAGATTTATTATGATTTATGAAGAATCTCTGAGACCTCATGCGAGTAAATGGAGACTTCTTTAATGGGCTTCTAACTAAGCATTTTGAGATTTTATTATGATTTTACCCATTGATGTACGTAGAGCACTGTCCGAAGCCCATGTACTCACAAATAGTATGTAATAAATAATCAGGAAAGGGATAATAACATCCGAATCCCCTTTTATATAGTTTTTAACAAATAAGATGTAGTTTTTAATTTACAACAAATAAACTCCTAATTCATATTGAAAAGATAGAAATACTCCTCATTCTTAATTTTTTTAATACTGACCCTTGATGAGGTGTACGCTAAGTCTAAATGTTAATTTTAGCAAGATAGTATAACTCAAAGGTTTACAAATTTAGATTTGTAACATAATAATGTAACCACGAGTGTATTAAAGTCTAAAATATTTAGATGTATAATATGATATTATAATTTAATTTTTATATTTACATATTTTAAACTATTTAAAATTTAATAAAAAAATTCTTCAGACAAAAAGATTATCACCAACCATAGGTCATTTCTCACCCTATAGTCTTAACTCTTAAATTTTATATTTTAATAATATAATAATATTATATTTTTAAAATAAAATTCTAAAATTTTTATTTATATGATTCATTATTAAAAAATTAATTGATAAATTTTTATAATTTTTGAAAATAATTTAATATTTAAACTCATATTCAATTAACAAATTTCACATCACTTGAAACAAATATTTAGAATATATTTTATTACATTATAAGGATAATTTGGTTATTTTATTAGGAATCAATCATGGACTTAATTATTATGAATTGGCAGGAAGTATTTTTATTTGTAAAATTGTAAAAATACAGGGACTTAAATGTTAGTAGCCAAACATATTTAAATTAAATAGAAAATAAGAGAAAATTCCATCTCTTCGCCAAAATCACGTTTCTTCGCAGGGTTTAAGCCATTTGCCTTTCTGTAATTTCTAGGGTTTTTCTCCCTTCCCCACTCAAAGAAAAATGTCCCTCTTCCGCCTTTTCCTGCGCAACCTCCACCACCACTACCACAACCGCTGTCTACCCGCCGTCGCCCTCCTCCGTGACTTTCACAACCCCACTTTTAACTCTAACATTTACCCACAATCCGATTCCCACTCTCACAATCCGAACGTGCAACCCAACAATAATAATCCCATTTCCGCCCCGCCTATAACTCGTGGCTACGCCTACTCCTCAGCGGAAGAGGCTGCAGCCGAACGCCGCCGCCGAAAACGCCGACTTCGGATCGAGCCGCCACTTCACGCTATTCGTCCCAACCCCACATATCCACCCGTGCGTGATCCCAACGCGCCACGTCTCCCTGACTCCACCTCGGCCCTTGTTGGCCCTCGTCTCAACCTTCACAATCGCGTTCAGTCGCTTATCCGTGCTGGTGACCTCGATGCTGCATCGTATTTGGCACGTCAGGCTGTGTTCTCGAAGACACGCCCGACTGTATTCACTTGCAATGCGATCATTGCTGCTATGTATCGGGCGAAACGGTATAACGATGCTGTTGCTTTGTTTGCTTTTTTCTTTGATCAATCCGATATTGTCCCGAATGTTGTGTCTTATAATAATTTGATAAATACACACTGTGATGAGGGTAGAGTGGATGAGGGTTTGAAAGTTTACAGGAGGATTATTGAATCGGCGCCTTTTAGTCCTAGTGCTGTTACTTATAGGCATTTGACGAAAGGGTTAATAGATGCAGGTCGAATTGGTGAGGCTGTAGATTTGTTGAGAGAGATGTTGAATAAAGGGCAAGGTGCAGATTCGATGGTTTACAATAATTTGATAGCTGGGTTTCTGAATTTGGGTAATTTGGAGAAGGCTAATGAGTTGTTTGATGAGTTGAAAGAAAGGTGTTTGGTTTATGACGGTGTTGTAAATGCCACTTATATGGAGTGGTGGTTTAATCAGGGGAAAGAGAAGGAAGCTATGGAGTCATACAAGTCGTTGTTGGATAGGAATTTTAGGATGACGCCGGCCACGTGTAATACCCTTCTTGAGGTTTTGCTCAAACATGGGAAGAAAGCAGAAGCACAAGCTTTGTTTGAGCAGATGTTGGATAATCATCAGCCGCCTAATATCCAGGCAGTGAATTCGGATACTTTTAACATTATGGTTAATGAATGCTTTAGGCTTGGGAAATTTTCAGAAGCTATTGATATGTTTAAGAAGACGGGAACGCATCCAAAATCCAAGCCTTTTGCTATGGATGTTGCAGGGTTTAATAATATTATAGCAAGGTTTTGTGAGAACGGAATATTGGACGAGGCAGAAAAACTGTTTGGAGAGTTGTCCACAAAGTCCTTGACACCTGATGTCACAACTTTCAAGACATTGATTGATGCCTATCTAAAGGTGGGGAGAACTGATGATGCTTTGCGGTTGTTTAACAGGATGGTTGAGTCTGGTTTGAGGGTGGTTGTGAGTTTTGGAACTAGGGTGTTCGGTGAGTTCATTAGCAAGGGCAAGGTTGCAGAGTGTGCGCTGATTTTGACAAAAATGGGAGAGAAAGATCCTAAACCAGATTTCTTGATATATGATGTTGTGGTTCGGGGGTTGTGCAATGAAGGTTTTTTGGACTTGAGCAGGGATATTCTTGATCAGATGATAATGCACAGTGTTGGTGTTACCCCTGGTCTGCAGGATTTTGTACATGAGGCTTTTGGGAAGGCCGGTCGAGGGGAGGAGATTGAGAGAGTTTTGAATGCGGAGAGGTGGGGATATGTGGCACCTCATTTATCCCCTCGATCAAGTGGACTACCTCAAATGATGGGACAGCAGGGTCAAACATCCAGACAGCAGCCTTTAGGATATAATAGAATGGCAGGACAGCAGCAATTTGGATCGAATCAAATGGCAGGACAGCAGCCATTTCCACCGCATGAGAAGGCGGAACAGCAATCTTTTGGACCTAATCAAATTGGTGGACAGCCGCCTCTAGGATCTTATCAAACAGGGCGACAGCAGTCTTTTGGAACCACTCGGATGGGGGCACAGCAGCCTTTAGAAAACAATCAAATGGGGGGCCATCAGCCTCTAGGATCTTATCAAACAGGGTGTGAGCAGCCTCTAGGATCTTATCAAGCATCAGGGCGGGTTTCTTCTGGATGGCAGCAAATGACAGAGCAGCAGCAAAATGTGACACCTCATATAATGGGACAACCACAACCAGCACCCTCGCAAATGCCAGGTCAGCAGCAATACTGGCAACCTCAAATAATGGGCCATCGGCAGTCATAGTCTCAAGTGGCTGAGCCGTCACCAGTCGGCCTCCTCAAGAAGTAGAACAGAATCCATCACAACCTGCTGAATGGCAAGAAAAACACCAACAGGTAGCAGCTTGATTTTTATGTACATGAAGTGACAGATGGAATGGTCAAATCACTGAATTTTACAGTTTAAGTTGGCCGAGAAAACTGCTACATCATTGCTATATGTTGAGTATCAGTTTCTGCTGTAGTTCTAATGCGGCAAAATTTGCTCGAGTATAATAATGGGGAAGTTTTTGCTAGGAAATTTTCCATAGTCCAAAATTCTTGTTATTTATGGTCTATTTATGATGCCTTTATTATTATTTTTGTATTGTGGATCTCACATTTTTTTTTGCAGATATCTAATTTGCAAAAGAACTTATATGCAAATTCTTTGATGGATCATGATTATGGATTCTAACTCAACTTCTATGGAACTTGAAGGAGCTATGAAAACAATGCAGCATTTTGTTTACTGTGGTCTCATTTGTGTGTGCTAGTTTATGTTTATTGAGAACTTGATTCATCTTTTTGATGATATCGGAATACTTAGATTGACATCAAATTTGATGATGAGAAAGTCTTAAATAAATGAGTCTGAATATAACCGTTCAACAACTTTGGTATTAAATTCTCTCATGATCATAATTACTATTATAATTTGTTAATTTCAAACTTATATATATGTCACAAGAAATTTCTTCCAATTTTTCTTCATGCAAAATGTTTAACCAAATTATAAAAAAAAAAATCATGTATTTTACCAAAATTAGCTTAGAAGGTTTGGTTAATTTTATTTATACAATGTAAGTTGTAATATAGCATTGTATAATATATCAAATTAAAAAAAATTAAAATAGAAAGTTTCTTTCTTAGACCAATATAACAAAGAACATTGCACTGTCACTACATATAATTAATTAATTAATTAATAATATATAATTTGGGTATAAAAATAAAACAGAGTCCACTTCGGTTTAATACAAGAAGCATAACTTTTGTACCCCAAGTTTACAAAGGTAAAATTACTCCATTTATTGCAGGTAACATCATAGACTTGTTGCTAAGCAGCATTCTTTGGAAAAAGAAGGAAGCCCTTCTGTCACGGCAGTCGGTCATACCAAAATTAACATTCACAGCATGTTAAGTAGATGAACCATAAACATGCAACGAAATGCATGACAAATTGTCTCCAACAGAACTTGCAAGATACAGATACCTCGGATTGTTGGACAACAGTCAACCGGTAGAGAAGCTATTTAACAGACCCAAAAAAGCAGAGAGTACTTGCGTATGCGATCCAATATTGGGCTTGTAAATATGGATGCTCAAACGTTTTATCCTGCATTATCGAAAACAAGAGCTGACATTGGGAGAAATCAATAGCACAAGCTCTCTCTCTCTCTCTCTCTCTCTCTCTCCATACATGTATAAATAATTAAAAATTTTAAAATTTTATACAATTTTTTTATACTAATTTTTTGAATCAATACACTTTTAATAATTGAGATTAAATAAAATATGTTCATTAATTATAATAAATTAATTATAATATATTAATTATACAAATTAAATTCAATCTCAATTATTAAAAATGTATTGTTTTAACTGTTAAAAATTAGTGTAAAAAATTATATAAAATTTTAAAATTTATAATTTATATATATATTAAAAAAAATACTAAAATGTTAATTATCTAAAATATAAAATTTTGTAAAAAAATAGGACCGACAACATTTTCTATATAAAAATTTTCTACTTATTAAATCATGGAATAAGCAAAGAATCACGGTGAGAAAATGAAGCTTGTCAACAAGAATTTCAGAGGCCACGTACCACCCCTACAAATAGGTTGCCATTTTGTTCTTTTCCTAATATTATTATTATTATTATTATAATTGTTGTTGTTGTTGTAATTTTTAATTTGATTGTTAAAGATTATAAGAAAAGTTGCAAGGATAATAGCTCTTGCCCTTTCATGTCAATGCTGATTTCTTCGATCAATCCACAAGTCTTGGCCAGGATGCTTCAGGCCATTATGGAGGTTTGAATAATTATAAGCATTTCAAATTCCAAAAACCATCATAATAAACTCACATTATTTATTATTTATAATCATTTATTTATTTATTATTCTTTTATATATTTAGATCAATTTACTAGAGGTATATAAAGAGTTTGTATTAAATTTTAATAATATTTAATGTCTAAAATTAAATGACAAATTTTAATGACTTTAACTGGTGTTTTGATTTAATTCCTCCTGAAAATAAATTTTTCATTTGAAATTATGATTTGGGTCATAATAAATCTTTGCATTGCATTTGAAGGATATGTGGTACAACTAGAATTAATTCACCAAGTATTACAAAGAAATTTGGCTAAATTTAATTTGAAATATACTAATGCACTAATGAGAGAGCAGGCTTATTTTTTTTTTTTAATTTTTTTTAAATCATATCTTATATTTTTAGCAATGTTTCTAAAAATATTAAGATTTCTCGCAAATATAGTACTTATTCTTCTTGTATTTCTTCTTGTGAATTTGAGCAAATTATTCATTCACCTTGAATGGTTCATTTTTACCCGTATCATTTAACTTTTTTTTAGATCTTTGAATACTTAAAAGATGAATGGAATGAGTATCTTAATTTTTAAGTCTTATTTTCTCTTTATAAAATTCATTCACATTTTATTTATCTTTTATAGAATTATAATTCATTTGAATTGGACCACATCGTAAGGAGCATTGAATTTATGATAAATTCTATAAGGAAATTCTAATCCACACTCGTTACCATCGACTTAAAGTCTTTCTATAATTGGACATAAACAATTCGAAAGGTAATAATACTATGAAAATATTTAATTTAAATTATATCGCCGTGTTTTCTAGTAGTAATATTTAATAGTGTACTTATTTTTGCTATTTAATAGATATATAGGGACAGCTTTGAGTCACGAGATACAGCAAATCTTTCAGTCGGAATTTAATAACTAAACTGATGCTGTTAGTATTTGACCGTATTAATTATTCGGTGTCGCGGAGTGTATTTGACGAAGTATAAATACACATACAATCTTGG
>CP135543.1:7432616-7476542 GCA_032402905.1 Khaya senegalensis
AACAATAAATTGAATCATATGATTCATTAAATAAATAAATAAATAAATTATTTATAAAATTATAAATAAATTAATATATTATAATTATTAAATTAAATAAATTCACATATTTTATATTTTAAAAATTTTAAATTTAATAAATAATAATTACATCAAATTATACCCGTTAATCTCATATTTTGTTAACTAAATTTGTGTTATAAAATATCATATTTAATATTAATTAAAATTTAAATTTATTTATACAAAGGTTATAAAGAGAGAATTATATTAATAATTTTAATAAAAATTTTATTTCTAAAAATTAAGGATAACTCTGTTTTTAAAAGTATTTAATATTGGTGCAGTTGGTTTGGTAAAGTGAGCGTACAGTTTGACGGTTGATTTAAAATGCTGAAAGACCTAATCATGACGCCGCCGACGGCGACTTTCTAAGTGGGGCGCGCATTACGGCCGGTGGTATGTACATAAATGTGGCGGTCTTCATAGTCAGTCAATCATAAAATGCGCCGTGTACGCGTAGGGTTGGCCCCCTCACATGCCGGCCACCCTACAATTTGGGTTTTTAGTAGGATTTGATCGAATGTCAAAAGTACACAATGGAGACTATATTTTGTTACACTTAAAGTCAAAAAGTCCAGCAACTTTTAGTTGATAAACAGTAGTTTTTTTGATGAATTTCTTTTAAAAAAATACTAAAATTAATTTTATACTATTTTTTCAATTAAATTTATCAAAAAAATATTATTTATTAACTCAAAAATTAAAAATAATTTTATCTAAAAATTTAATTTTTAACTTCAAATATAAAAAATTTAAAACTTAAACTACAAATATAAATTAAGTTAAAAATTAAATTATTTCTATTAAAAATTTTTAAAAATTACTAAATATTTCGATATTATTGATAAAATTTGTATATTATTTAATATTAATTCATAATTTTAACGTACCGAATAATTATTAATTTTTATATCATTATTAATATGACAATTAAATAACACTACTTAAATAATTATAATTTTTATTTTGTGTTAATATTGAATTTTTTTTTTTTTTACACAAGGTAGATAATTGTCATTACATGGATGTACCTTTTCAAACCATATTATAATAATATAAATTTAAATTTTTAATCTTATAATAATATATATTTAAATTATTAGTAAAATTTTGAGTATCTCGTAAACAATTAAAAAAAATAAATATGAAAATTTTATATTTTAAATTTATTAATTTATTTTTACTTATATTATTAAGGTATAAATTATCCGGTGAAAAGCCTCCTTTAATGTTCTAACAAGGCGAAATTGGGTTTTTAAATTTGGAATAAAATAAAAATAAAAATAAATAAATTAAAAAAAGAGGAAATCAAAAGAAGTAAAAGTGACGTCGTTTAGTTGAAAACTCCAAATTTATTAGAATGATTCCCGCCAGGGGATTTGAAAATAAGGAAAGGTTATTCTAAATACACCCGGAACATTTCTTGATACAACTAATTCCAGTCTTAGGGTGTATTTAGGACATGGCCGAGTGGTTTCAGCATGACTCTGTTTTAGAAATTTAGGAATTGATGTTGGCTGGGCCCTTTATAAAAGCCCAAAAGGCTAAAAGAGATTTTATAATTCGCAACTTTATGGCATACGTGGCAAAATTCTAACCAGGAAATAATATTTGGATCTTGGATTTTTCATGTTTTTACAAATAATGACATAATTTTGCATTTGTATCAGAAAAGTCATCAACATACATCTATACATATAAATTATAACATTTATTTCTTGATATGTTATTACCTCTCCATGTTTATCTACTCTTCTATTAACCATTCATCCCACATATCCAATTTAGCCTAAAAATTTTCTTATTTTTCTAAATTTCAATTCTTAAAAAATAGTTAAATTTAATATATAACAAAATTCATTCTTACAAACAATCATAACAAATTGAACCCTTTACTTCATATTTATCACCAGGCCAAATAGTAGTTTTCAAATACTTTTTCTAATATTGAATTTTAACTATGAAAATATGTAATTTAACAATAGGGATTAAGTACCTGTTTGATAGAAATATAAGAGTTGTATCTTTTTTTGTAAAAATGTGTAAATTTAAGGATCTAAATATTATTAACCCAAAATACTAATTGCCAAGACAAACACTGTTAAACAACATTATCTAACTTGAGGGAGGAAATGATGCCATTGCGAGTGCCCAGCACTTGCTTAGACAATTTATAGTGAAAGACAGAAAGCGCCAATCATTAAAATCTAGTGTAACATTTACTTTTTCTATATTATCCTCTTGCAAGCCTAATTTACCACATATTGGTCTTTTTTTTTTTACTTATGACCAAAAAAAAAAATTATATCCGTAAAAATTTTATTTACTCCCCTAAAAATATAATATATGTAATATTTTTATCGATGAATGAAATAATTTAAATTGACAGCGAAATCTCTGTCTTTTTTTTTGTGGGATTACTTTTTATATTTTTTATTTGTTTTAATATTTTGGATGATAATTATTCAATTCTAAAATTTTTATTTATAAAATAAATGAGTCAATTCACTGCTGGACTGTTAGCTGGACTTTCTATGTAATTCGAATTGATTTGCTTTTCTCTATAACAAATTTCTATAATTGTCAAATTACCAAATCCAAACCAATCTCTTCTAGCAGTGGTAAAATTGATATGATATTGACATTGTTTTAAAAAACTTAAATTTACATAAAGATTATGGATACAAATGAAATAATCCTATTAACAAAGTAATGTTATATCTGTAAATTTTTGTGAAGTGTTATATAATTGTCATGTGTTCATGTAAGTGAGTGAAAAATTAAATGTAACTCCCTATGTTTTTTGTTTTCTTTAGATGAAGACATAACTTTTATGTTCATATTAAATAGGTCCTCAATCCTATTAAAATGAATAAAATATCCTTCAATTTTACAGCACATATTTTTATACATTGACTTCTCACATCTTAAGTAGTTGAACTACTTGGGTTGATTTTATGTGTAATATTCTATTTAATTTTTTTTATTTTGTATTTTAAATAAACAGCATGACTTGTGCCTAAATTTGGGGATGATGACATGCCATGCACAGACATATTATCCAAAAATAATCTAAATCAACCTTCATTTTTAAGTTTTTTATTTTTAATTAATTTTTTAATAGAAACTTTTCATGGCCAATATTCAATGTCTTCTCCCTACAGAAAGGAAAAGGAAAAAAAAAAAAAAAAATTGGAAGAGAAGGATTCACTTGGTTGAACTTCATTGTAAAATTCAAAGTTGTTTAATATTTATTTATTTATTTATTAATTTATTTATGGATTTCTCCTTGGGGAAATCTGTCATGCTTTCATACGTTTCAACGCTATAAATTAATTAAAGTGCTTTTGGTGTTCACGTTCAAAAGCGTCAGCAAGAAACAAGAATCATTCAGAGACCCACAAGTGTTTTACCGCGAAGAAATCTAGAAAGAGAAGGAAACTTGGGAAGAACAGAAGGTTTTTCTGTGGATGAAATTCTTTGAGAGAAAATTGTTGGTGTAAAATTAAGGAAGGATTGATTTGCAAAGGGAAACATTTTCTTTGTTTGGAAAAAAATGGATCATGGAAGTAGAGAGAGAGAGGAAAATGATATAGAAACTGAAGGAGGAGGATTTAATTATTGTAATAATAGTTATGAGAAGAAGAACTACGAGGGAGTTGGATCAGAATTGTCAGATGATCATGGCAGAGAATATGGTAGTGGCATGTTGAGAGCGCCATTGTTGGTGAAGAACAGGACAAATACTACTTCCCAGATTGCCATTGTTGGTTCCAATACCTGCCCTATTGAATCTCTTGATTACGAGTATGTACACTGATCAATTCTTTTTTTTTTTTTTTCATCTTATTTGATTTTAACTTCTGTTTGAAAGTATGAGGATTGTTATTGGTATATGATTTGTTATAAAGTTGTTTGTTTTTGGAGTTTGGAAATGCGTGGGTGAGGGTTTTTTTTTTTTGGGTTTTCGACTCTTTTGATATATTATATTTGAATGAATCCCCTGTTTGGTAGGCAAGAAAAAATTGAGAGTTTTGGATCTTATGCTGGATTTGCTTTCATTTGTTTGCCACTCTCTGTGTTTCATATATATATATTTCTGTATGTTTTTGAGGCTTCTATTTAGCATTTAGAAAAGTGGAAAATAGGAACAGAATAGAAAAATATTAGTTCTCAAATGGGATGTTTTGTTATTTTTGTTCTTGTATCTAACTTGTAAGCACAAGAAACATGAAGTGAAAGAGAGATCTGGATCACTTGGTGGGTTTTTGTTTTTGATTTATTCTCTTATTGCTTCATCCTCCTATTGTATAGAGAATGAAAGAAAATAAGAGAAATCTTGATTTTGATTGAAACGTTAGATTATTTTGGCCCGTGTTTAAAATGTACAGACAAGAATGTTATTAGGTACTAAATTGTTGTCTGTGGTATTGGCTGCTTTGGAGATTGGAGAAAAGAAACTGTAAATGTTTTGTTAAGTCTTTTTGCATTTTTGCAGGATTGTCGAGAATGAGCTTTTTAAGCAAGATTGGAGGACAAGAAGGAAGGTTGAGATATTTCAGTATGTCGTCCTCAAGTGGACGTTTTCGCTCCTTATCGGATTACTTACTGGGATCGTGGCTGTTTTCAATAACTTTGTTGTTGAGAATATAGCCGGTTACAAACTTTTGCTTGTCAACTATCTCATGCTTAAAAATAGGTAAAGCCTAATATAACTCCTAAATATTACCTCATAATTGTAAGTCATGTAATTCTTTAGTTATATACTTTCAAGTCTCCCATAGATGTAGCCTAGTTTCCAACTTCATTGAAATTACTTCTTGAAACGACTTTGTTTGGGAGATTCACAAACTACAAGGTTTGTAATACTTTGATTAACTATGAAAATGATGCTTATTCCAGTGCAGGTATTATCTGGCTTTTGTAGCAAATACAAGTTTCAACATGTGTTTGGCTGTTGCTGCTGGAACCCTCTGTGCTTACATTTCCCCGGCAGCCGCAGGCTCAGGTATACCTGAGGTGAAAGCATACCTCAACGGTGTTGATGCCTATTCCATATTGGCTCCAAGTACACTGTTTGTAAAGGTTAGTATACATATGAGAAATTATCAACATCAACTGCTTAGGGTATTTGTATCTTACGAGTTTCCTGACTTCCAGTCTCCGGTATAGAACTCGGTGAATATATAAAGTTTAAGGGATTTTTGGTTATATTAGAAGAAAAATAATACTGTAATGTTTTGCTGTTGATTGTGATGCCTTTTCTGAAATGAGCTGGATTTGAAAATAAACATCCTATTGTTTACCAATTCAAATTTGGCAGATTTTTGGTTCCATTTTTGCTGTGGCTGCTGGATTTGTTGTTGGTAAGGAAGGACCTATGGTACATACGGGTGCTTGTATAGCCAATTTACTTGGACAAGGTGGTTCAAGAAAGTATCATTTGACCTGGAGATGGCTCAGATACTTCAAAAATGATCGTGACCGGAGGGATTTGATCACGTGTGGTGCAGCTGCTGGTGTAGCGGGAGCGTTCCGCGCCCCTGTAGGTGGGGTCCTCTTCGCCCTTGAAGAAGCAGCTTCATGGTATATTCTTGTTCCCCCATTTTCCCTAGCTGTTCAATTTTCACTGTGGCTTATAAAAACACATAAAAATAAGTCTCATTGATTTATTTTGGTTTCACATTTGAATTTTTAAGGTGGCGGAGTGCACTTCTTTGGAGGACATTTTTTACCACTGCTGTAGTAGCAGTTGTTTTGAGAGGTTTCATAGAATTCTGTCGAAGTGGAAAATGTGGATTGTTTGGGCAAGGTGGTCTGATCATGTTTGATGTCAATTCTGCGAAAAGCACTTACAGTACCGCAGACCTACTTGCGGTTATTTTCCTTGGCATTATTGGAGGTCTTTTAGGAAGCCTTTACAATTACCTAGTGGACAAGGTCCTCCGCACATATAGCATCATCAATGAGTATGCCCGAAATTTTTTCCTTTACTTTGATCTGTATTCAACTTCACATACTCACATGTTGGAAAAGATATTGATGAATATTTGATATTTGTCTACTGATTTCTCAACTTTGTTTTGACTTTCTTTTCTCAATCAATTCAGCAAAATTCTATTTCGTTCCCAATCCTTGGATTATCTTGTTTGTAAATTAGCTTGCAAACTACTATTCATTATGCCGCTACAATTGCAAAATTTTATGCGTACAAACTTTAGTACATCTTTCTTGTTGCTCATTAAGAGTAAATTGCAGGAGAGGCCCTATATTCAAGATCTTGCTCGTCGCCACTATTTCTCTTTTGACCTCTTGTTGCTCTTATGGCCTGCCATGGCTTACACAGTGCATTCCTTGTCCTTCTTACCTAGAGGAGGAGCAATGCCCAACTGTAGGTCGTTCCGGAAACTTCAAGAATTTTCAGTGTCCTCCTGGCCATTACAACGACCTGGCTTCTCTCTTTCTCAACACAAATGATGATGCAATCCGCAACCTGTTGAGCTCTGGCACCGCAGAGGAATTTCATTTCTCTACCCTTCTAATTTTCTTTTTCGCAATATACTGCCTTGGCGTTATCACTTATGGCATTGCTATTCCCTCTGGGCTCTTCATCCCAGTCATACTAGCTGGCGCTTCTTATGGACGCCTTGTCGGGACCCTCCTTGGTTCTCTATCTGATCTTGACACAGGTCTCTTTGCACTTCTTGGAGCTGCTTCATTCCTTGGTGGCACCATGAGAATGACAGTTTCTATTTGTGTTATACTTCTTGAACTTACTAACAACTTGTTGATGCTGCCGTTGGTGATGCTTGTTCTTCTTATTTCAAAAACTGTAGCCGATGGTTTCAACAAGGGTGTCTATGACCAAATTGTGAAGTTGAAGGGGTTGCCTTATTTGGAAGCTCATGCGGAACCATACATGAGGAACTTGGTTGCGAGTGATGTTGTTTCTGGCCCTTTAATTACATTTTGTGGAGTGGACAAAGTGGGGAATATTATGCATGCTCTGAGGATAACAAAGCATAATGGGTTCCCGGTTATAGATGAGCCGCCCTTCTCACAAGCTCCCGAGTTGTGTGGACTTGTTTTGAGGTCTCATCTTCTTGTGTTGCTCAAAGGAAAGAAATTTTTGAAACAAAAAACTGTGACTGGTTCAGATATCACACGGAGGTTCAGGGCGCATCATTTTGCAAAGGCGGGACTGGGTAAGGGGGTCAAGCTTGAAGATTTGGACATCAAGGAGGAGGAGTTGGAGATGTATGTTGATCTCCATCCGATTACTAATGCATCCCCATACACAGTTGTAGAAACAATGTCTCTAGCTAAAGCAGCTGTTCTCTTTCGGGAGCTTGGCCTCAGGCACTTGTGTGTGGTGCCGAAAACACCTGGGGTAAGACTCATTCTCTCTTTACACAGACAACTGAATGCACGGCCACACAGTGCACACATTGATCTTGATTTAGCATAAAAAATCTTGCTTTAATTTACCAACAGTTGTCATATTTTTTCAAAACCCCATTCTCTTGGAAACACAGAGAAACTTGAATCCAGAGAAAGAAGCTGTAACTTCATCAGCTGTCTCGCAAAGAAACAATGGTGTAGTTTTATTATGAATTTCTTTTTTCTTCTGTATTTTGCAGAGGCCTCCAATTGTTGGAATTCTCACTCGGCACGACTTCATGCCAGAGCATGTACTGGGACTTTACCCACACATCAACCCCCGCAAGTAGAGCAAACCAAAGCTAGCGCTGCTTATTGCAACCGTTAGCAGTACCTCCCATGTATCGGGCTTTGTCTTCTCCATTCATTGTCCTTATCAGGTTGGAGGTAATAACAGTATTAGCTGAAGAAGGATGTTATTATACCTTAATGTGCTTATATGAGAACTCAGTGTATTCAATAATTGAAAGTGAGATTAGAGATCTTGTATGCATACCCAAGTTTGATCAAACTTCGGCTTTACAAACAGTTATAGAATGTCTGCATGAGTATTTGCTACCAAACTTGTGTAAGCCTTACCATAGCTGTCCATTTTGATTGGAAATTGGTAAGCTTTCATTGTAGTCACAAACTTCAAATGGGGTTCTTATATAAAGTTGTTTATGATTGGAATGATATTATACCAAATGCATATGGTAGCTTTTTATTTTTTAAAAAATAATTTGTATATTGAAGTTGCACCTAATAAATAAATATTCAATAAATAAATAAATAAAATTGTAAATAATATTGAAGAAATCACCCTTGAATGCACAAAAAAATTATATAATGTACAAGTTAAAAATGGTCATATTTCATTCACCCCCCTAAGCTTTGGTATAATTGTTGCAAGATTTCAAAGTGGGGTGAAATTTTTCAAATAAGAGAAGTTGTAATTGTGGTTTCTGATGAATTTTACAATTTTTTTTTTCAACAAAGGAATTTTTACTGAAGCCTTAAAGGACACCAATGGCATTTTCATAAAACAAAATAAAATATTTTAATTGGTTAAAGAATTTATAAATCTCTATATTAATCATGAAATAATATTTTTGTTTTACCATACCTCAATTAATCAAATAATTTTGAAGTGCAAAATATAAATAATTAATATTAATTTTAGACTATTCAACTAATTAATTTTTGTAAATTAATACCACAAAAGTTTGAAATTGAATTCCGTTCGTACAAAATTTGGAGAATAGATTAGTTTAAATAAATTTGATCTTTAAAATATAAAAATAATTAATTTTTCTATAAAATTTTGATAGAAAAATAGTTTTTAATTTAAAATAATAAAATTTACTACTATTTTTTATTTATGAATAACTTTATTTAAATTATAGTAGAGTATTAGTTGATAGATACCCAAATTTTTAATAAAATAACAAATAAAAATATACTTTAATCATTTGTAATATATGAGTCTCTAACAATGATTGAATTTATTTATGATAAAATATTAACAAAACATGAGTCACAATGATATCGGATTAGAGATGGTAATTCTCGTCTTCATCCACATTTTAAAAGTAATATTTTTATCCTTGATTCGTGCTTAATTTTAAAAAAATTAATACTAATTAATTATTATATTTTTATTTTAATAATATATGTTTGTATATAAATAAGAATTATTTTTATTTTTAATTTTGAATATATTATAATATAAAAATAAAAAATAGTCCAACAATTGTGCCAATTCTTTGCCCGCTTTGAAAATAGAGATGGGAATAGTTATTATTTCCATCTTTGTGAGAGTTTTTGGCATCCCTAAATGAAATTTAGGGACCTATTCCCTAGGAACATGGAAATTATGTCTTTATTTTTTATTTTACAAAAGTTAGGGACGTATACGTTATTATTTCTAAGAATAAAAAATTCATAGATTCAAAAATTTAAAATTGACACGTGTTTAATAAAAAAAAAGGCAAAATTACGGGACTTCCCTGAAAACGTTCACCATTTTCATTCCACAAAACGCAAAATACAACGAAGCCACAAAAGAAGAGAAGAGAAGAGAACGTGACATGTATTCAATTAGATCCAACAGAAACTCTCACTTCCATTGCCAAACGCCATTTCTTTTTCTATTTTTAAATTTTATTTTAAAATAATTGACAAAAATTCTGATTGTAAATTCGCATACAGAATCGTAGCAGCATTGTCGAATTTTGAAAAAAATTTTAATCTCTCTGGTTGAAATTTTCAGATCTCAGTCTGAGTTTTATTGTACCGGAGCTTCGGTTGGACCTGCAATGGAGGCGATCGAGGAACTCGCCGAGTTATCGGAGGCCATGAAGCAAGCGTCCGCCGTGCTTGCGGACGAAGACATGGACGAGAAGTCGCCTTCGAGACGCTCTTCCACTTTTCTCAATGTCGTTGCTCTTGGCAATGTCGTAAGTTTTTCTTTTTTTCTTTTTTTCTCTATTGCTCTCTCGTTCGTTTGGTACGTAATGCGGATACCGTGTCGTATTGGTGCAATGTGTGTGAGTTTTGAACTTGTGAGGTGGATCTAGTGCATTTTGAATATTTTTTAATGGAATGTGCAACAGTGTAAGTATGAGAAGCAGAAATTTGAATTGCACGTGCTAAATTTGAAAATTTTGTGCTTAATAATTTGTGTTTGATTTATGAGAAGTGAAAGAGAGAAATTGTTAATTGTTTTCTCTTCATCTAAAATGTAGAAATCCCATTTTCGAAAACTAACACAGTATTAATCAATTGAAATAATTTCTCCGTGTTTTGGACAACGGTGTTGAATATTGATTTAGTGAAATTCTAGTTCCAAAGGATTTAATTGATACAAGTAATTTGGTTTTATTCTGTTCGTTGGAATCAATTGAATTCTGGCATAATTTGATCCCAGCAAAGTGCTGGGAATGTACAGGATTTTGGTTGCAATGAATTGTGTGGTATCCCAATGGACCATGTGATATTCCATGTATTGGTTAGAAATGCTTCAAGTCTAAGTTTTAAGAAATCCTTCGAGTCTAAGTTTTAAGTGTTTTGAGTTTCATCAGATGGAGCTGGGTTAATACTGCATGAACTATAGTGTAACTAATACAAAAGAAGTTTGCAAAAAATGGTAATTGTGCACAGATTCAACCCCTTAAAGATTATTCATGATATGGATGAATTCTCTCTCTCATCCTTTTTTCTATAAAAATTTTTTAATGTCCATTGAGCTGTCCATATCAGGGTGCTGGGAAATCTGCCATCTTGAATAGTCTGATTGGACATCCTATTTTGGTAAGTCAATTGGTTTTGAGCCTTTGCAGTATGTTGAAAGTTTAACAGCATGCCTTTTTTTAATAGGTTTCTTTGTTTGACCTTATTTGGACAGCCAACTGGTGGAAATGGTGCTACTCGGGCTCCCATACACATTGATCTAAACAAAGATGGTTCTTTAAGTGGCCAATCAATCCTCTTATTAATTGACAGCAAATCACAAGAAGTTTCAGCAAGTAAGGTCTTTTGCAAATATGCTTTTGCTATGCAATTTTGTTTTGTTTTATTTTTCTGGCTTAATGGTGCTTGACACAAAGTTAAGCAGTTAACATTACTGTAACATGTTATTTATTTTATATGGACTCTGCAGTTTTAAATTTATTATAGGTTCTGATTGTCCTTGGTCTTCTGAATTGGGACATAATAGGTGCTCTTCGACATTCCCTTCAAAATAAGCTAAGCCAGGGTGTGACTCGTGATGAAATATATTTGAAACTTCGTACTAGTACAGGTGATTCCTGATCTTATTCTATATTTTCTATTGATTGTGAGTGAACTTTGTGAACTGGAGCATAGAAAAAACAAAAACTAGAATGGAAATTAGAAAGAATGCATTTTAACTGTTATGCATTTTGTAAGAGTTAAATATGTGAGTCCTATTGTTTGATTGGTTGTCATAGCTTAATTATTGTTGTGTTTTACGTATTGGACCCTTTATTGTAATTGTTAGTTGTTTACTCACCCAGACACTCATTTATAAATCATAAAAAATTTTTTCTTCACCTAGAAACCTGGCTAATATTGGCAATATTTCTGATGGGCGATTGTCCATGGGCTAATACAAGCAAAGAATTTAGGCTCTTTGGAGATTGACAACAGAGAAATAGCAAATGTGCTTGCTTTTGTTTGTTTCTACTTAGCTAGAGTTTCTGCATTCATGTCCTTGGGGGTGTATAGAGAAAATGCTGGGCACGTGTGGTATTGGTTTCAAATGGTGGTTTCTAAACTTGTTTTGGAGAATTAAGATTTTCTATTTGATGTTTTCAGAACTGAAATCCCATTTGGTACATTTTTTTCTAAAACAATATCTGAAATGAAAACAATGAAAAACGCGTTTGTTAGTTGTTTGAAAATCATTTGATAGAGAAAATATTCTTTGAAAAGTGACAAATGCCAATTTTGGAATTTTCTGCTTTCCTTTACAAAAAACAGAATGAAAATGACTCATTTTCTGCGGATCCCAGTTTTATTTCAAAAACAACCAAACATGTTTTCCATATTTTTGTGCTTGAAAAATGACAATACCAAGTGGTACCTTTTTAAAAATTTTGAGAAAAAGGGTTTAGAGAGTAATTTTATAGGTTGATCACTAAAGTCATTTTCTTTGATGTTGCCATGGAAATTCCTGAAAGGTTGCATCTAAGATGAGGGAACTGTTTGCATATAGTTTTATTGGATTATAAAAGTTGAGCATCACTTAGCCCAGGTGAGGGTTTTGATTTTTTTATAACTTATGTTACTTGATTGTTGAGAAACATAAGTAGGGTTTATACAAAGAAATGAGAATTTGGAGAATTAGGGTTTGGCCTGTGCAGAAATGGTGTAAATGGACATGAAGAAGGAAATGGAGATTTGAAAAGTTTGATCTAGAAATGTATTTTAGGAGGCTTCTATCCAAGATGAAGATAACGAGGACAATTTTCAACTCAGTAGATCTCCTTCCTCTCATAAATCCATAGTCCATTATGTACAGAGGGGAGGTAATAGCTTTCTGTATCTATATTGGCTTCATATGACATCATAGATACTTAACTGTTAACTTGATAAGTTGAAAAAAATAGTCAGTTCCAAACTAAAATATGTCTGAGAGAATCTCTACTTGTTAAACTTACTGTATATCTAAAACCTTTAGAAATAAATATTCCATAATCTACAGAAAAGTAGAACATATTAACTGTATTGTGCGAGTTTGCACTTTTCTTTTTGAATGGTTAATATCTTCTCTTTGAATTTTTTATGTGGGATTTTTTCTACTTTCCAGCTCCACCCTTAAAATTAATCGATTTACCTGGATCGGATCAAAGAATTATGGATGATTCAATGGTAAGTGGTTGAATGCCATCCCCTCTTTTGTTTGAATTTTAACAGTAATGTTTCCAATGACCTTTCTACTGCTTGCATAATATGCTACTTGATAGTTGTTACTTGATTCTTTAGATTCATATTCAATTTCGAGATGCTCTTGCTGGAAGTTCATTGATAGTTTAATGTTTCTTATTGATTTCTTCAGATTGGCAAGTATGTTGAGCACAATGATTCTATTTTGCTCGTTATTATACCTGCTACTCAGACACCAGAAGTTTCATCATCTCGAGCTCTCAGAATTGCGAAGGAACATGATGCGGATAGTGGGTTATTGTTAACTTGATCTGCTATTCTTTTTGTGGAGAAAGAGATTTACAAATTTGGTTTCTCTTGAAATCTCATATTTGGAGTGTGAGTTAAATTTTTTGTTTTTGTTGTATTTCTGGTTGATCATAGGTACTAGAACAATTGGTGTTATAAGTAAAATGGATCAAGCAGAGGGAGACTCAAAAGCACTTTCAGCTGTTCAGGCTCTCCTATTGAATCAGGGCCCGCCAAAAACATCTGATATTCCATGGGTTGCGGTAATTGGTCAATCTGTTGCTATAAGTTCTGTATCATCTGGAGGTGCTGCGGCAGAGAGTTCTTTAGAAGCTGCTTGGCGAGCGGAGGTCGAAACTCTCAAAAGGTTACTAACTGGGGCCCCTCAAAACAAGCTCGGTAGAGTTGCTCTGGTGGACTCCATTGCTGGCCAGATTCGTAACCGTATGAGTGTCAGGCTTCCAAATCTCCTTTCTGGGTACTTGCTTATGTCTTTAGTTGATTTTTTATTTCATTGAAATTTAATTTTCTTGATACAATTTTCAATTCTAATTCTACTTTTGTTTCATTTTGGTCTCATCTCATACTTTTTACAATTACTTGTAATAAGGATATTTTCACATCCATTGAAAAATAGATTGGTTGTTTGGAGAAATTGTTTGTCAAGATGAAATATGGTTGTTCCTTGGGAAAAAATGTGTGTGTGTTTTTTGTTATGCGTGAATTTTGGTCTATTTATTTACTTTTTGGGGAGTGTTGGGCTTTTATTTAATGGATTTCAGTGCCTACCAATATTGAGACTGATTCAGACATATACATAGGGTTGAATATTCTTGCATATTTCATTTCCAATCTGAGTTCCTATATCTGCACTGCAGGCTTCAAGGGAAGTCTCAAATGGTTCAGGATGAATTAGTGAAGCTTGGTGAACAAATTCTGGATAGTACTGAAGGTACCAGGGCTTTAGCTTTGCAGCTGTGCCGTGAATTTGAGGACAAATTTCTCCTACATATAACAGGCGGTGAAGTGAGTTGTTTCCTTTAGTAGTGGCATATGCATAGTATTTTTATTAACTGCAAGAGGAAATGAAAAATAGGGATATTGTACCTTCAATATTTTCTCTTCATTTGAGAGAAGGATTAACTTTTTTTGGCCTACAGATAACATTCGATTAGTTATGCCTTACTTCAGTGATGTATGTACCATATGCTGCTACCTCAAAAGTAGTTATTTTTTGGACAACTGTACCAAAGACTGATACATTTAGAAGTACAATTAATCAAGTACTATAAATCAATTATAGCATTTCTGGAACTCCCCCAAGCTTTAGGACAATTAATGAAATCAGGAAGTACACTGGAGTATTTAGTCCTGTAATGTAGGAATTAACTGCCATGTCTTTAATATAGGATTGTTCAAATTCTGTTTTTACAGCCTGTGTATTTCTTGTCTGACAATCTTCTTTTGTTGCAGGGTAATGGTTGGAAAGTTGTTGCGAGTTTTGAGGGCAACTTTCCCAACAGGATCAAACAACTGCCCTTGGACAAACATTTTGACTTGAACAATGTGAAGAGGGTAGTTCTTTACTTCCAACTGCATTCTATTTTTATGCCCTCTCGTCTTCATACTGTCTTCAGGTGAAATGGTTTCAATTGTATTAGGTTGTCCTAGAAGCAGATGGTTATCAACCTTATCTTATATCTCCAGAGAAAGGCTTACGATCCTTAATAAAAAGTGTCCTTGAGCTGGCAAAGGAGCCGTCACGTCTATGTGTTGATGAGGTATGTGTCCTTATGCTCAGACTTCTTAGTAGACTTTCGTGTGTTAGGTTTGCAAATACATTTTCAAGTCCCAGAAGGGTTTTCACTTTGTTGGTTTATTTGCCATGCATCTCGTCTTTTGTTTGATGTAGATTCCTTCTCTGGCAGTGTGTTATGTAGAGAAATATTAGTACATAAAAATTCCAATGTGCTTGAAACAAAATTATGGATAATTGCCTGTGAGAATTTGATTGCAGTCATTTCATTTCACTCTCCTGTACATTTTTTGTCACAACAGTTGCATGTATAACTTGTTAATTGATTTGCTGTGTCATGTTTGTGCTCCATCATATTCTCGGAGTGGGTGGCTTCTTACGAAGAAAAGTGAATTATAAGCGAATTCCTTCTGCTATTGATTATACCTCAGTTTTTTCGTTTTCCATTTGACCATGAAGTGCATGGATCTTCGTATATTTTTCTTGCTTACACTTTAAGCCATTTTTGCTGGTTAAAAAATCAGGTGCATCGCGTATTAGTGGACATTGTTTCTGCTGCTGCAAATGCCACTCCTGGCCTAGGAAGATACCCACCTTTTAAGAGAGAGGTAATAATGCCTTCCAACTTAAAGGATTCTCAAGTTTATAAACTCAAGCTTGCTCCTATAATGCTATCTTGATTTTAAGGGGGAGTGTTAGAATTATGAAATAACTTTAATCTTATTAAGTTGTCATATTATTATTATATTTAATCTAATTAGGGTATGATTTCTTGTTAGAGTAGTATTGATGTTCCTAGTTTGTTTCGTGTTTTTATTTTACCCTATATAAGGATATGCTCTATGTACTTATTACAATCAAAATTAATACAAGAGTTTATTTTTCTCTTACATATGCTTTTGTGTGCCTTACTGGTTTGATTTTTTATTATGCATCTCATATTTATATTTCTATAACTTTTAACTAGGTTGTGGAAATTGCAAGTGCTGCTCTTGATGGATTTAAGAATGAAGCAAAAAAAATGGTAGTTGCATTGGTTGATATGGAGCGTGTTTTTGTTCCACCTCAGCATTTCATCCGTTTGGTGCAAAGGCGGTATGTTAAAAAGGAAAATATATGAGAAAATTTTCTATGTGAAACAATGGCCTCCTTGTTATGCTGGTTCTTTGTATCCCTTAGTTTTATCCATTTGGATACTTTAACCTGTTGATACTTTATTTGATCATTTACATTTGTTATTATCCAGTTGATTTCTATGGCTAGTATGCATAGTTTTGCCAATGCCTAGATGGAATATATGCATAATTGTCTTTGATTCTATAATATGAGCATTATGATTGAAGTTCAAAAGAAGTTGATTTGATGTGAAGGATCTCAGCGAGTATAGAGTGTGAAGATTTGATGTGAAGGGAATATTCTCGGGCTAACTATGTTATTATTCGTTTTATCTCTTGTTGGTATATATTGATGTTGTCAAGGGAACTAAATGTTTTAATTGTTATGAAATCAAAAGATGGAAGATATTATCACATTATTGGCTTTTTCTCCTAGAGGGTTGTTGTTGTTGTTGTTGTTGGCTGTTGTTCGGGGTGAAGCAACGTGGAAATTGTTGTAATTGTGGGTAATAATGTGAGTGGTATACAGCAGATGTACATCACTATATGCCCCTTTTGCCTGCAAACATGAGCAGTTTTATATACATTTTTTAGTAGAGTTAAAAATAGGAAAGCAGAGAGTCCAAGTCTAAATTTTCACCTTTTTGTTTGTAACTTGTTAGTGTAAAGATATGTTATGTAGATTTGTCACAAGTCTTTCTTAATCATGTGTTTGTTTGCTACTGTCCATGAGGTTTCTGTTGTCAAATCACTTGGTTATGAAGTTCTTCAAATAGTTCCCGTCTGTTGTTTATTGGTTTGTTCTGTTTGTGTTTGTTTATCTAAGCCATTTCATATTCAAGTTTCAATTTTTTTGATTATAGTTGTGTGTGGTTGCATCTTCATTTCTTTAGTTTTCTAAAGAGTTCCCTTTTTTGATATTTAGTTTTTTTTCTTTGGTTTGACTTATCTATCTGAATCTTTCCTGTTGTATTTTACCAGAATGGATCGGCAGCGTCGCGAGGAAGAGCAAAAGCACCGATCTTCTAAGAAGGCAGCTGATGCAGAGCAGTCAATACTGAATAGGGCGCGTCTCATTCTTTGAGCTTTGTTGGATGGTTGAGTTATATATGTTCATTTTAACTAAGTTCTGACGCCTTTGTATCCGTTGCATACACTGTCTTCTTTGCTTCATTTTCAGGCGACCAGTCCTCAAACTGGTGGACCAGACTCTGGAGGAAGCTTGAGATCAATGAAAGAGAAATCTAGTCAGCAAGATAAGGATGCACCAGAGGGATCAGCCTTAAAGACTGCGGGTGGTGGCGACATAACAGCAGGTTTGTGCCGAAACAGTTTAGACATTAGGGCAAAAGTTTGAGAAAACTTTCTCAGTTTGGCATGATATTACTGTGGAGAATAAAGTATTTAGAGGCAACAACTTATATATACTCCTTTTCTTTCCGTTGGGACTGGGGCTTAACTTCATATGTATTGGAATGTCATAAAGTCATAGTTAATTGTACAACTTTCTTCTATGATGCAAGACAAATTGGAACCCCGATGTATGTGTCAATTATGATTTCTCTTTATTTAGATGAAAATGGATGAGTATATCCAGGATAGAAAGACATCTTTGAACATGTGGTTTTCTACAGATAACTTAATGACATTGTTGGATATTTTATTTAACTTGATTTTTTCTTAGTGACCAATATTAATAAATGCATTGCTGAAGTTAAAGAAGGTGGGAAAAATTGTTACTTTATGTGACAATATTTAACTTTTGGCTTCTCTTTGTGCCATATTTCAAAGAACTTTTAAGACTTGTATTTTTCCTTTATTTGGCTCAATTGGGAAGGGGTTGCAAAATAGTTTGGTCAAGATTGTAATACTTGCTGCTTTCCTGGGTACTTGTAGTTGGAGTTTCCTGTCTACAGTAGATGCAAGTTTTAGATGAGTATATCATATTGTTGCGCATTTACAATTGATTTCATCTCACCAGTGGACATCAAGCCCACCTTTGTATGTCATTACCCATTTATATAAATTTTCTTGTTTCCTGTGTCAACAAAAAAGAGGTGGGGGTTGTTGGGTTGGAGGTGGAGAACAAAAAAAAAGAAATCATTTTAAATGGCCGTCTCTTAATTTTGCTAGCTCTTTAATTCCACCTCTATTGCTCTTCATCCTTTGCAATTTTTTTTTTCCTTTCTCCCTTTTAATCCAGGTATTGTTCCAAAATTCAATAATTTGTAAACCCTAGTGGAGGAGCATTTGTTGCTAACTTTAGTTTACATGTTCAGTTTGATAAAAGATGTAATTATCACTTCATGCTTGGGCTGCCTATTTCTTTTTCGATGTCATTAGTTTTGTTCTGTATCTGCAGGATTTTTGTTGAAGAGAAGTTCAAAAACAAATGGGTGGAGTAAGAGATGGTTTGTTTTAAATGAGAAAACTGGCAAGGTTAGTTTGTGTACTTCTGCCTATGTAGTGTGGATTAATGATGCTTCAACCTTTACGGATTCTCTTTCTGACACAATTTGGGTGCATTTGTTTGTCTTGTTTTTTATTCGATCTTTACTAGGTAAAAATTAAAAAAAATATGTTGTATTTTTAGTAATTATATAAATCTCTCTTTATTAATGTGTTTTTATTTTCCTAACCTATATCTTCTATTACAGCTTGGTTATACCAAAAAACAAGAAGAAAGACATTTCCGTGGTGTCATCAATTTGGAGGTATTATTTATCAGTGTTAATATTCGGAACTGGGTTTTAAATGCATTAAAATTCAGGTTGACATGGTGATGGTGTTCAGGAGATTGGATGGGACAGGATAATGGTTTTACTATTATGTGGTCCTTATCCTTTGAAATCAAAACTGAGTTTCAAATTGATGTTCATTATGAAATTATTTAATGTTTTCTGTATGCTAATTGCATTTGCTGCCAAATGTTTCAATGAACTGATCAGGAATGCTATATTGAGGAAATTTCTGATGATGAAGATGCAAAGAGTTCTAAGGATAAAAAGAATAAAACAGAAAAAGGACACGGTCTTGTTTTCAAGATAATGTGCAAGGTTCCATACAAGACTGTTTTGAAAGGTGTGATGTTCATATCTAGATAGCCTCCTTCATTTTTTATTTATTTTGTTTTGGTGGCTATCTACATTTTTCCTTCCTCTTGACTTGTGTGCCAATGTGTGATGTAATTTTTATTTTGCAGCTCACAGTGCTCTTCTGTTAAAGGCTGAGACTATGGCAGAAAAGGTTGAGTGGCTAAACAAGTTGAGAAATGTTGTCCAGCCTAAAGGAGGTGACATGAGGGGTGAATCTGGTCCTACCATGCGGCAAAGTCATTCTGATGGTTCACTTGTGAGTCACTGAATGATGCCTGTTGTTGTTTCTAATCCAATTTCATGGATAATTGGATGCACTGACATAGTAGTTCCTCTTTGTTTTAGATCTTCGCTGCCTTTGGGAACTTGAGCTCCTTAAAATAATTGAGGATTGGTTTTCATGCATGAACATGTGAAAATTTTCTCAATTTCTATCTAAAATAATTGACAAAGTGAAATTTTCTATATTTATAATAAACAGATAAAGCTTTATAATTAATTGGTAACTATTAACCATATTCTCAAGCATTCTAATCTTATGGCAGTTTTGGTGCTTGGGATTTGTTTGGTGGACTTCACTTTGTTAAATGAAATAAAAAATCTTATATTGGCAATATTTCCCGGAGCTTGTCTAATTGCTTTTAAAACTTTGTTGGGCATTTATTTGATTACCATGCAAACTTTTTAAATTTCCTAGGATACAATGGCCAGAAAGCCTGCAGATCCCGAAGAAGAGCTTAGGTGGATGGCCCAAGAAGTACGTGGTTATGTTGAAGCTGTTCTCAACAGCCTTGGTGCCAACGTTCCGAAAGTCAGTTTGTTCTCTCAAATGAAAACTATTATTCTCTCTTTATCTTTGTTGCTGATATTGTTTCTTTTCATAACTGTCATTGATTGTTTTGGCGAGCAGGCAGTTGTTCTTTGCCAAGTAGAAAAAGCCAAGGAAGACATGCTTAACCAGTTATACAGTTCCGTTAGGTTAGTACCAGCTTATATCTGGAGTGTGTGTGACATGCAGTAGTCAATTTTCGATCATTATAATAAAAAAGATAAATAAGTCTGTTTAATGTCTTTGATGCATGTTAGAATATATGTATTTCGTCTCTTGATGCTGTGAAGATTGTGTATATCTTGAAATATTTTCCTTCCAGAAACATGTTCTGAGAATACAGGAAATATACTGTTTCAATTGAAAGGAGCTTAAGATGAATTTATATGTGTTAACGGAAATAACAACTGTTCTTTTCAATTTGTGTGAGGCTTCAGATAACCTTGAAATATGAATAACCTACTTGAGACTGATGTTTTGCTTTTTCCTGTTTAATGAGTTCTTATGAAAGGACTTACTTTGATGAGTAGTGCCCAAAGTTCTGCAAGGATTGAACAATTGCTTCAAGAGGACCAGAATGCAAAACGTAGAAGGGAGCTTTGCCAGAAACAGTCGGGGCTTCTTTCAAAACTTATAAGGCAACTCAGTGTTCATGACAATCGAGCAGCTGCTGCCTCTAGCTGGGCTAATGGTGCAGCAGGTAATGATGGTTGCAGATATTGCAGTCCATCCATTTCCTTTCCGTTTGTGCTTGTGCATGTGAGTGTAGTTTTACATGTGGATCCCTGTTGTATGTGCAAGTGTTGTTTGATCCTGTGGATATGGTGATGATGCATTCTGTGTTAGTGGTAATAACTAGCCACAAGAATGATTTGTTTATTTATTTATTTATTTTTTGGTGCATAATGGTTAAATTAATTGTTTAAACCATGATTGTGAACTTTGTGATGCACATTCTGTACATAAAATGGGGAAAGTTGAAGAACTTCCGTGAACTTACTGCTTATTTTTGGTGAACACTTAGTTGAACACTTTCAATTTCAAACTTTATGCTGACCCTGGAAGGAAACAATCATGAAAAATAGAAAAAAGTGAATTGATTACAGGAAGTGATGCATTTTGAGTTATAAGGAGAATTGATTTTTTTTTTATTTACTAGCACAATCTGCGCTGTTTCGTGTTTGAAAATTCCTCTTCTCAATTTCCACTAACTTTTATGCTATTTTCATTTGCCTATACTCAGAAAGCAGCCCAAAAGCCAGTGGATCCTCAGCAGGTGACGACTGGAGGTCTGCATTCGATGCTGCTGCCAATGGACGACCTGACCCCTTCAGATCCGGAGCCAATGGTCACAGTCGTCGTTACAGTGATCCATCTCAGAATGGTGATGAGAGGTCAGGCTCCGGCTCTGGCAGCCGTCGTACACCAACTCGATTGCCCCCACCTCCGCCACAATCAGGTTCATCATATAGATATTAGATAAATCTTCACCTGCCAATAATATTCATGTATTCTTGTCCGGCGGGTGTTTAGTCCTGCTTCATATTTGAGCACATCTCAAGCTCACATCAGGGTACCGAAGCTTGTAGGCATAGAATATAGGTATCTTTGTAGATATAAATATATTGCACTCAGAACAATCTGATTGTGGTGTTTTTTTTTTTTTTTTTTCATTATTATTTTTTTATTTAATGTAATTTCTATATGTTCATTAAATTCTTCCTCTTTCTGTGGGAGAAAAGCTGATAATTTTTTTTTTTTTAAATTTTTGTCACATATTACAAATGCATTCGTTTGTATTGAATATGTCGAGCAAATTAAAATTTTCCATAATTGTTGGGTTGTGTTGAACTTTTTAAGTATTACATTAACATCCTTGAGAAGAGTTATCTTATTGGACGAAAATGTATCCAAATAGATTATTGCAGAGAGTTCAGAACCTTGCATGGTAAATCATAATTATGATAGGTTGAACCTCAAGTAGTACTTTCATGAGACCATCATATCGTTGAGAAAGGGAGCAACACTTTCGTTGAAAGAAGGTAATTTTCGTTTTGACAAGGAGATCTACTCAAATACCAGTGGATGAATTTGAGTGCATGTTTGAAGTACCTGAGTTGATTCACGCTCTAGAAAGTTCTCTATAGGTTTCCTGAAATCTTTGTCCGGAAGGTAATAGCATCTGTAAGTTGTCACGGGCTTAGAACCCCTCTGAATCTTATGCTCGCCCTGGGCACCGGCTTCAACTGTGTTAAGATTGAGTTCTATAGCTGCTTCTATTGCCTGAAATGCCGCGGGGAAGCAAAAATGAATATACCCGCAATTTTTCCTGATTGTTTGTTTATTTAGAATGTTTGACAGGAAAGGAGTGAACACGTAGGATTGATAATTCCCCATATACATTTGCCTGTATAATCAGAAATAAACCTGGTAATGGCATGCTTCAAAATACAAACTTGGACAATAGGCTCGTGGGTGACAACCCCATAAATGACCAAAAAGAATATCTCATCCTGCCACAAGTTCATCGCCTTCTTCTGCAGCAACAAGTAGTACTTGATCTTCCATCTTTGATTCAATTATCCTGCAAGAAATCCCTTGTTAGATACGGACTACCCCACCTATGGGATTATCAACAACATATGCAAGATGTGACAGTTGCAGGCTCAGATGTTAAAAGAATAAATATGTACGAACCTGAGAACATGCATATACATACATATGCGCGCATGCGCGCACACACGTACAATACTAAGTGTCAGAGATAAGACACAAACTTGTTATCACCGGTGTTCCTGCAGAACTTTTTGAAGGAATCCCATGCTTAGCCTGCCAGGACAACAATTGAGAAGTGAACTACTCAAATGTTCACCGGTTTTAAATTTAGATTTACCGATAGTTACCTTGATCTCACATGCTCGGAGCCGTTTCACGGTCAAATTCTGTGCAGGAATCTGCATAGAGAAAGTTTACTAAGTAAACTGATTCCCAATCCATTCAAATCTTGCACAATATGATCCTATTAGAGTAGAAGATTTAAGTACGATAAGTATGAACGTGATCCAAATCTTTAAAGTTAAATTTGATTAATTTTGATGTTTGAAAATAATTAAGTGAGATTAATAAAATTGAGAAAAAATGAAGTTATTGACATATTAATTTAATTAATTAAATTATTTATTTTTTTTAAAAAATAATTAAAATTATTAGTAATAATTATAATTAATTATTAATTTATTTTTAAATAATTAATATTTTGTATAAAAAAAGAATTCAAAGTGATCAATAAAACAAAAAAGAACATAAGTTTGGATAATTAGAACAACCTTATTACGTTCTCTTCTTTTCTTTTCCTTTGCTCCGGGTCCATTAAGACCTCGTCAAAAACATTTTAATCTTCATGTACAACACAACAGAAAACAAGGAAAATGAAATCAAGTACTCTAGGTCAGAGATTCCTGTGATCGCATAGAAAATGTTACAGAGAGGTAAGTTAAAGAATGTATGTCAGGAATTCCTTTAGTAGCAAATTCTGATCACATTATATTGAAAGTCATGGTCATGTTTGAAAATAGATGAGCTCAAGGGATTTAACGAGAAGGTCGTGGCCCTGATCCGATATTAGCTTGGGACCAGAAAGACGACGAATGAACTTCACTGAGTAATTTGCCAACCGTATAGACACCTTCGGAATTTCAGATATTAAGAAAAAGGATAAAGAGAAAATATTTCTGTTGTTGGGAAAAAGAAAAAACAAAAAAAGAAACAGGCCAGGATAAGAATATTGCAAATAATGGATTCCTATGAAATCACAAGAGACAATTTCACCCATTGCAAGTTGCATTTATGTGATTCATACGATACCTTTGCCGTAAGATCCTTCATAGCACAAATTATAACGTCAATAACTTGATCTTTGATTGACGTATTACGTATTAAAATCCTCGGACCAGTTACTGGAGTAAAAGTTACACAACATTGGAACTTTGGATAATTTCTTTCTCCATAATGGTAGTAGGCATTCTCCCTAGCATGATCAAAAACAAATTCACCACAGGAATGGCTGCATATCTAAATCAAAATAGAAGCTTGTGAACGAATCGTGGAAGAAACAGCATGAGAATTTGCAACATGAACAGCATTGTAGATGCTAAACATTTTAAGATAGAGCCGAACAACATCTAAAACATTTTCACACTCATCCTTGGCAACAATGTGGCATGGCGTCCATCCTGTTTCCTGCAAACAATGTAAAAACAAAATTAATATGACAGTGGAAATCTTCAGGCTGTTTGCATTAATCATTTACCAAAGAACAATAGGACCATAGCTGATGCAAGAATAATAAGTACGTTATTCATTTAGGCAATAATTTTACAAAGATTGTTTCAAGATTTAGGCAATAATTTTACAATGATATTTGCTGGGTATTAAAAGGAAAAAAAAAAGGATAAATGGAGTGTTATCATTAAGGTCCCTATATCCTTATTTTTCTTTATTTAAGGACTTACTTCGTCTCTTTCTTTCAGTTAGGTCCCTCTTTATTTTTTGGTTAATTGCTATAAGTAAAGATCTATTCTTAATGGTTAAGTGCCTATTTGGTTTCCTTTTAAACCAATGATGCAAAATTTGATAAAATTTATTAAATAAAATTGTAAGATGAGAACATTTAACTCTTTAAGAGTTCCCAACCAAAATGGGAAAGCATCACCTCTTTGATTATCTCTAGATCAAGAAATTCTAAAGTTCCGAACATTGTTCCTCGGAATATTATGAGTTAAATTAATGAACCTCAAAGCCGTTCCAATTTGATGAAAAAAGCCAAAGATTACACGCGTAGTGTCTTTTAGCTTTTGCAGTACTTCACTATTTTTATGTTATATAATACTATTAGCTCTCCCGTGTACAGCCCAAAATTGCATGCATGCAAGCAGGCAACTATAAACCATTTTCATTTTCTCTCCTTTGCTTGCTCCAAACATTAATCACTGTATTTGTCTCACAAACAACATATTTTCTCGGTAACCAGACAGAAGTTGGACGTTTTTCCAGCGGTTGAAGGCATGGACATTTATCCATGGATATTGGAGCTAACTTTCTCTTGTGGGAATATGATGATGCCCGTCTATCTATAAGGTAAAAACTCATGAATGTTTTGGTGTTCAATTATGCTTTTGAAAACAGTTTTCTGTTTCTTCAAAAGCAAAAATGCTTGAAAACAATTATATATAGTGTCTGTTTGGTGTTTAGTTATGATTTTGAAAACAGTTTTCTGTGTTTTCAAAAACAAAGGGCTTGAAAACCCTAATGTCAATTATATATAGTGAATGTTTGGTGTTCAATTATGATTTTGAAAACAGTTTTCTGTGTTTTCAAAATAAAAAATGCTTGAAAATCCTAATTCGATACACACACTCACACATTCACATATTTATATAGTTATTACACACATTTCGTATTATGTATAAATATAAGTTAATAAATTGGTGAAAAGAGAAATAATTCTTTAATTTTTAATGCAAGAAGATTAACTCGAATGATCTTCTTAAAGATTGTTTAATTCTATTTTAAAAATAATTTTGTGTAATTTAAAATTATTTTTTATTTGATATAAAAAGAGAGTCTACACATATAGTAGCGAGACATTCTTTATCTATGCGACATACATAACATCTCATATATATTATTTTATAAATGACTCTACATATACTGTTTGATAAATTTTTTTAAGTAGATGATATAAAACTCTATTAACTTTTTCTCATCTCATTCATTTAGGTGTTTACAAATACATAGTGATTGTGACATCCAACCTAAAAATTCCTCCTCTTGTCTATGCTAATGAACATTGGATGCAACGCAAGCTTTCTGGGTATATTAACCACCAACTCTCTATTCATTTGTACTTTATCTACTGAAAACATATCTCTAAAAACTATGATTAATAAAATAATTTGTAAATAGAAATTGAAGAGTCATTTCCCCATATCGTTGCATAAATTAATCAGTCTCCTAGCTAAAAGAACATGTGTCTAAACATTTCATCTAGTTCCAAGATCAAATGAGAACTGGACCATCAATCCGTGCCCGAAGAAGGCAACATATTTTGTGGGATGGCTGCTGCATGGTAGCCTCTTTTATTTCAACAAACTATCATTTGATATTGAAGGTAATTTGTTTATTGTATTGTTATTGATTTTGTGTGTAGTTTCAATTTGATTGTTAACTCAAAGGAAGTTTTGCAGGGTGAAATTTTTGGCCGCTTGTATGATGCTCTCGTTTCACCAATCTGCTCCTTGGTCTGCGTGGTATTCTCAATTTAATTTCTTCCTATAATACTTGGTTTTTCTTGAAGACTGCATCTACTGTATAGCACTACACAAGTCAAAGTTTTAGTGTATTGAGGCCTTCTAGCATTTACTTCAATGATAATTCATGTGATTAATGTTCCAATTTGAGGGGCTTAATAGATTAAATGGACAAAATTTTAAGATTTAATGATTTTTTGATAAGCATGGTGAATCCAATTGTAAATGACCCTTATATAACCGATCAACTTTTGATCAATTTATTCGATTCATTTTCGTGTCTACATTTTACACAATTTTCTAATCATTTAATTTTCTTTTTCCTTTTGATTTTCCATCACTTGATTTTGAACATGCTCTACGTTATGTTCTTCCAATAATCTTAGGGTTGCGGATTGCTTGTTGAAAAGTACAAGAAGCAGTCACTTGCTGTTATGTTCTTTATATTGGAGGTGTCATCTTTCATCCTCGACATATGCGGGAGAAACATTCTAGCAGTTCTTCTGTCGGCATATTTGCTGTCAGTTTTTGTTTTCTCCCTTACTATTCAAGCTCATGCCAGTGGCAGAAACCCTGCAACTCACAACAGACTGGCAGCTGAAATACAACTAAGAACAGTCGAAATTGTGTTTTCATTTGTTCAAATGATGATTACGTTTGTGCACTTCATTCTAGCACTTGCCAATTTTAAAATCAATCTTGGGTTATCAATATTCCCACTGATTTATGCTACAATTGCTCTGGTTTTAGCTTTCAAATTTGGTACAGAAACTACTGATAGTGCAACAACCAATGGTCAAGTTCAACCCAACCAGCCTGCTGATCCTGAGGTAATACTACGAGTATGTACACACACAGATAGAGGTGTCTAAAGAACCTGATCCGACCTTTTAAAAATAAAATTTGATTTATCTCGAATCTATCACAGGCTCGAATTGAGTTAAAAGATAAAGGTTTAGGTCAAACAAGACACTCGAGTTTGAGTTTGAGTCTTGTTTGAGTCTAAATTTGTGGATCTCACGTATAATTTAATTAAAAAAATATTTAAAAAAAAAATTATTTGAAACCATATAATTTTCATGAATTCAATTTTCGCTGCCAGGCCTCGGCCTTTTGACACCCTAGACACAGACATATACTCGAGTTTTATTTTTCTGAATTTTATAACGCAGTTTGTTGAATAAACAGAACGCCAGCGGAATTACTCTAGCTTCTGCCACCACATTTTCGACTACACCATCGGCAACATTCACTAGTGGAACTGATCCTGTCTCCGGTGATCAAACTGAGGATTCCTTTGTTTGACAACATCAACAGCAAATGTTTTGTGTTCTTGCTTTTATTTTTTGATATATGGCTGGTTTTGATGATTGTGTATTCAGATATTAGTACTTTACTGTTCAATGGATGCTGAAAATATCTCTCTGTAAAACCTGTTGCTCGAGAATAATTGCCACAGGAATGTTTGGGATTTACTAGTTACAAGAAAATGAAGATTTTCAATCCAGAAATACAAGGAGACACAGGGAAAACAAAACAAATTTCTTCCCGTACTAATTATTAATTTCTTCTTTTGCATATTCTTTTTGGAATTGTGAGATGAGCACGGAAATATTGTAAACATTACATTATCGTCCACAACATTGAACAAGAAGGGAGGAGTTATCTCTCAAAGAATTTGCGGTCTTGATGATTGATTCTCTTAGTACAGTGTCGACTGATTCTTAATAATAATAATAAAAAAGCTATCCCCACGGAGATTTTCTTTTAGTAAAACTTAGGAGGAAACCTCAATGCAGCTTTTCAGTCCATCTCAACTGTAAAGTCTACCAAAAGTGAGTTCTCTTGTCATTTAATTTTATTTGTTAACTGACAAGATGTAAAATTGCTGTGTTTTGGTTGTTGCAACTGTTGCGGTTTTGTTGTTTTTAATATAAATTTATGGGGGAAAATGGTGTCTGCAAGACTGCAACTGCTATTACTTGAATTCAAGGATGATTGGAACTATGTAAAAAAGTGGGAAATGATAAGTTCACAATATGGGATTGTTGCTGATAAGTAGAAGAGGAAAAATGCACAGAAATAGGAAAGAATAATTACATTCAATTTCTACTTCTTCTGTTTCTTCTGATTCTGTATGATTGCCTCCCAAATTTCTCCACAAACCATACTTGCATTCTTGAGCTGAAGTTGAGTCCGAGAACTACTCCAACAATAAGTCCTCCTGCATAACCTATGAGAATTATTTTCCAATCAAATGCAAATGGAAACTCTGAGTCCTGAGTGTCTTTATTTTCTGCGATTCCAGGGCTATTACTGCAACTTTTAGACAAAGGTTTTCCACACAGTCCCCAATTCCCATCGAATGAAGTATTCGCAAACGTGCCAAATTGAGTTCCTTGCGGTATGGGGCCTGTGAGATGGTTATGAGAAACGTCAAAGGATCCAAGAAATGTGAGTTCCACGAGTTGTTGAGGAATTTGTCCTGAAAGGTTGTTGTTTGAGAGATCCAACGATTCTATGTTTATTAGGTTGCCCAAACATGGTGGAATGTGGCCTTGGAGATTGTTTCTGGAAAGGTTGAGATTTTGAATTCCCTTCAAATTGGCAATGGATGCTGGAATCTCTCCATCAAATTTGTTGTTCGAGAGAATAATACTCGTGAGAAAGTCCGGAATCTTCTCATAAGCCATCGTTTTGCCTTTGCTACTCATTGTTAGTGAGTAATCGTAACTTCCCCCAACATCTTCATTCAAGTCACTTGGAAGAATTGCAGGAAGTTTATCTTGCATGTATTCTAGTTGACTTGCGTTGACAAATATCATGGCTTTCCAACATTCAAAGTATTTTGACGGAAGCTTACCCATAAAACCATTGTGAGAGAGATCGATGATGCGGAGTTTCGGAAACCAGCAATTTGACTTCGGTTCTTTTATTACACCATGAAACTTATTGGATTGTAAGATGAGAACACTTAATTCTGGAAGAGCTCCCAACCAAAAGGGGAAAGTATCGTTGATTTGGTTATTCCCAAGATCTAGAAACTCTAAATCTCTACAATTGGCCAATGATCTCGAAACTCTTCCTCGCAAAAGATTATCATTCAAATCAATCATCCTCAGGGTTGTTCCCTTCATGAACGTCTTAGGAATTTTTCCAGAAAATTTGTTGCTTCTTAGTTTTAGTATCAAGATTACAGAACTGAAATTTCCTAAACATTGGGGAAGCTCGCCACTTAGGTTATTATAAGATAAATCAAGAACCATAAGATGATTCAAATCACATATCCACGGTGGTATTCCCCCTGTCATGTTATTGTTTGAAACTTGATAATTCCAGATGCCCGTATATGGTCTTGGCAGTGATCCTCGAAGCTTATTAAAACTAAGGTCTAAAGTGAAAAGATATTTCCATGGAAGAAGAACAGGATGTCGATCAAACCTTGTTAAGAGGTTGTGCGAAAGGTTCAAACTGTACAAACTCTGTACACTTACGTTTAATAACCATCCGGGTATTTCGCCGGATATGTTGTTGGAAGAAAGGTCAAGCTTTCGTAACTGGTGTTGGTTTTGCAAGAAACTTGGAAACTCTGTAAGGTGGCACGAACCTAGCCCTATAAACCAAAGATTTCTATAGCTTGTAGCTTTTGCGATGAGTGATAGATTGTTGGAAGAGAGAAATAACAACATTAAATTTTTGAGGTTTAGGAGAAATGGATCTAACAACAAAGTACCACTGAAAAAATTTGAAGAAAGGTCCAAATGAATGAGTTGGGTAAGATTAGCGAGTGAAGAAGGAATTCCGCCCGATAAATTGTTGTGAGAGACATACAATATCTTCAGTGAATTAAGATTTCCAAAGGAAGCAGGCAACTCACCGGAGAATGCATTATGTCCAAGGTACAGATGAAGCAGATGGGTAAGATTACCGAGTGAAGGTGGAATTTTTCCCCAGAAATTACAGAAACGGATGTCCAAATATTCCAAAGAAACAAGATTTCCGATAGATGTAGGCAATACACCCGAAAATCCATTAGAGAGAAGTTTTAATTGTCTCAAAGAAGTAAGATTTCCAGTGGAGGTGGGCAATTCACCAGAAAAACTATTAATTGACAGGTCCATTTCTTTCAAAGAACCAAGATTTCCAATTGAAGAAGGCAACTCACCTGAGAATCCATTTTGCACAAGATACAGATAACGTAGTTGAGTAAGATTACCGATTGAAGGTGAGATTTTGCCCCAAAAATTGCAAAAACTGATGTCCAAGTATTCCAAAGAAACAAGATTTCCGATGGAAGTAGGCAACTCACCTGAAAAACCATTTATTTAATTTAAAGGTAAGTTTCTATTTTATTTCTTTTAAGAACCAAAAGTCTGCGATGATTGTAGGAAACCCACCTGATAAATCATTCCACGAAAGGTCTAAATGGACTAGCTTGGTTAGATTACCGAGTGACGACGGAATGTTTCCTGAAAATTGAATTGATTGTTATTATATACTCATTGAGGGTAGGATGCCATACAATATTAACTAGTAGGGAGTTAAAAGTATAATTCACCTTGCAATCGGCAACCTGACAGAGATAAAAGTGTCAAAGAAGACGTGTTTGTCAAGGTATGAGGCATTGAAGAAGCAATTTCCACCAAGGAAAGATTGAGCTTTTTCAGGTTGAATAACTTCTCAACTAGATCCCCCAGACTTGGCCTTTGGAGCGTCAGTGAATTTAATGATAAATCTAGGGACACCAGGTTGGAGAGCTCTAGGATTTGTGATGGTATTTGACCATCAAAGAAAGAATAAGAGAAGTTTAGATATGATAACTTCGAAAAATTCACGATTCCTGAAGGAATTTTCGAACCATTGAAGTTATTATGAGCAAGATTAAGCCATTTAAGATGGACAAGGTGAAAAAGGCTGCTGGTTGAGTTTATAGAACCATACAGGCAACTACTGGAGAGATCAAGCTTGATAACATGACCAGTTTCTTCATTGCATTTGACACCATCCCATAAGCAGCAATCAATATTACCTTCTAATTCTGGCTTCCATGATGCAACCTTAGGACGACAGGGATCAAAATAAAAACTATAAGAAGTATTCTCAAGAACGATGAGGCTTTCCTTGAATTGCAACAACGCAGAACGCTCATTATCATGACAGAGTGACTTCTTAGAAATAGAACAAGTACTGATTGTAAAATAGAAGAACAAGAGAGAAGAAGCTAAGTGCATGAATTTGAAGAAACGCAAGGATAAACCCATAATTTCGAACAAGGAAAAGATTGTTATTACCTTATTTCCATATGTAAGAATTTTGCTCGCAATTTAAAGACGTTTTGGGATACTTTGTCAAGTCAAGTCAAGTCAAGTCAACTCTTGTCTTTTTGGGATGCTTAGTCCAGTCAAGTCAAGTCAAGTCAAGTCAAGTCAAGTCAAGTCAAGTCTTGGTCTTTTTGGGTTGCTTAGTCAAGTCAAGTCTCCTCTTTTGGTCTTCTCCCCGAATTACTGTTGCAGTTTAAGTCTTTCAAGCCCAATTCTTTTGACAATCACAAATGTTCTCCTATTAAATTTCTCTTCACTTGTGCTGTTTTTAGTCCTTCTGTCAACTTCACCCCCACACCCCCTCCCCCCAATTTGCTTCAATTTCCGTCTATATCTCTTCAGTGAAATTAGAATTAACAATAGACTTCCATGTATTATCTAATTAAAACTAAAATATTAATAAAGTTTCATAAGACTTTCATGGACCTATTATTAATTAACAAAAAAATCCAAGCCTATTATATGTTCAAACTTGTAACCATTTCCACCATTTGGGTCTAAACAATTTGTTTAATTTATAATGTAATTAATGGGTTAAGCTGCCTTTCCTTTCTCCTTTCTCATCATTGCCAGAACTGTAAAATTAATTTTCATTCACGGCATGCTTGAATTTTCCGAACTTGAGAGATACGAGAATAATAATGTTAAAGCACTTTGATTTAAATCCTATTTCTGAAAATAAAATGAAAAAATTAAAATGCTAAAATGCTATTTTAACATTAAAAAAAATCTAGAATGCATTTATTCTAAATATAATTATAGAAATTTTTTAATAAAATATTTAATTAACCTAAAAATTTAAACCCAAATAATAGTATTAACAGCATAAATCTTAGTCATTGTGGTACATCAATAACATTTACTAGTACTTGTTGTATTAATGCTTACACGAAAGAAAACAAACAATAAAAGAGTTATTTATTCAAGTTAATCACCGGCCAAACATTTGTGCCATATGAAGGATTTTTGGATCATCTTTGGGTAATTCATAAAGCGTACAGCATCCCTCTCCCTCTCCTTGAACTTGGACTTTCAAATAAAGAAAATTGAATGATTATAATTTCCAAAAGAAACTGAATTCGTAGCCTCGATTGTTTACTTCATTATTGAACTTCGTTTCTTGTTCAATGGTAAACCGAGAATTCTCTTACTTTGGACAGACGTTGTAGGTTATAAATTCAAATTTAAAATAAAATTATAATATCTAAATTATAATCCTTAACTCCCTATTATGATTTTATAACTCCAAATTCAAATTCAAAGTGGCATTTGAGTGGTCATTAAACCTCCATTAAATGTGAGAATTCTTTAATGGAAGGAATTCTATAAATTGGAAAATTTTTTTGCTTTGCTAAGATTTCTAAGCTTAAAATTCTTATTAAACATCATCTTTAGAGGATTTAAAGAGTTTAAAAGGTTTTAGTAGTATCAAAAAATGTCAATAAAAGTAATAGCGAGAGGTTAATGTTCTATAACTTCCGCACTCGATTTCTTGAATTTTAAAACATGTTTTAGGATTGTATACTTATAGATGTCTCATTCATCAGTTCCTCGCTTATTCCGTGATTCATTTCACGTAAAAAAAAATTCAAAGTTCATACATGCCTGAGCATAAGAATATAGTACGTAATTTAAAATAATTAATTATTGGTAAAATAAAAGAAATTAATTTTAAAGAAGTTCAAACTTGAAACAGAGAGAAAGAGGCTTTTGATTCAGTTGCATGACTAGTGCAGAAGATTGGTATATTTCAGTGCTTGTGACTTCGGTTTTTGTATCAGCATTTTCTGTCATAATTTAAACATGCCTTGAACGTACGAATATTACCTCGAGTAAGACATTTGAGTTACCTGTTTGAGTAAGGCAAGTTATCATCTGCCATTGTCTATTCTGTAAGCCCTTAATTAGCTTCAAATTTTAGGGTAAGAATACATGTATGGAAGAAAGCTTATGAGCTTTGAGGTAATGGGATGTTGGAGAAGAAGGTTTGATACGTTCCTTTCAAATTATTTCACCTTCGGTATGCGTTGACAAGTGCCAAAGCCTTTCAAATTATATTACAATAATATAATATTTTTAATTAATTTATTTATATAAAAATTTGTTCAAATAATGATGTTAAATATTATAATATTGTTATAGTAAAAGGTGTGAGTCAAAAATTATTGACCAATACAGGAATATTCGGCACGTGTTTAAGAAACTTTGTCTGGGTAGTCAACGACATTGGGTTGGGTTAGTCCACCGACTAAATTTAAAATTCCTTTTATAATAATAAAATGTTATTTTAAAATTATATTTTAATGTAATAAAAATATTTCTATAACAAAAGATAAAGCTATTGTTTAAAAGTCAATAATTTTCCAGTTGGATTCACACCACATCTAAACTTGTTGCAAGTATAATTTAAAAGAATGATCTTGGCATGATAACAATAGTTATATGGGGTAATTATAATTTTTTTATAATAATTTTCAAAATTTATGTTGTGTTTTATAAGTTTTTATTTGATTTTATTAACAAAATAATTGTTTATTAAAATAATTTCTAAAGAGTCTATCAAACCCTCTTCTCCAAAAGACAAAATTAATTAATTAATTATAAAAGAACATATATTTTAGTAATTGTCCGAAAATTTTTCGGAAGCCTAGTTTCTACATACATATGATATTCAATTCTCAACTAATTCCATTGTCGTCTACAGAACAGGGGCATTTTATGAATAAAGAAAAGACTCCTGAGCGTTTACTTGACTGGATTTAAATTAGAGGTTACCATTGAAAAGAAAAATGATCAGCAATTTGAGAAAAAAGAAAGACCATTGAGCGTTTACTTGGATTTAATTAAATGAAACACCTTCGTTCATCGGAAGCTGCTAATCTTTTCCCTTTATGCATAAGAACAACTCTTCTTCTTCCTTCCTCCATTTGGCTTTCTAATATTTTTGCAAGCGGTGAAGTTATTGGACTAATTTCTTATAACTTTCAGTTTCTTGCAGTTGGAAGAAGAAGGCCGCCATGCAGCTTTTCCCGGACAATGTAAGAAGATTTTGGAACGGATGGGAAATTAGGATATTGGTTTTGGTTAGCCTAACTTTACAGACAATTCTTACCACGTTTGGTTCGAGAAGAAAATTCACATCAAAAATTTGGATACGAATCATTGTCTGGTTAGCTTATTTGTCTGCAGATTGGGTGGCAACTGTTGTACTCGGAAACTTGGCCACCAGTGATGGAGAATGTGGAGAGAAATCGTCAAAATCAAAAGACGATCTCCATGCATTTTGGGCACCATTCCTTCTCTTACATCTCGGCGGCCCGGATACTATCACAGCTTACGCTTTAGAAGACAATGAGCTGTGGCTCAGGCATCTTCTTGCCCTCGGTGTTCAAGTTGCTGTCGCATTTTACGTCTTTCTCCGTCACTGGAGCAACACCGCCTTCACATTCATGGATATTCCAATTTTTATTGTTGCGAGTATCAGATATGGAGAGAGGACACTGGTACTTAGATCTTCAAGCAGCGAAAATTTTAAGGAATTCTTGCTCGTAGAAAATAAGCCTGGTTCAGAACTTGTTTCAATCATGAAAGGAAGAATCAAGAAAGATTTAGGGGAGGTGCAAAACTCTCATCCCTTTGCTGAAGCATACCTTTTACTCAAGAGATTTGCATTTTTGTTTGCAGGCCAACTTCTTAGCAATCAGGAAGAAGAAAAGAGCTACAAAATCTTTAAGAGCAATAAAACAGCAGAAGACGCTTTCAATTTGGTAGAACTTGAGCTTGGATTCATGTACGATTTGCTCTACACCAAAGCACACATGGTTTATTCTGGATTTGGAATCTTACTACGTTGCTTTAGCTTAATTTGCTCTATTTCTGTATTAGTTGTTTTCTCAGTCACCGTTGATATCGATGCATACCAACCGATTGATATCGTCATATCTTACTTATTGCTGGTTGGCACTGTTGCGTTGGAGATATACACATTCTTCCTTCATTTTTTCTCCGATTGGATAAGACTGTATTTTTTCAAATACATGAACGCAAATTCCCTTTCTCTTCGATGCTTGGGCAATCACAAGAGGTGGTCGGGATCCATGAGACAGTTTAACCTAATAAACTTTTGCATCAAAGAAGAAATGCCGGTGGCTTTTGCTGTAATTGGGAAGTTATTTGGCATAAGGAAATCGTGGGAAAATCACCGGAACTTGACTTGGGATTCTGCAAGTGTTGCTTTGAAAAAGTTGATCTTCGACGAGCTGATGGAGAAAATTAACCAACAAGAAGAAAAAAGACCTTTCTGTTTGGATGATATAGGTGAAAAGTTACTAGCACAGAGAGGTAGTAATCTGCTTCAAGAAAGGTATAATATTCTTGATGATGTTATTCTGTGGTTAACAGGTTCAGCACCATATGATTGTAGCCTTGTGTCTTGGCACATTGCTACTGATATCTGTTATCACATCGATCTTGATAAAGGCAACGAAAATCCTGAGAATCTTCATCAGAGATGCAAAATTAGCAAATGTTTATCCGAATACATGTTGTATCTTCTAGTTATATGTCCAACACTGATGCCCGAAGGATCTGACGCGTGGTATAGACATACCTATGAAGACTTCAAATATGACTTGAAAAACAAAATTGCTTCCAAGCCTAAGAAAGCTAGCGAAGTTCGGCAGTCAGTGCTTGAAGAAGCTGAGATAGATAGCACAATAGTGCAGCAAATGGCGATGATGTCGCCGTCGGCTGTAGTACCCGGAAGTTGGCTTGGCAAGCAACTGCAAATGCTTGAATCCCATTATGGTTGGACCAATGAAAAGAAGTGGAAAATGATAAGTGAAGTTTGGGTGGAAATGTTGGCATATGCAGCATCTCACGGTGATTGGAAGGCCCACGGACAATATCTTCGAAGAGGTGGAGAGTTTCTCACTCATGTTCGCCTTCTTATGGCACATCTTGGCTTAAGTTCGCAATATGGGCTTATCACTCAAAAGTACTCGATATTAAATACTAAAGCCAATAATGCCAATAACGCCAATAATGCCAATAGTCTGTAATTTGTCATAGGAGCTGATGCTTTTTTGTTTTTTCTGTCTTCATTTTATATTGTTTAACGAGTAAGACTCGTTATGTTCCTCTTGATTAATGTGAACTTCTGTAATTTTCCACATTCAATGAACATTTTCTTAATGTTAGTGTCACTAATAGTAGTTATGTCCCCATTGACCAAGTGCTACAAATTAATGTGAGTTTTCGTAATTTGACACATCTAATTTGGTAATTAAGGTTGAAATTACCAATCAAGTGGCCAATAGAAAATGGTGTGCTTTACTGGCAGAATTAAATTATGTTTTGAGTAATATATTATATGTCATGTTAATTGGAGTGATATAATAAACTAAGAAGAGTTGAAGTAGAAAATGTCAATGTAATAATTAAATGTTCTTAGCATATTATTAATCATTCACATGACTTAAGATTCTTTCAAATATTTTAGTACTAAAATATAAAATCTAGTGTGTTTCTCAACCTTTATAGCATCATTTCATACAATTTTCCATTATGCTAAGAAGCCTATATTTGAAATATATTGTAAGGAAAGATGGAGAGATATGTAATCAGAGAACACTGATAAGAGATGAGAAAAGATTTTGTAATGAAGGAGACAAACGAAAATAAGTTTAAATTAGAACATCTCAAATTTAAGATCACAAGCAAATTAACAAATGAATTAAATATCCCTGCCATTCATATGATATTGCTTGCTCAAAGACATGAGTGAGCAATTCTCCCCCTTTCCCAAGCTGTTGTCTATGGTCTCTCCACCCACAATCAATGGCAGCATATGCAAGCATTTCCACCCAATATTCAATTATCAGTCCCCACTTCTTCTCATTACTCCAACCATTTTCAGAATATTCCAGTGCCTGCAATTGCTTGGTTATCCTGCATCCATAGAATAGCGTCGAAAATAACTTCCCACTCTATCTGGGTCAGTACATCATCATCATTGCTTTCAAGTAACAATCTGCAAGCTTCAGTTTTTGTATTGGATATCTCATCCTTCTTTAATTTGAAAACTTTCATGGCCTCTTCGCATGTTGCTTTATACCTCGATTCACCAAGACCTTCTCGCATCATAGATGGACAAAGCAGCCGAAGATACAGCTTGTCCAATAGTGATATACAGACTTTTATCACTATTGGCACTTCCAAATCTGCATAAATCGTCGTAAAAACCGTTTGCTTTTGTTTTCCTTTACTTTCATTTTAAATCATCGAAAGAAAAGAAGAAACCACTAGAGCATTTCGTGAACTAAAAAATGACACTGACGCTTCACTTTTGTTTTCCTTTTTAATTAATTTTTTTGTATCTAGAATATAAAAAGACGAATGAGCCTTTACTTGGCTGTTTGCTCACTTCACTTGGCTATCTGCTCACTTCACTGCTTACATCCTGGTCCATTTTAATATATTCTTGCAGTTTAAAGAAAAGGATGAAAGCCCTGCAGCTTTTCCCGGAAAAAAGTTTAGAAGATTTTTAAACGGATAGGAAATTCGGTTATTGGTTTTACTAAGCCTTTCTTTGCAGAAAACTCTCATCATATTTAGTTCCAGGAGAAAACCAATAGCAAGAAGCTGGATGACGCAGCGAGATAGCAAAAGAAACGATAAACTTCTCAAAATTGAGAGAAAGAAACTTTTAATTATGCCGAAAAGTTCTATTAAAAAGAAAATAACAACTTATTTATACTAATCCTAGAACATAGAGTCCTAATAATACTATATTATAAAATTCTAATAATACTAGAATATGAAATCCTACTAATTCTAGAATATGAAATCCTAATAATATATGAAATTCTAATAATCCTAAAATACAAAATTCTAATAATTTTGTCCTTATAGAATTCCTAAAATATTTTAACTGTTGACCGCGTCATTCCCCTCCACTTGAGAAAAACTCGCCCTCGAGTCTGCTACAGTGTCTGAATATAATGGCTTCTCTGATGTATGAAATGGATAAATATCCGCTACATTAAACGTTTTAGAAATGTCCATTGACTTCGGTAGATCCACAACATAAGCATTATCATTAATCTTCTTCAGAATCTTGTAAGGCCTATATTTCTTAGGCGGTAATTTATTGTAAGTTCCTGTAGGAAATCTTTTTTTTTTTTTGCGTAGAAATACCATGACCTTGTCACCCACTTCAAATACTTGCCATCTTCGATGTCGATTCGCTGCTTTCTTATGTCTAATATTAGCTTGATTCGATTTTTGCGATACTTTTATCTGAATACCTTGCCTAACCATATTCTCTGCAACTACATTCATCTCATACCTAGCCTTCTTCTCTGCAACTGCATTCATCTGAGATGACTGTATAAGTGTAAAAATAGTTCGTTCCTCTACTTTTGAGGCTTTGGTTTTGGAATCTCCTTTCTTTGGTAATAACGTAAATTTTATACCATTCTTCTCTAACTTGTAAGTATTTTCTCGTCCATTATATTGCGCGGCTACATTGAACTGCCATGGTCTACCAAACAACAAGTGGCACGCATCCATATCCACTATATCACAATAAACCTCATCCTTATATTTACCGATAGAGAAAGGTACTTTGCATCGCTCAGTTACTCGAATCTTTTCTGATGCATTAATCCAACCAATGGTGTATGGTTTTGGATGCTTCTCTATTTTTAACCTCAGGCTTTTTACCACTTCTCTTCCAATAATATTTTCACAACTACCACTGTCAATAATAACATCAAATAGGCGACTAATAATGGTGCACCTGGTTCGAAATAATTGATGCCTCTGAGTCTTATCTTCTTGCTTTGGTGTCAACATCAGTCTCCGCACCACATAATTCTGACAATCCACATCATCATTGTCTTCATACTTTTCAGTATCCCCATCTGGACCACAATAAATTTCATCATCTTCTTCTTTTTCCTCTCGCTCCATAACATTAATTGCTTTTCTACGGGGACAATCACTAGACCTATGACCAGGTTGATTGCATTTAAAACATTTTCCTAAAATAGGTTTAGCATATGGGTTCTCAACTTTAGGTTTGTCTTTAAACTCTATCACCTTCTGCTTTCCTGCCACTTTCTCCTCTTTGTATCGATCGTTACATGTAAGGAGATCAAAAGTTGATTTTTGCCTGTCACTAGGTATCCTATAATTATCTCCACCATCAGTTCTGCGAGGAAAGTCTGATATGCTCTTCTCTTGCAACGCTAACTCTGCCTTTAATGCAATATTGCGTGCTTCTGATAAAGTGTGTATGACTTGTACCCCAATTTTGTCATGGATAATCGATTTTAAGCCGTTAAGATACCTTGCAACTTGTTGCCCCTCTGTTTCACTTAAATCATTCCTTTCCGCTAATCTTAAAAACTCAGCAGTATAATCATGAACAGATCGTTGCCCTTGATGACATCTTTGATATTTTTGGAATAAGATTTGCTCATAGTCAGGAGGAAGAAAGTCTCGTCGTAATAGCTGCTTCATTCTATACCACGTTCTGACAGGTGTCTTTTCATCACGGTATCTCCTATGTTGCAATCTCTCCCACCATGCAGAAACTCCACCCTTTAATCTACATGCAACAAGTCTCACCCTACGTTCCTCTGGAATCTCCATATAATCAAAGAATCTATCTACTTCTGCAATCCAATCCAAAAATTCTTCAATATTTAAACTTCCGTTGAAACTAGGAATATCTACCTTCAATTGGTATTCGTTGGAATGTCTATCACCATTAAAATAATTGTTGCCACGTCTAATTGGTGCATTCCTAATATTCCCTGTAGGCGCTTTTAAATAATCTTTTTCTTCATCTGAATCTTCTATATGAGTTTGTTGTCTACGTCTGTATGCAGGAATAGGTTTGTCAATAGGTTGTCTGTGGACGACATCTTCCTCAGTACGTGGCCTTTTGACACCCTGGTTCCTGTTGGCATTAACGCTCAAAGCATCAAGTCGATCTGCAATTTCTTCAAAACATCGTTCTAAACATTGGATTCTGCAATCTAGTCGTTGCTCTAAAGCATTCAATGCACCCTCTTGATCTTGCACCGCAAGTCGTGAGGTCTTAGTTCCCTAATCTTCGCCATGAGAACCGCCACTGTCTATAACTGAGTCTTCTGCCATTAGAGAAGGATAGAAACCTTACTTTGATACCAACTGACGCAGCGAGATAGCAAAAGAAACGATAAACTTCTCAAAATTGAGAGAAAGAAACTTTTAATTATGCCGAAAAGTTATATTGAAAAGAAAATAACAACTTATTTATACTAATCCTAGAACATAGAGTCCTAATGATACTAGATTATGAAATTCTAATAATACTATAATATAAAATTCTACTAATTCTAGAATATGGAATCCTAATAATATATGAAATTCTAATAATCTTAAAATACAAAATTCTAATAATTTTGTCCTTATAGAATTCCTAAAATATTTTAACTGTTGACCGCGTCATTGGATTAGAATTCTTTTCTGGTTAGCATACTTGTCTGCAGATTGGGCGGCAAATCTTGTCCTGGCCAACCTTGTCACCAGCGATGGAGATTCTGAAGTTAATTCTCCGAAATCAGGCAACAAATTACTTCAGGCATTTCGGGCACCATTTCTTCTCTTACACCTCGGTGGTCCGGGTACAATCATGCAATCACAACTTACTCTTTAGAAGACAATGAGCTGTGGCTCAGGCATTTTCTTGCACTTGTTGTGCAAGTTGCTGTTGCAATTTGTGTCGTCCTCCGATTCTGGAGCAACACTACCCTTGCGTTTATGGCTATCCCAAAGTTCGTCGTTGGAAGTATTCGATATGGGTAGAGAACTTTGATACTCAGGTCTTCAAGCAACGAGAATTTCAAGTTTTCTTTCTGTCAGATCCTAAACCTGTTCCAGAACTTGTTAAAGTCATGAAAAGAGAAATTATGGAAGATTCATAGGAGGAGAAAGAGGACAGAGATCTGCTTGATGAAGCTTACTTTTTGCTCTAAGGATTTGGACTTCGATTTGCAGGACAAATTCTCAATTTCTATGGGGAGCTACGAAATATTTTAGAATAAGACGGCAGAAGATGCTTCATTTGGTGGCACTTGAGCTTGGATTCATGTACAATTCGCTCTACACCAAGGCAAACAACGTTTATTCTCGATTAGGAACCTTAGTACGTTGCTCTGCCTTACTTTTCTCTGTTTCTGCGTTAGTTGTGTTTTCAATCACCGTTGATATCCACGCATACCCACAGCTTGACATTTCCATAACTTACTTATTGCTACTTGCCACTGTTGCTCTAGAGTTATGCACATTTTTTCTCTGAGTGGACAAAACTTTTGTCTGTCCAAGTACCAAAACACAAACCAATCAAATAACTTCGATGCTCCCTGCATTTCTCATTCATTTTTGAGCAACCACAAGACGTGGTCAGGATCCCTGGGACAGTGTAACCTAATAAGCTTTTGCTTCAAAGAAAAAACACCGGCGGTAGCTTTTATCGGGGTCAAAAACTTGTTTCGCATCAGCAAACTATTGGAGAATCAGCATTACTTGGCCTTAGGAGTGTTCATTTGCTGAAACTGATCTTCACAGAGCTGATGGATAAAATTGAAAAATATAAACAAGACCAACCATTTTCTTTGGACGCAAGAGGCCACTGATTAAGGGATCGGAGAGTTATAACATTCATCCTGATATGCTATGGTTGACAGATTCAGAATATTATAACTGTAGTCTTCTTGCTTGGCACATTGCCACCTATCTCTGTTACTACGCTGATCATAGTAAACACTGTCTTCAAATCAAGAAAGAATGCTGTATCCAAGTCGAAAATCAGTGAAGCTCGCCGGGTTTTGCTGCGACGAGAACTGGATAAATCAAAAGTGCAAGCAATCCATCAGTGTTGATGTCCGGATATTGGCTTGGTCAGCACTTGCAGTTGCTAGAATCAAAAGAAGATGGGATTGTGAGAAGAAATGGAAAATGAAAAGTGAAGTTTGGGTGGAGATATTGGCATATACAGCATGTCATTGTGAATGGAATACCCACGGACAACACCTTAGAAAAGATGGAGAGCTGCTCACTCATGCTTGCCTTCTTATGACACATCTTGGATTAAGTAGATTATATAGGGTTTTCAATTCTTATTTTGTTTGCTTAGTCTTTACAAACGTTTAAATAAAATGATTCGAGGGCATGTTCAAGGTCCTTGTACCGTAGTGTATTAAATGTAGACCAACTCTTGACATCTACGTTGCCACAGGATAAAAGAATGTATTCAATTTTGAATGCAAAGAGTTGCATAATCAATGTGTAATTAAAGGGAATGACTAATACACATTTAGTGTACCTTACATATTTTAGCCAGTAATTAAAATAATAATGCAAAATTTAAAAATAATTTAATAAAAAATTTAAAACAATTTATAAAAATAATTTAAAATATAAAACAAAAAATTTAAAATATTTAATAAAAATAATTAATAAATAATTTAAAATATATAAATGCACGGACAATCCCATATGATATAAGAATAAATTAAACTCTTCCATGTCTTTGTTGCAGAAGAAAAATTTAAAGAACCCACCAATTGTTGTCTGCTCTTTCCTCAATATAAATTTTTGAAGAGAAGCATAATCCAATAAGAACAAGAAGAATGATACTCAGTCTGTTTTCCTCTGAACACCGGATTGTGGCAGGTGTTGTTGCAAGGGTGTGGACAATTGATAGCCTTAATGTTCTATCTATCAAAGTACCACTCCCTGACAGACTCTGCGATCCTCTGCAGGTTTATGATCAATGTATAACTCACGCAGGGCAGAGAAATACTATGCGCATGTTTGCTGTTTGATTATTATTGTTATTCATTATGTCACTTCGATTATCCGGAAAAAGAATAATAGCCCTGAGCTTCTTCCTCTTCTTTTTCCCTTCTCTTGATTCAATGGTGAGGGATTTACAACAACGTTACAGGGGAGATTGGTCTTTCTAAATAAAATGTTATGCCATTGCTAATGGTGCTCTTACAGTAACTTTATGGGTTGAGGTGGTTTTGATCATTGATCTTGCCATTTCATAGCTGGTACTCTTATTATTGATGAAGTACAACTCCAAAGAAACAGTATTTAATCATGTTGATACATACATATTATCATTATCGAGTAGATTTGACCGATTTCTAAGCCATAATAATTTAGTAATTTAGTTTAACTTTCATCCCGTTGCCTCTCGTCAGCTGCTTTTACGTCGGTCAAGGAAAATTCCTGTTGCTTGGGTACAAAGCTTGCATTAGTTG
>CP135543.1:7476784-7493419 GCA_032402905.1 Khaya senegalensis
AAAAAAAAAAAAGGGAGGAAACGGAGCTTAACAAACAAATTACAGTACACAAGCCAACATTTTCTTTTCACTCGAGTAATAATTAAGGCATATCGTGGTGGGTACAAGAATTTGTTGTGCAAAATGACATTCCCGGAATTAAAGAGTTTAGTGAAATGAATTCCAAAATTGCGTATCCTTGGGATTAACTAGCTTGGTATACTTATGGCGACAATATGCGCTTCCTAGAGGTCAGGATCTATTACTTTATGTGGCCTATTAGCAACATCCATAATGGAGAAGAGAAGCAGATGACCTGATAATGGTAGTTGACCTGCCAATAATGCCAGAGAAGTTGAGTTCAATCATTCGACTTCGACATTTTTATCGAAAGATTGACTTCGGATCAATCAGCAAAAATGATTCTTGTACCTACATGGATACAACAGTATTAAATACATGCTTCTGTCACACAGTGAGAGAAGCGCCATTATCTGCTCCTGTAAGATTGAGTATCATTGTAGCAGCCTTCAAAGCCCTGATTCAGAAATCAACGAACAAACAATCAGGGGATTGTAGGAAATGAATTAAATAGCATATGATCAAGTTCCTTTCGAAAAAAGCACTTTATGCACAAAGATTGCTCAAAATGTATGTTTAACAAATAATAGTATGATTTTAATATTATGTTTTAGTAAAAGAGAATTACATACCATGCATCAGGTGCCTGGTATAAGGCAGCTGAACTGCCAAAGCAAGAAGCAAGCATGTCAGTGTTTATAACACCGGGATTTAAAGCAACAATTGCCATCCCATCAGGCAATTCCTTCGCCACTGATCTGGACAATCCTTCAACGGCCCATTTGGAAGCACAATAAGGTGCTACCTGTTGAAATGAAAAGTGATTTTAAAAATATATTTTCATAGTTGAAATGTGAGTCTGGAATACAAACATCACCAGGATGCAGAGAAAAAAGAATAAAACGATAATGCTATGCATTGATTTTTACTAATGATTTAATGCCACCTGAAATTTTATCACATTAATCATATTTGATTACATGTTAAGATATCTGGCCATAACAGAGTCGTTAAACATTATGACCACATTAGTTTCAACATTTTGCCAATTCAATAAAGATTAGAACATATCACCAAAAAGATTTTTGTATCAACTAAAACTTGCCCATATGTGCAGGCAAATCAACTAATTTTGATGCTGAGTGACAGGGAGACCGAATTGAATCAATCACAAAACACAGGGACCAAATTGAGAAAATTGAGCAAAACTTGCAGCATTAGAACATCCGAGGAAAAATCATGATAATCTAATGGAGACTTGCCATGTACTCGGTATGTACAGTTACACTAATAAAAAAATATCAAGATAATTTACCAGCGCAGCACCAGATCTTCCCCAACCAGAAGACATATTAACAATAATCCCTTGCTTCTTTGGAATCATCAACGGAATGAAGTGACGCAAGACATTTGCTATTCCTTTTACATTGGTATCAATAACCGCATCAAACTCTTCAGGGGGAACCTCCCAGATCTTGTTATTTTTATTAATTGTACCTGCATTGTTTACTGTAAACATCCTCCTGTTAGTTCTGTAAACAAAGCATTTCCACTTTAAAAATAAGGAAAAAGGGAAAAAGGAAAAGGATAGAACAGATTCCCCCAAGCAAATTGATATATGTGGAAATTCAAACAATAACTAATTGTTGCACAGTCCATCAATTTTCTAAGTTACATTATATTTTCATTACTGTAATTAGCTGCCATACACCATTCAAGAAATGTCATTTCAGAACAAGAAGAGACGTATAAATTTTTGAATCCAGGTTCACTTCTATATAGCCAAGATTTCAAGTCTGGTGTTAGATGTCTCAAGAATTATGTTAGACATTTCATGTTTTGTATTAGAATTTTCTGGTAAGGGGTCCACTTTTGCTGTACAGGTTTTGTGGAAGAGATTTCAAGCTTTCTGCCATTCGCTGTAATGTTACACTGATGTAACAAAATCAAATTCCTTGAATCTGCACATTATCATTCTTAGACAGTATAATCTGAATGAGTTTGAACCACCATACTCAAAAATGATGCGAGCATGGACAAGAGTCAATCAATTTCCAAGTCAATAATATGCTCTCATTGTCTTGTACTAATAAATTAATAGTTAATCTTCTCTTTTTAAAGTCTAACAACATATATGTGCATGATATTATTCAACATGTTTCCAATTCCATTCCTTGCTTATACAAAGGAATAGAAGTATTAGATGTCTTAAAATGGATTGCAACAAGAAAGAAAATTGTAAGATATGCCACTTAAACTGACTTAAAATATATTATTGGCAATATTCATACTAGAGAAATTTTAAATATCAGGACTATAACACATCTACATGAAAAGTTCCCAATAAAACCAGTAACACAATTTAATAAAGCAAGTTCTTCACACATCTTATGTCAACTCGCACACTAAGAATAAACAATTAAGCAGACAAAAAAAAAAAAAAATCATATAAACAATTCATATACCTATAATATCTGGAACACCCTTCTTCTCCACCACAAGGCGAGCTAGTTCTTCAACACTGCTGTTTGACTTCTGTAAGATAATGTCAATGCAATCACAATCATTTCCTTAAACCCTTCAAAACCCCCAAAACCACAAATATAAAAACAAAAAAATCAAAGCACATGACAACTCCGATCTCCAATCCCATTGCTTATCTTAGAAAAAGAATGTCCATAAAACTCCATTTTTTTTTAACATAAGGAGATATTGAACAGATACTTCTATGCACTTATCATGTCATCAGCCTGATAATTATAAATTTGGTTTTACCTTCATTTATCTCAAATTTAATTTTCATTTTGTTCCAAAATTCAACAGAAATCTCCTTGAAATTCAGAACAGCATCATAAACTTGGATAGCAAGAAAGCAGAAAAATTATTCTAGCACATGCATTCAACTCCATGAACTGACACACTACTGTATCAATTCCATCAACATTCAACTGAAGCGGCCCCTAAAATTCTAAAACAATTTGTTAAAGAACCAAGAATATGCTGTAATTTAGCTAAAGCAACTATGCTATTCGCACGGAAAATAAAATTAAAGTAACTAAACTAACAATATAAATTGAAAAAAAAAATCAATTGGGTTATTATTCAATCTTATTATCATCATTTTGCAGAACTAAATAACAAATAATTAAAAAATGAAAAGTACATATAAGTAGGTTTACAGAACTGACCACGTCGACATTGAGGAAGAGGTGGTCGTCGGAATTAGGGAATTCCGTTTGGAGGGAAGTGAGCTTATCCTGGGAGCGGGAGCACCCGATTACGGTGTGGCCTCTCTTCCCAAGCTCCAACGCTAGGGCTCGCCCTAATCCTCTGCTCACTCCCGTAATCAGTATTGTACGAGAACCGCCCTTCGTAATCCCGTTAAAAGCCGTCGTTGCGGCCGCCATGGTTGTGTGCGTGCTCGTTTTGCCTTCCCCTCGATTTCGCCCGTTTCGTGTTTTTAATCATTTCTCGGAGCAAAAAGTAGCTTAGGCGATTTACGCGTGTCGTGAAAATAGAGTGTACACGTGGTGATTAGACAACTGCTCATGTGAATTTAATCTTTTTAGGCAATAATATCATAGAAGTACCTTTATCTTTGGAAACAACGAATAAGGTACATCTTTATAATTTTATTTTCACCCAGCCCCGTGGATTCCGACCACCTCTTGTGATTGTTCAACTCAAACAAAAATGCAAATCTCTTTGAGTAAAAGGTATCTTGGCTTCAACAAGTGGATGAAATCCCACCTCCCCAGAATCTTGTCTTTTATGATTGTAACAAGTTCTGAAACAACTACATTTATACTCAGAGCAAGAATTCTTTAAAAATTCTTGTTACTTGAAAGCTTGAGTTTCAAAATTCTTTCTCTCTCCGTATTTAAGAGTTGTAAGAATAAAAATTAGAATAGTCACAAACATAAGAACAAAATTACTCTAGAATCACATAAAAACATAAATAGAAATTCCAACTTCAACAATAAAAAAAGCATACACACAAATTATACAATAATAAAATTATTAGCTATCAAGTATGGTCGAAGTAAATTTTAAGTGAACATAATTACTAATAAAATATAAATTTATACTCAATATTCTAACAAATGTATTTTTAAAATTAAATAAAAATATAACAAATATAAATAATTATCTAAATGTTAAAAGTTTTTATCGATATATTTTTAAAATTAAATAAAAATTATAATTGTCTTATATTATTCTAATTTAGTATTTTAAGAGTAATTATTAAGTGATAATACATTATATGATTAAACATTATATGACCATATATAAAAATAATTTCTCTAAATATCCTAATTTCACTTTATAAAATTTTTTATTTTTAATCTCAAGTAAATATTGGTATTATTTTTTTTTTATATTATTTTCATATGGAAAGAGAATTTACATAATCTCTACTATTTATTGGTTATATCTTTTCTTCTTAAATTTATTTTTGTTTTTTAGTTATGAATATTTTGTACTATTAAAATTTATTTAATTTGATTTATTTATTTTATGTAAACATTTTTATTTTATAAATTAATCATTGACTTTTTAATAAGTCAATGAGGGAAACAAAATGTGTTAAAATAAACAAGGGTGAAGTTTATGACAGATTAATTAATTTAAAATTTTATTTTAATTAATTATGAAAAATACATGGTATTAGATTTATTATTATTATTTTTATAACAAATAGTATTAAACTTAATTAAAACTTATGAACATTTTGTATTTAGGGCAAATAACAGGGACATCAGGGTAAAAATGCACAGGGAGGGCATGAAATATTTCGCGGACTCAACGAGAACGACGTCGTTCAACCATTAATCTCAATTAAAGGTTAAACGAGGTCGTTTAATCTCAATTGAGAAATTTTATGATGCGATGCATTCAGTCTTAATTAACAGTTAAGATTCCACTGCTCTTCGTCGTCCCAGGTTTTGCGGCAAAATCAATTTTCCTGCAAAGCAAACAATACCTATCAGTTTGACGAAATGGAAGAATCAAATCCTGTAGTAGCAAGAAGCTCGACGGAGGAAGGAAACGAGACGATTCTGGGCAGAAAGGAGAAGAAAAAGCTGGCGAAGAAGAAGAAGAGGAAAGAAAAGAGAAAGGAAATGGCGGAGAAGGAGAGAGAAGAGCTGGAAGCAAGAGCGAACGATGCGGAGGAGCAGAGGAAACTTGAGATGATGATGAAAGAAGAGGAGGAAAAGAGAGAGAGAGCGTTGAAAGAGTTCGAGGAGAGAGAGAAGATTTGGATTCAAGAGATGGAGTTGAAGAGAAAGGAACAAGAAGAAGAAGAAGAAGAAAGAAGAAAGGTTCTAGAAGAAAGAGAAAAAGAAGAGGAAGACAAGAAACAATCACAGGTCTGTTTGATTTGGTTCTCTTGTAAATGATATATATGCATATATTTTGTTATTTAGACTAATTGTGTAGTAAATTTGTTGTTTGTATTATGGTATAATTATGTATAGGACAGGTTTGATTGGGGATTTTGTGGGTGTTTGGTTGCAGGGAAAGTTTGAGAAAATAGAAAATGTGATAGAATTGTGGTTTTTTTTTTTTTTTTTAACTTATTGAGTTTTTTGGTAATTTTGTTGTTTGCATAATGAGAGAATTATGCATTGGACAGGTTTGGTTGAGGATTTTGTATGTGTTTGGATGTGGGAAAATTTGAGAAAATAGAAAATGAATAGAATTGGTTACCGCTAAATTTATATCAGCATTTTTTTTTTCTTTTTAATGGAGTGAATTGTAAGATCCCTCGGTTTTTGAATTTTCCATGGCAGGTTGAAAAGGAGAATGAATATGATGAGGATGATGATTGGGAATATGTTGAAGAAGGGCCTGCGGAAATTATATGGCAAGGAAATGAGATAATTATCAGGAAGAAAAAGGTCAGAGTTCCAAAGAAGGATGCGAATCAGTTGAGTGGAAAAGAGGTAATTTTACATTTATTGGCAACTTGGCTAAGCTAGTTTCTATGTTATTTTATGATGCGCATTCTCTTCTGTTAAGGAAAATATTAGACTATTTGGGTTGTTATTTTCTTCATAGGATGTGGATAGGCCAACATCAAATCCTCTTCCTCCACAATCAGAAGCTTTCACTGATTACCAGAATGCACAGCAGGCATTAGAGCATGTTGCTCGACAAGTGCCCAATTTTGGAACTGAACGGGTGTGCTTTTCATTTAAGCTTTCACCAATTAGTATTTACCTCATTTCTTTTATATTAGCCTTTTGCTCATGATGAATTGTGTTTGTATTTATGGCAGGATAAGGCTCATTGTCCTTTCCATTTGAAGACTGGAGTTTGTCGATTTGGTCAGAGATGCAGCAGAGTTCATTTTTACCCTGATAAATCATGCACTCTGCTCATAAAGAATATGTATAATGGTCCTGGCCTTGCTTGGGAGCAGGATGAGGGGCTAGAGGTCTGTAATTGCTGATTCTTGTATCCTGATAAGAACTCCAGCAAATTTCTAGTGTTGGATTCATTTTATCTATGACTAATCCTTGCTTTAAGGAAGTAGGTTTTCTATAATGTTGCAGTTGATATCCTATATGTGTATATAGCTTATAGACGGTATCTTCAATAAGTTCTTTCTGTTCACACTTTTGTTGCCCTTCTTTGACTTGAAAAATTCAGAGATTTATGGTTTCACATTGTTGGAGGTTCATGATGTTGGCCTTGATTGGGTAGGAGTGAAAGCTATGAGCTATTCTGTATCCTACTTGCTGCGAAAGAGAGTTTTGGCTGTGGAATTTGTCATTTATTTGTTTTGTGTAACCTTTGATACCTTTTATTTAAACTGATCTTCTCTCTATTTTCTTTTTTCTTTTTGATTTCCCTTTTTGTTTCTCATAACTTCATCTCATTTTGCCTTTCCCTCTTATATTGTTAAAGAAGTGAACCTAATGCATATGTTTGAGATTGCATTTTATTTTATTTGATTTGATTTTTGATATTCACATAATTTCGTGAGTTTGTTTGGCTTAAAGCTTTTATTCCTTAACAACTAGTAGCTTCTTGGGCAGTATATTTATCACTGGTTTTTGGAGCCATTCTTCTGATAATGGTTGTTACTTTGGAAGGTTTGGAATTATTTGCAGCAACACCTATTTGTCCTTAGATGTTGTTGGCACTCTTCATTTTCTTAACAATGTGTTGGGAAAGAAAAAACTTTGCTTTGATTGGTGCAAATTGTTTCTGTAGTTGAATACATGATAGATGTCATTTCAGTCTATGAAGAGGATGAGAAAGTCAGTGGTTAATGGAAGATTAGATTGTAGGCTAGATATCTTGTTTCCTAGTTCTAGTATTTGAATATTGTGGACCTTGTAAACAGAGAACATAGGTTGAAATCCCCTGAAAAACAAATTGTGAACTGATAAACAAATCAAATTGATTGCTATCATAAAATGGTTAACTTTATATGGGTTTATTTGCTGCATTGGCTTGTTATCCTTTGCTGCTTTGATGCTGAGTTAGGAATATTCTGGGTGGGGTTTAAAAGTATATTGCCACTAGTTTCTTATAAGTTGTTTCACCTCCTGGCCATGTGTTAATTGGCTTTTCAAATGATAAAGTAAAGCATTCTTTGTTTCCATTGGATTTTTTATTTCCATTTCAATCCGTTGCTCTAACATTCCAATTTGAATTTCAAAATTTACATTATTATTGGTGCAAAATCCATCCATTACCCTTGGCAGAGTTGAAAGTAAAACCGCTACTAGCTTGATTTGTGAATGATGGAGGGCTTGTCTATTATCTTGGCAGACTATGCTTTCATAATTTTCTTTGATTTTATGCTCCAGATGTTAATATGTGCAAAAGCTTTTCTTTGTTGATTTGCCTCTCTCTTTTCAGTATACAGATGAAGAAGTTGACCGCTCTTATGAAGAATTTTATGAGGATGTTCACACAGAGTTCCTGAAGTTTGGAGAAATTGTCAACTTCAAGGTTGTAGACCGTCTCCTGTGCATGTACTAATTATTGCTGTTCTGGAGCCATTCAAGTTTCTATGGTTCTTTTTACCTTTTTTGTTTTGGATTTTTAAAATTTTGCAACTTTTAAATTAACACATGGTAAATGTGAAGAAAGCTAGCTTTTACCATTTCCTTTTTAATAAATCTTTGTGCTTGCGGATTAATTACATGTTTCTTGTATACTGTGTAAGGCATGGAGTTTCTTCCTATTTCCACTTAAGAGTAACTAAGTAGTCCATGCAGGTGTGTAGAAATGGTTCTTCCCACTTGAGAGGAAATGTTTATGTTCACTTCAACACTCTGGAATCAGCAGTCCTTGCTTATCATACTGTCAACGGTCGATATTTTGCTGGCAAACAGGTACTTTATGAAGAGTTCCTGGAGCCTGTTTTCTATTTTCTGTTTATTTATTTAATACAAAAGTATCTGATCTTTGGAAAATGCCTGGCTCTGATTCAACAGGTCTACCTCTTTTCGTGTTTTCAGAAAAGAAATTCCAGAACACTGATATCCTATCATTTTTATCATTTTTGTGTTGCTGTCTTCATTTGTGGTAATTGGTGTTCTAAAAGAAGTTGAGGTTCTGTTGTTGGAGTTAGGTTAAGGATTTGGCTTCTCTAACAAAGCTGGTGTTAGGCTGTGGAGATAGAATTGCTGGAGAGGACTGGTGAATAAAAATTTCACGATGCAACCACCTTGGGAGTTGTTACATCAATTCTACCATTTGATTCATGGGAAATCCTATGAAGACTAGATTTGGAGTGACATTTAAAAACCATGAAATGACTTTTTTTTTTTGTGGGCTTTATGTGAATGGAAATGCAATCAGGTTGGAGATTCTATGTGTTTCAAAAGGCCTCGAGGGTGATCCAACCACTCATTGGCAAAGTGGTTGGTGGCATGCCCCTCTCATTGAGGAGATTGGTTTGCGTCCCTCCATGAGGGTAGATATCTTACACCCAGTCGATCCCCTCCCCTACCAACTCTGCCCCAAAAAAAAAAAAAAGAAATGGAAGGAAGTGGGAATAGATTTGTCCCGTTCGGGAATAGAAATTTGCACTGTACTCATTGCACTATGCTAATCAAAGGCGGGTCCATGACCAATTTTAGGTTTTCCATTGGTTTGATAAATGGATTGTAGTGGGAAATCTGGTTGCTTTGCGCTTCAGTTAGAAAGAGGAGTGTTTATTGTAATTACAGTAGCATTATCACAAAGGTTATCAACAGATTTCTTAATGAAAGGAAGCATGAACGGGAATGAATTAGGGGGGGCACTTCTACTACCTTAAGTCAGTGTGAGGGGGTGGTTTTTGCAGTATACTATTGGGTTTATTTGTTCTATTCTTGTGAGAGGGTGGTTTTCCCATGCCTGTTTTCTCATTAGTCTATTAAATTGGCTTTCCTCAGTGTTGTTTAACTTTACAGCTAGTTATTTTCTAGGTGATAACAGTTTATTTATTTTGGTTCTTGACAGGTCACATGTGAATTTGTTAATGTGACTAGATGGAAGGTTGCCATATGTGGCGAGTTTATGAAGTCAAGACTAAAGGTACAACCTCTTGCCTCATTTTTGTGGTTATATTTTGTGTGGGAAAGCTTTTTCTCTTTACACTTTATGATCTTTCTTCTGGCATATTTTAACAGGCTTGTTCTCGTGGAATGGCTTGCAATTTTATCCACTGTTTCCGCAATCCTGGTGGAGACTATGAATGGGCTGATTGGGATAAACCACCCCCGAGATATTGGATGAAAAAGATGGCTGCTTTATTTGGTTATTCTGATGAATCTGGGTGCAGGAAACAGATGGAACAAGATCGCTTGGGACAAATAAGAAACTCTAACAAGATGGATAGAGTGAATCCAGACAGGTAAGCTTTGTGTTAGGTCGTTGATGTTGAACACTGTACCTGGGATATATGAAATCTAGTTTCTTAATTCAATTTTTTTGAACTGACTTTAGAATTTAAGCCTTTCAGTCCAGCTGCTAGACTAAGAGGTTTTCTTCTCATCATCCTTCTCTGCATTTGTTATTTTTTGTTATCTTCCCCCATAACTCTAAATGCTGTTTTGTTAATTTGTGTTATCTGTGATTCAGCTCTGTAACATTGTGGTATAAACTCCCGTTCAGATTAGAAGACTCTCTTTCTTCTTCTTCTTTTTTTTTTTTTTTTGTTGTCTAAATAGCATCCTTTTTTCTCTTGCTCACACTTTTTCTAGGTAGTCTTCTGATTGTTCGTGGTTTATAATTTTGTATGGTAGGCATCGGTCCAAAAGATCTAGATCCAGAAGCCATGACTCTGAACATCATGTTCTGGAGAGCACTAACAGTCTGTCTCAGAGGGACACCAATGACAATAGAAAACGAATCAAACATCTTGACAAGAAATTACATAAAGAGGGTACAGAGTTGAAGGACAATCATCACAATGAAAGCAGAAGTGATGAGACTAATTCTGATGGAAGTTGGTCGGATAGAGACAGAGGCAAAGATAGATATAGGCACCATGGTCATAAAAGGAAACATATAAAGCATAGTAGTAGTGTTACAGAAAAATCAACTGATTATGGCAACATGAAGGACAGAATCCATGAAACTGATAATGATGGGAATTGGTTAGATGGGGATAGAGATGCAGAAACCCGCCATGTTCACAAGGAGAAGAGTTTGAGATACAGGAGCCGAGGGGCAGTACGAGATGATAAATGTGAGGACAGCCATAAAAGAGATGATGCTAGATCGATTGGGAACTGGTCAGACAGAGACATTAGCACTGACAGATACCAGAGTCATAAAAAGCAAAGCTCCAGTCAACAGAGGACCATTTCAAAATCTGTAGACGAGGATGGGGTTGGGAGTTATGGGACCTATTATACTGATTCAGGTGATGATTTGTTACACGGGGATAAAGAAAGACACCATAGTCTTAGAAGGAAACGCTCAAGACATCGGACTGAAGAGTCAGAGTTCTCAGATGATCAAGGTGAATTTTCAAAGAAGTTGAAAAAGAATTGTCACAACGGGAAATCTGAAAGTGGGAAGTCTGGTCCCAAAAGAGACAAAAGACACAAGCATTCGAGTAGATCTCATTCAAGGAAAGAGAAAAGCAGAACAAATGATAGTATTGATGAGCAGGATCGTTGGAACCCCGTCAATGCTGAGGAAGATCGAAAATCTTTGAGAAAGACCTCTAGTATTTACGAATCTGGCAGTCCAGGTCGTTACAGTGGAACAAGTAGATCGCCGGATTTTGGTGCAGAAAACTATAACAATGAAATGATTGACGGTGGTTGCCATGAATCAAAACAAGTGTACAAGGAATGTCATGAATATAGAAGTAACTCCGGTGATTATCAAGACCAATTGAAAAGCAAATCATATCCTGATGACCGGTATCCTGGCGAGCTCTACCATGGAAGCAGATCAAAAGATGGTAGCATGTCAAGTTGTGAGGAGACACGTACTTGTGAAAAGCTTCAGGACCGCGAAGAGAATTACAAGTCAGATAATGCAAAACATAGATCCCACGGACATAGGCGGCGGCATTAACAGAAACACAATTTTTGAAAGGACGATGTTAGCAGAAAATTCTACCCAAGAGTTAAACAATCTCTACCTGGCAGAATAGTTGGCTTGCTGTATGAACGGCACAGAATTTAGAGATAGGATTTTTAGTAAATGCCATTCGGTGTGTCTGAAAATGGCATAGAACTAGGGAGTGATCAAGAGTCTAATGTTTTTGTTCCCAATTTCTAACATGTTAATGACTATAGACAGTTTTTCATGGTTTTTGAAACTCTTGCAACTCTTGCACTTTGATGTTGTTGTCACTATGGTAAATAAACTTCTACATAATAGAAGAGGAAAATGCCCAAAATTAAATTCCATAATTCAGTAAAATTTTGAAGTAACTCTCAAAAGAAAACATTATTAGATTCAAAATCTACGTCGTTTCATTCTCCTCCTTTTTGATTGTCTCCTCAGTTTCTCCCCAAACCACACTTGTATTCTTGTACTGAAGTTGAGCCCAAGATTTACTCCGACAAGACCACCTATCAGAATTATTTTCTCTTTCAACGTAAATGGAGACTCCAACTCTTGAATATCTGAATTTTTAGCCATCTTAGAATCCTTCTCACATTTTTTGACGAAGGTTTTCTGGACAGTCCCAAGTTCCAATCAAACGAACTATTCCCAAATATAGTAAACTTGTTTCCTTGTGGTACAAGACCTGTGAGATTGTTGTGGGAGACATTAAAAACTACAGGAATTTCCTGATAATTCAAGGGACACCAAGTTCAATAACTCTTAAAATTTCTGATGGTATTTGACCCTCAAAGAAAGAACCAGAAAGGTTTGAATATGATAGCATCGAAAGGTACATGGTTGCAGAAGGGATTTCAGAACCATTAAAGTCATTAAAAGCAAGATTAAGCCACTCAAGACGGACAAGGTTAAAAAGGCCGCTGCTAGAGTTTATAGAACCATACAGGAAGCTGTGGGAGAGGTCAACCTTGATGAGATGGCCAGTTTTTTAATTGCATTTCACGCCATCCCATAAGCAGTAATCAATGTTTCCATCCCAAGATGCAACCATGGGATAAGAAGAAGAGAAATAACACTTATTCATGATGAGACTTTCTTTGAAATGCAATAACGCAGAACGCTCGTTCTCATGGTAGAGTGGGTTCTTAGAACATTTACTGCTTGTAATATGGAATAATAAGGTAGAAAAAACGAAGGACAACAATTTGAAGAAACGTAATGATAAACCCATAACTTTCTTGGATTGTTATGTAATACACGTAACAGTGTCGCTTGCTTTTACAGACATTTTGCAATGCTTATGCTTATGCTTCCAGTCTCCTGTAAATTACTGTAGTCACTTGTAATAATTAAGGAAGCAATCTCTGTCTTAATAATATAATTGTTTCCACCGGTAATTCTTATTATGTCATTGAACTCTCTATTAAAAGATTCAGTACTGAACGTGAGAGATGGGCAAAAGCTTTTTGTATAATCAAACACTAGAAGTTATTAATTTTCAAAAAAATTCGGGCTGAATTCAGACTAGGTTTTCTTCGTCTATGCATGAGTCAAATTCATTACAAAATTTTGAAGCATAAATTCCATGATTATATTGGATCAAAAAGTTATTCCAACTGGATTCTATTTCTCTTAAAACTTGACGTTAAATGGGGTCCAAATAATTTGTCTTCTAATATAGTCAATGGGTCAAGCTACCAGAACTTTGAAATTAACAATCGTTCACGGCACTCTTTATTATATTCGGCATATATTTCTTGTGGAGATGGGCTAATTTATTCAGCACCCAACGTGAGAGATGGGCTAAAGCTTTTTGTAGAAAAAAGATCAGTCATTCTGTAGACTTGACCCGCAAAGAGCTGTAATGCAATTTAATTCAGAAATATCATCACCACAACACGCTTGGAAAAATTGATGTTCAGCCACTATTTGAACATAGAAAATATGAATATATAGAATAGATATGATGCCATCCTAATGAGAAATTAAATGTTTAAACAATCCTATTGCGAGAAGTGACTTAAGGATCGAAGTAATTAACTAGATGATCGTGGAATATGTATAACATGGTCAAAGTACTACAATTCTACGCCTTCCCTTTCTTCTCATTCCTTTTGATTGCATCCCAAATTTTCCACAAACCATCTTTGAATAATTCCTGTACTGAAGTTAAGGCCAACATCACTCTGACAACAAAGTCCACCCATGTAACCTATCAGAATTATTTTCCAATCAAATGCAAATGGATACGCCAAGCCTTGGATACCTCCAATTTCAGCCGCCTCAGAATTATTCTCACATTCCCAGTTTCCATCAATTAAATTATTTGTAAATATAGCAAATTGTTTCCTTGTGGTATGCATCCTGTGAGGAGGTTGTATGAGACATACAAAGGATTCAAGAAACGTGAGCTCAACCATTTGTTGAGGAATCTGCCCTGAAAGCTTGTTGTTTGAGAGATTCAATGATTCTGTATTCATTAGGTTGCTTAAACTTGTTGGAATATGGCCTTGGAGGTTGTTGCTGGACAAGTTGAGAACTTGAAGTCCCTTTAAATTGGCAATAGATGTTGGAATCTCTCCATCAAATCTATTGCCTGAGAGAACAATAAACTTGAGGAAGTATGGGATCTTCTCATATGCCATCATGTTGCCTTTGCTACTCAATGGTAGTGAGTAATCATAAATGTCTATTCCATCTTAGGGCTATAATTTTTGAGATTAGTATATAAAAATATTAATTTTTAACTATTTCATCAATGAATTTTTAATTATGGAGATTAAATTTGATTATATGTAATGAATATATAATTAATTCACAAGAAATGTATATTTATTTAGAGCATGAGATCATCACCACATCAGATAACATTAATTTGGTAACACATCAACGTGCATTCTTTCATAATTATTTCAATACTTCATGAATATGATATTAGCTCATGAAGAAGCAGAAGAAGAAGCAAGCATACAACTTACTATCGTTGGAGTTTACATTGAGTAGCTATTCATAGAAAATCTTACTACAATCAATTTCTACGAGTCTTCTTTCTCCCTATTCTCTTTGATTTTCTCCCCAATTTCCCCAGAAACCATATTTGTATTCTCGTGCTGAAGTTGAGCCCGAGAACTACTCCAACAACTAGCCCACTCGAATAACTTATCAGCGCTATTTTCCAATCAAATGCAAAAGGAGACTTCGAGTCATGGATGTCTTCATTTTTAACCGTTTCAGAGCTGTTGTCACATGTTTTTGCCAAAGGCTTTCCACATAACCCTGAGTTCCCATCGAATGAACTATTCTCAAATGTGGCGAACTGGTTTCCTTGTGGTATGTGTCCTGTGAGGAGGTTGTGTGAGACATCAAAAAATTCAAGAAATGTGAGCTTAACCAACTGCTGAGGAATCTGTCCAGAGAGCTTGTTGTTTGAGAGATCCAATGATTCCAAGTTTGTCAGGTCGCCCAAACGTAATGGAATATGACCTTGGAGATTGTTGTTGGAAAGGTTGAGAATTTGAAGTCCCTTTAATTCGGCAATGGATGTTGGAATCTCTCCATCAAATCTATTGCTCGAGAGAATAACAGCCACAAGGATGTTTGAGATCTTCTCATATGCCATCGTTTGTCCCTTGTTATTCATTGTCAGAGAGAAATCATAAATGATAATATCTAGAAATGCACTTCCGAGATATATAGGGAGGTCATCTTCCATGTATGTTAGTTTACTTGCATTGATAAATTTCATTGCATTCCAACATTGAAAGTATTTTGACGGAAGCTTACCTGTAAATTGGTTGTGGGAGAGGTCAATGATGCGAAGTTTGGGAAACCCATCACAATCTGTTTTAGGTTCGCTTATTGCACCATGCAATCTATTGGATTTTAAGATGAGAATATTTAACTTTGGAAGAGCTCCCAACCAAAAAGGGAAGGCATCTTTGATTTGATTACTGCCAAGATCAAGAAGTTCTAAATTTGGACAATTAACCAGTGATTTTGGAATTCTTCCCTGTAAAAAATTATCACTTAAATCAATCACCTTCAAAGGTATTCCCATCATGAAGCTGTTAGGAATGACTCCAGAAAAGTTGTTGCTTCTTAGTCTTAATATCTCAAGTGCATCACTGAAATTGCCCAAACATTGAGGAAGCACACCACTTAACGTATTGAAAGATAAATCAAGAACAATAAGACCATTCAAATCACATATCCACGGAGGAATTTCCCCTGTCAGCTTGTTGTTTGATACTTGATATTGGACCAAACCCTTGTATGGAACTGAGAGTACTGTTGGTCTGGGCAGCGGTCCTTGCAGTTTATTAAAACTAAGGTCAAAAGTGATGAGATTACTCCATGGAAGAACACGATGTCGATCAAACCCTGTCAAGAGGTTGTGAGAAAGGTTCAAGAATTTCAAACTCTGTACACTTATGTTCAACAACCATCCAGGTATTTGGCCAGATATTTGGTTGAATGAAAGGTCAAGAGTGTACAATTGATGTTGGTTTTGCAGGAAATTTGGAAACTCCGTAAGATTGCATGAACCAAGTCCTATTAATGAAAAATTCCCAACCCTTGAAACTTTTGTGAGCAAGTGTAGATTGTTTGAAGAAAGAATTAACACTTGTAACTTTTTGAGTCTTATGAGCAACATATCTAACTCCAGTATACCCCCAAAATTATTCGAGGAAATGTCCAAATCACTGAGATGGGAAAGATTACTGAGTGAGGACGGAATTGGACCCGAGAAATTACACTGAGACATATACATTTGTTCCAATGAATAAAGATTTCCAATGGAACTTGGCAACTCACCCGAGAATCTATTATGCGAAAGGAACAAATGACGTAGTTGTGTAACATTACCGAGCGTAGGTGGAATATTGCCCCAGAAGTTGCAAAAACTAATGTCCAAATATTCCAAGGAACTAAGATTTCCTATGGATGTAGGGAACTCACCAGAAAATTCATTGGAAGAAAAGTCCAGTTTTGTCGAATGGCCAAGATTTCCAATGGAAGTAGGCAATTGACCCG
>CP135543.1:7498130-7514502 GCA_032402905.1 Khaya senegalensis
ATATATATATATATATATTATATTGATAAGAATATCTGAATTAGTACAAAATTCTTGAATTAGTAGAAATTTAATTTGAGAAGACAACTGAAACACTGAAAAATTGACATACAACATCACCAAATATATATATATATATATATATATATTATTTAAATTATTAAATTATTTATTAAATATTTTATATTATATTGGAGAGGACCATAAAGACTTAACTACAGTATTTTGCAGAGGACCGCAAACCTGAGCATCACAATGTTAACGTCTATAAAAGCAAGACAAACTTTCATTTATTGCTCATCTAAGAAATCATGGGTTCATCCATTTTTTCCTTGAAATTTATGCCTTTCGTTCTTTCTCTCACATTATTCAATTTAACAATCTGTAACTCTTTTAAGAAGCCACTCTGTCATGATAACGAGCGGTCTGCGTTGTTGCATTTCAGAAAAAGTGCCATCGTCAGTGATTGTTCCTTTTTATACCAAGCTTATCCCAAGTTTGCATCGTGGAATAGAACTGCTGATTGCTGCACGTGGGATGGCATCAAATGCAGTGAAGAAAGTGGTCATGTCATCATGCTTGACCTCTCCAGCAGCTGCCTCTTTGGTTCTATAAACTCTAGTAGCAGTATTTTCAACCTTGTCCATCTTGAGTGGCTTAATCTTTCTGGTAATTACTTCGGTGATTCTGAAATCCCTTCTGGAATCTTCAACTTTTCGAGATTAGTGTATCTAAACCTCCGTGGTTCTTCCTTTTCTGGACAAATACCATCAGAAATCCTTGAGCTCTCCAATTTGGAGTTCCTTGATTTATCAGGAAATTCATTGAAGCTTACAAAGCCAAGTCTAGAAAATCTACTAGAAAAGCTAACCAACCTGAAAACACTAGATCTTGGTGCCGTGGAAATTGCTTTTTCAGTACCTCATAACTTGGGAAATCTGTCTTCTTTGACTTTTTTGTCTCTGTCAAGCTGCCAGTTGCAAGGTGAATTCTAATTTTAATTTAGTTCTAGTTAATATGCTATGCTGTCTGTAATTTTTTTTTTTCTGTGAAACTCATCTTTTCATATATAATAATAATGAATTCTATTTTCAGGAAATATTTCGTCCTCTCTCGGAAAATTGACCAAGCTTGTCCATTTAGACCTTTCAGAGAATGATCTTTTTGGTGATCTGACTACTTCCATAGGGAATCTTGTTTCTTTAAAAAAAATGGACCTTTCATCAAATGCATTGTCGGGTGAGTTGCCTACTTCCATTGGAAATCTTGTTTCTTTGAAGGAATTGGACCTTTCATCGAATAATTTTTCTGGTAATTTTCCTACTTCCATCGGAAATCTTGTTTCTTTGACAAAACTAGACTTTTCTTCCAATGGATTTTCGGGTGAGTTGCCTACATCTATTGGAAGTCTTGGTTCCTTGGAATACTTGGACATCAGTTATTGCAGCTTTTGGGGCAAAATTTCATCTTCAATTGGTAATCTTTCCCACCTACGCTATTTCCAAGCTGGAAGAAATGGATTCTCGGGTGAGTTGCCTTCTTCTGTGGGAAATCTTGCTTCTTTGAAAGAAATGGACCTTAAAATGAATAGATTTTCGGGTGAATTGCCTGCTTCCATTGGAAATCTCAGTTCTTTGAAAAGTTTAAGGCTTTTCTATAATGGATTTTTGGGTGATTTGCCTGCGTCTGTTGGAAATCTTACTTCATTGGAAACGTTGGATATCTCAAACTGCAATTTCTCCGGCCAAATTCCACCTTCACTTAGCAATCTTAACCAACTCAGTCTTTTGGACCTCTCTTCTAATAGTTTTAGTGGTGCGTTGTTGTTAGATACGTTTCTTTTAAAACATACAAATTTACAAGTGTTAATTCTTTCTTCAAATAAATTATCATTGCTCACAAAAGCTGTAAGGGGTAGCAATAATATTTTCAAGTATATAGGTCTGAGTTCATGCAACCTTACTGAGTTTCCAAATTTCTTGCAAAACCAACAACAATTGCAGACGCTTGACCTTTCCTCTAACAAGTTGTCTGGCCAAATACCTGGATGGTTTTTAAACATGAGTGTGCAGAATTTGTACTACTTGAACCTTTCTCAAAACCTCTTAGCAGGGTTTGGTCAACATCCTGTTCTTCTCCCATGGAGTAATCTTCTCACTTTCGACCTTAGTTTTAATAAGCTACAGGGATCACTGCCCAGACCATTTTTCTCAAATACATCAAGTTTAGTCCAATTTGCGACGATCGTGCAATATCAACTATCGAACAACAATCTAACAGGGGAAATTCCACCGTGGATATGTTATTTGAAAGGTCTTCTTGTTCTTGATTTTTCTTTCAATAACTTAAGTGGCGGGCTTCCTCGTTGTCTGGGAAATTTCAGTGATCAACTCAAGATATTAAATTTGCGAAGCAACAATTTTTTCGGGAGCATTCCAGATACCTTTATCAATGGAACAATTTTGAAAATGGTTGATTTAAGTGACAATTTTTTGCAAGGAAAATTGCCGAGATCATTGGCCAATTGTACTGGGTTAGAATTTCTCGCTGTCGGGAATAATCGAATCAATGATAATTTCCCTTCTTGGTTGGGTGCTCTTCCAGAACTAAGTGTTCTCATCTTACAATCCAATAATTTTTTTGGTGCAATAAGAAAACCAAAAACTTATTGCGGGTTTCCCAAACTTCGCATCATTGACCTCTCCCACAACAAATTTACAGGTAACCTTCCATCAGACTACTTTCAGTGTTGGAATGCAATGAAATTTGTGGATACAAGTCAGTTAACATATATGAAAGATTGGCTTCTACATGTTGGAAGTTGGGTTCCTGGAGATGGCTTTTTTGATTACTCACTAAGAATGAGTAACAAGGGCATAATCATGGCATATGAAAAGATCTCCAACATCCTAGTGGCTATTATTCTCTCGGGTAACAGATTTGATGGAGAGATTCCGGTATGTCTTGCCAATTTAAAGGGGCTTCAAATTCTCAATTTGTCTAACAACCACCTTGAGGGTCATATTCCATCATTTTTGGGCAACTTAACAAACATGGAATCACTAGATCTCTCAAACAATCAGCTTTCAGGACAGATTCCTCAACAGCTCGTTGAACTCACATTTCTTGAATTTTTTGATGTCTCTCATAACCATCTCATTGGTCCCATACCACTAGGAAACCAATTTGGTACCTTTGAGAACAGTTCATTTGATGGGAATTGGGGACTGTGCGGAAAACCGTTGTCAAAAAAATGCGAGAATAATTCTGAAACGCCAAGAAATAAAGAAATTCAGGACTCGGAGTCTCGATTCGCATTTGATTGGAAAATAATTCTGATTGGATATACAGGTGGACTTGTTGTCGGAGTGGTTCTTGGGCACAGCTTCAGCGCAAAAATACAAGGATGGCTTTGGGAGAAATTTGGGAGGCAGTCTAAAAGAACGAGAAGGAACAGAAGACGTAGAAACTGACTGTAATAATATTTTCTTTGACAACTACTACTGGATACTTGTGTTTTTTCGAGCTCCATTTTTTTTTTTTTTTAATTTTGTGCATTTTTCCTCTTTTACTTTTTAATTGCATGTATTAGTTATTTCAATAAAAGTGAAAGGCCCCTTGTGCCATTTGGTTCAGCTCCCGAACCTGCAAGTTTCTACGCTGAAAAGAGAGGTCGATCGACGCTAATTCATAGAATAATTAGGAAAGGTAGAAAGGCTATGATTTGTGGAAGGCCAGACAGTCAAATAACTCTGAAAGAACGGAAGTACACTGGCTTAAGAACTCAAAGCTCCTTCTGTGCTATCTTTTCTTCTAACTCCTGCTTATCTATAATCATTTAAATGATGACTTAGGGAGATTAATTTAATTTTCATAGAATTACATGAGTGGAAAAATACTAACAAACTAAATCGCAGCTAATTCCTACATGCCACTTACCATCTTCCAAGAGTTGTGTCTATTGGAATGAATTTTAAAAATGATTTTTTTATTCTAATATATAATGCAGTAAAAAAAATATATTTTTATTTTATTACATGTATAGGAAAATAAAAAAAAAAACCTCAAAAATGCTGAATCCTTCTTTGTTAGCTTGGGTTCCACTATAGAGTGTGAGCACATTTTTTGATTAGTACTAAACCATAATATCCCTTTAAAAAAGAAGTAAAAAATTCTTATGACTTCTTTTCTTTTAACATTCTTATATAGATTATATACTTCATTTAAGTTATGAGATGCTTAGCTCCAACTTAGAAGGCTTAGATCCCATCATCTTATAATTATTTGATTTTCTAAATTAACCCCAGACTATTTCACTAAAAATTCAAATCTAAAATTTATTAAACTTGGAATAACCAAATCATGGTTATTTTCCCATTTGGTTGGAGCTCTTTCGAAGTTAAATGCTCTCGTCTTAAAATCCAACAAATTGCATGATGCAAAAAGTGGACTTGAAACATATTGCGGGTTTTCAAAACTTCACATCATTGGCCTCTCTTATACTGAATTTACAGGTAAGCTTCCATTAAAATACTTTGAATGTTGGAATGCAATGAAATATGTCCATACAAGTAAGCTAAAATATGTGCAAGATCGACTTCCTGCACTACTTTTGTTGAAATCTTGAACCTTTATTACACTCAATTGGAAACTAAGAATCTAAACTACAAATCAATAGCTTAGAAAACACAGAAAACTTCAAGATCAAGCAAAAGCAAAAAGAATTACGTGTTTCAGCTAGGTGCCTGCATCCACGGACCAAAACACAAAGAATTCACTTTTATTCAAGACAATGAAATTACAATCTTGAAGAGGAAGTTACAAGCTTTCTAATGGTTACCTATCCTCCAAGATTCAACTTTCGTACACTCTTAAATTCCCTTTAATAAATGCACCAGAAACTAGCCTTATGAACCTCTGAAATAACAAATTCATTAATACATGTCAGCATAACTACTGAATATAGCCAACTAGCTTCTAAAGACACTCAAATACTTGCCAATCTCTACCTTGATTGTAAAAAGCTTATTTCTTTGTGTCTTGAACATTATTCCTTGAATTAAATTTTTCCCATATTTGCCAAGCTTAAACATAAGCTAAACTTAGTACTTGATAGTGCTCAGTAAGATTTATACTGGTATGGATCTTTTCCAGCAACACAGCTCCTTTTTCAATATCATCTCTGATGAAATAGCTCTTGACATCTATATGCTTTGTCTTTTCATAAACTATCTGATTCCTTGAGAGATAAATGGCACTTTGATAATCGAAAAAAATGGTTATAGCCTGCTGTGTCCTCCATGGTTCACTCACCAATCCTTTAAACCATAATGATTCCTTTACAACTTTTATACAGCTTTTGTAGCTGCTATAAACACTGCCTTAGTTGATGACAAACCCAAAATAGTTTGCAGGACTGATTTACAACTTACCAAATACATATTTAAGGTGAATAAGCACCTTGTTGTTGATCTTTTCTTATCCAAATTCCTAGCAACATTAGAATATACATATCAGACCAGTAAACCAAACTCATCTTTGTGATTTCCATAAACCAATCCATGATCAAGAGTGCCTTTAAGATACCTAAGTATCCATTTAACTGCCAATCAGTGTTGATTTCCAAGATTGCTCAGGTACCTGCTAACCACATTTACGGCAAAAGCTAAATCTAGCCTAGTACATACAATTGCATACATCAAATTGCCTATAGCTTATGCATATTGTATGCTTGCCATTTTTGATTTCTCATCCTCTATTGGAAGTGACTGTTCTGATGAGAGTTTGAAATGATTTGACAAGGGTGTATGAACTGGTTTACAATCGTGCATTTGAAATTTGCATAACACTTTCCTTGTATATGTTGTTTGATTCAAAAGCAAGAGTTTTTCTTCCCCTTTTCTAGGATTTTCATTAAAGTATCTTCCTCACACCTCCTAAGTCTTTTATTTCAAATTCCATATTAAACAAAAACTTTAACTTATCAATTTCAGACCATTGCTTACATGTTATAGAAGATAGATCACTCTACCTTGATCTAAATGTTGAAAATAAACACAGCCATCGTAGTTACTCCTTGAATAACCATGAATTGTCATAAACTCATCAAATCTCCTATACCACTACCTAAGAGATTGCTTAAATCCATATAGTGATTTTTCAAGAAGACATACATGGTTTTCTTTGCCAAGCTCTTCAAAACCCTCAGGTTGGTCCATGAAAATCTGTTTGTCAAATTTGCCATGAAGAAATGCTATCTTAACATCCATATGTTCCACTTCTAAATCCAAAACAACAATCATAGCCAGTAGAACCATTATACAAGTATGCTTCACAACTAGCTTGAAATCTACTCTTTGTTTTTATGAAAAACCTCTATCTACTAACTGTTGATTTAGAGACCTCAACCTACAAGAACTTAAGAGAAATTGAAGCTTCCGAATGCAGATCAAACAATTTCAAAGTACAGAATAATCACAAGAGAAAATCAAGAAGAAAAACTAACTCAAGAACAACTCAAGAAGATGTGAAAAATAGAGAAATTAATTCTCTTCTGATTGTATTTTTTGTATTTGAATGCAAGCTACAAAATGATCAAACTGTTATATAGTTTTACAGCAGCCAATCAAATTCATTTTTTGATTTCTAATGCCAACTGTTACTAATAACCATATAATTGTCAAGAAGCAATTTAATCTATCATTCCAGCTCACTTATTGCTTATGCTTGCTTTTTTCATTGCAGATTCTATTACTTTTTAGAGAATTTTGATCACATTTTTCACAATTCTCCACCTTGATCTACAATTCTGTGACTATCCCAGTTTCCTACAATGTAAACTTATTCATCACCATCAAATTCAAACAGTTATACTTCATCATCATCAATTATACTCTGTAACTTAAGACAATATGTAAACTTCTAATAAGACACTGCTTTTGTCAACATATCTGATGGATTCTCAGTAGTATGAACCTTCTGAATTTTAATCTCACCACTTGCAAATATTTCCCTGATAAAATGAAGTCTAACCTTTATATGCTTGGTCCTTTCATGATGAATTTGATGTTTTGACAATTGAATTACATTTTGACTGTCACAAAACAACTTCACATTGTCTTAATTTATGCCTAACTCAGTAGCTATTTCCTTTAACCGGATTGCCTCTTTTATAGCTTATGTTATGGCAATATATTCTACTTCAGTTGTTGATAAAGCAACAACATATTGTAATATAGACTTCCAACTAACTATGCAATTATTCATTGTAAAGACAAAACTAGACAATGATCTCCTCTTGTCTATATCAGCTGCAAAATCTGAATCTACAAACCCTTTCAAGCTTTTTGCAACATCACAATCCTTCCTATAAACCAGCTTACACTTTATACTTCCTTTAATGTACCTCAAAATCCACTTTACTGCCTCCCAATATATTCTTCCAAGATTCCCCATAAACCTGCTTACCATACTAAGTAAGTGTGTTAAGTCAGGTTTTGAACACACCATAGCATACATTATGCTATCTACTACATTAGCATAAGAAATTCTTTTTATCTCATACATTTCCTCATTAGTTTTAGGACACTGATCAGAAGATAGATTAAAGTGAGGTGCAAGAGGAAGCTTTACTGATTTTTCTCCTGTCATATTGAATTTTTTTAGCATTTTATAAAAGTATTGTTTTTGTGATAACATCATAAGCTTTTTTGTTCTATTCTTTTTTATCTGAATACCTAGAATTTTTTTGGCTTTTCCCATGTCCTTCATCTCAAATTTCATACTCAATTCATCCTTTAACTCATCAATTTTCTGTCTATTCTTTGCTGTAATTAGTAAGTCATTAACATGGACCAGCAGGTAGACCATATCATTAATATTTTTCCCTTTGACATAAACATAGTTATCAAACTTACTTCTATTGTATCCCTTGGTAATCATGAAGTTGTCAAATTTGAGATTCCATTGCCTTAGGGATTGCTTCAGTCCATACAATGACTTTAGCAATAGGCACACCTTCTCTTCCTGTCCATACTCTATGAAGCCTTCAGGTTGATGCATTTATATCTCTTCATTCAAGGTTCCATGAAGGAATGCAGTCCTGACATCCATCTGTTATAACTTCAAGTTATAAATAGTCACTATGGCCAGTAGAATTCGTATTGATACATGCCTAACTACAGGTGCAAATACTTCATTAAAATCAACACCTTTCTTTTGTGAATAATCATTTACTACTAACCTAGCCTTATACCTTATAGCTCTACCTCCATTGATATCTTCCTTCCTTTTAAACAATCATTTGCATCTTTGAAATTTTTCTACCATCTAGTTTTGAAACCAGCCTCCAGGTATGATTTTTCTCCAATGAACTTATTTCATCTTTCATTGCTTGAATCTAGAGGTAAGAGTCAGGTTTACTCATTGCCTCTTTGTAAATGTTTGGCTCTTCTTTTATAAAATGATCTGTAACATTTAAGGTATATGCAATCAAGTTAGCATATCCATACCTTGTGGGAGGTCTTATCCTTCTCTTAGTTCTATTTCTAGTTAACTCATAACTTTGAGTGTCTTCCTCTTGTGGTATAGGTTGTTCTTTTTCAAGGTGTTCTGACCTGTCATCTCTTTTTCTTAAGCTCAACTCCACCTCAAGTTCATTAGTGGTGCTATTTGATGTCTTTCTCATTAAAGTGTCTTTTATTTTAGATTATTTTCTCAGCATTTCCCCTTCATGAAACTTGACATCTCTACTGATTACACATATACTGCTTTTGCCATCATTACACCAGACTTTGTACCCTTTTATCCCTTCTAGATAACCCATAAATACCTCCTTTATTGCTCTAACATCCAACTTTCCCTGGTTTATATGCACATATGCTATGCATCCAAAAATCTTCAAGTTGCTCAAGTTCGGAAGATGTCCTAACCAGACCTCCTCAGGTGTTTTAAATTTCAGCACAGATGTTGGACTTCTATTATACAGGTATATTACAGTTGACACCCATTTAGCCCAAAACATTTTTGACAAACCTGCACTTATAAATATGCATCTAAGCTTCTCCATTATGGTTCTGTTAAACCTCTCAGCCACCCCATTCTGTTGTGGTGTGAATCTAATAGTTTTGTGCCTTTTGATGCCTTATTTTCTACAAAATGCATCAAATTCTTTACTATAATACTTTATCCCATTATCAGTTCTTAATATCTTTACTTTCTTATTTGGTTGATTCTCTATCAGCTTAATCCAATCTTTAAACTTTCCTAACACTAGATATTTACTCTTCAAAGTAAAAATCCATGTCTTTCTAAAGTAGTCATCTATTATGGAAAGAAAGTACTTGGCACCATCAAGTGAGCTTATTTATGCAGGACCCCATAAATCAGGGTGGAGTTACTCAGTTATCTCTTTGGTATTATGAACTGCTAACCCAAACTTTACCCTATGATGCTTCGCTAAAATACAGCCTTCACAGAATTTAAGAGAGTCCACTGAGTTTATGTCTACCAAGCCTTGTTTTCTCAGTTCATCAATGTCTTTCCCACCTAAATGGCTTAACCTGAGGTGTCACAACATCAATGAATCATTTTCCTTAGCAATCATGCTTATTAGTTTATCTTTTTCTGCCCTTCCTTGCAATACATACAAGCCATTCTTCTTTGTGCCCTTTAATAGCACCAATGACCCTTTTGTGACTTTCAGCACATTTTTTTCAACTTTGAATGAACAGCCTACTTCATCAAACATTCCCAAGGACAAAAGATATCTCTTTAAATCTGGAACATATCTAATATTCTGTATCTCTTTACAGACTCCATCATCTAGTTTAAACTTAACTGTGCCTACACCTTTTACCTTGTAAGACATGTTATTTCCCATCAAGACTCTACCTCTGTTATTCATTTCTAAGGATACCAATAAGTCTTTATTCGGGCACATGTGAAATATGCAGCCAGAATCCAAGATCCATTCACCCTCTGGTTTTGAGTTTGAAGTAACAAGCATAAAAGCATTCTAAAAGTCTTCATCAATTACTACTATTGCATCTCCTTTTTTCTTTGATAATCCATCATTATTTTGATTAATTCTTTCAGGGCAATTCTTCCTAAAATGCCCTTTTTTGTGACAGTAGAAGCACTTCAGCTTCTTACCTTTTGATGATGATCTTGAACCTTTCTTGCCTTTGTTATCCTTTCTTTCTTGTTTTCCTCTTGCATTTAAGCTCTTTGCTATGTTTAAATCCTTCTGTTTAGCCTTTTTGCTTAGCTTTCTTAAACTTAATGCCAATTTCACATCATCCATGTTCACTATGTCCTTGCCATACAACAGTATTTTGACAAAATGACCATGGCTAGTTGGTAAAGAGGTTAATACCATTAAGGCTTGATTTTCATCTTCAAACCTAATACTAATGGTTTCCAAGTCAAGAATGATCTTGTTAAATGTGTCAAAATGATCCTTAACAGAGCCTTCTTCTTCAAGACTGAGTGCATACAATTGTTTCTTCAAATACAGTTTATGTACCAAGGATTTTTTCATATATCTTGCTTCTAATTTGTTCCACAATCCAAGAGCAGTAGATTTTTTAGAAACTTTCCTAAAACTCCATCTCCTAAAAATAAAATAAGAGCACTATGTGCCTTTTTTAGGATTTCTTTCTTCTTTGTATCATTAAGCTCTGCGAACATTTTTCCTTTTTCAATCAATGCCTCTTCTAAGCCTTCATGAACTAGGTAAGACTTCATCTTTATCTTCCATAAATTGAAATCGTTCTCCCCTATAAACTTCTCTATGAAAAACTTGAAAGATGCCATTCTTGAAGTTCTTGATGGCTCTGATACCACTTGTTGATTTGGAGACCTTAACCTATAAGAACTTAAGAGAAATTAAAGCTTCTGAATACAGATCAAGCAATTTCAAAGTACAGAATAATCACAAGAGAAAACCAAGAAGAAAAACTAACTCAAGAACAACTCAAGAATATGTGAAAGGCAGAGAAATTAATTCTTTTTTGATTGTATTTTTTGTATCTGAATGTAAGCTACAAAATTATCAAACTGTTATATAGTTTTACAGCAGCCAATCAAATTCATTTATTGATTTTTAATGCCAACTATCACTAACAATCATATAACTATTAAAAAGCAATTTAATCTATTCTTCTAGCTCAGTTATTGATTATACTTCTTTCACTGCAGCTTCTATTACTCTTCAGAGAATTTTGATAACATTTTTCACGCTAACCTTGCTTTATGTTTGATTGAGTTGCTTCTCGAAATGCCTTTTTTTTAAAAAAAAAAAAATCCATTGACAACTAACAATATTCTTTCCATGTAGTCTAGGAACCAATTTCCATGTGTGATTCTTTAGTAAAAAGTCTATTTCTTCCACCATTGCCTGTTTCATAGCTTTTTTTCCTGACAGTTTACAACTTCTTTATAAGTTTTTGGTTCATCAATTTCCATTTCCTGCGCAGCCATGAAAGCAAAGGCCATAAGATCTTTATAAGCATATCTTGATAATGGTTTGAACTGTCCTTTTATTATCTTAATGGTAGTTTGATCTATCTTTTTGTTCTATCTCTCGCTAACTTATAATTCTGTAAGTCAGGTTGCTGTTTGAAATAGAGTGTTCTTGTAAAAAAGACATTGGTGAATCAACTTCTTTGTTAACATTTTTAGATTGATAGCCACTGAATTTCTCTACCTCAAACTCTAAAAAGACATTATCAGACTTGCATATAACTTTTCTTTCCTTTACTGCCTTAGACTAATCAAGCATTGTTCTTTCATTGAAGACTACATTCCTAATAATTATACATTTGGCTAGCTTTATTCTGTACACCATATCCTATAACCCTTGACCCCATTTGGATAACCTATGAAGAAACCTTTCATAACTCTATGTTTAAGTTTTCTTTACTTAATATGTGCATAAACATGACATCCAAACACCCTCAAATGCTCATAATTTGTTGGTTTTCCATTCCATCTTTCTTTTGGTGTCTCAAAGTTCAACGCTCCAGATAAACTTCTGTTAATTAAATAGGCTGTAATGTTAATACTTTCTACCCAAAAGACCTTAGTAAGCTTTAAGTTTATTAACATAAATCTAGTCTTATTAAGTAAGGTCATATTTATTCTTTTTACAAGTATATTTTGAGGAGTATATCTGACTTCTGTGTTTAACTATTCCATTTTTCTTGCCAAATTGGTTAAACTCATTATTGCAAAACTCTAGGCCATTATTTGCTGCTAGCTTCTTTATTTTCTTTCTTGTTTTATTTTTAATAAGAGTTTTCAATTTCTTAAACTTACCAAAGATCTGGATCTTTATGCTTAAGTATATGGATCCAAGTCTTTCTTGAATAGTCATCAATCATAGTTAAAAAGTATCTTACACTATTTAAAGATGGAACTTGTGCAAACCCCTAAAAGTTTGAATGTATGTAGTTAAGAGCTCTTTTATGTCATGTTTACCTTTACTCAACTTAACCTTTGTTGCGTTCCAAAAAAATGCAAGTTTTACAGAATTTAAGTAGCTCAATTTTGTCAATATTCTAGAGACCTTGATTACTAATTCTCTTAAGCTCTTCTCACTCTTATGACTTAAGTTTAAATGCCATATCTTTGTTTTGTTCAATTCTAGTTCATATGATACAACAGCATTCTTTATCACTGTGGATCCAATCAGTAAGTATAACCCATTTACCGTCTTTCTTTCATCAGGATCATGAAACCCTTTATTACCTTTAGCCTTTAAGCACTATTTTTTAGCCTTAAAGCTACAACCATTAGAATATAGCATTCTTAGTGAAATTAGGTTTCTTTTAAGGTCATGTACATGCCTTACTTGATGAAGAATTCTAATTACTCCATCATGCATCCTGATTTTAATGATAACAATAATAACAAGAGTACTAGAGTGATTGTTACCCATCAAAACAATTCCACCCTTTAAGTTTTCATAAGAATCAAACATATTTTTATTGGGATATATGTGAAATAAGCATCTTGATTCAACAACCTACTGACCTATTACGTTATCATCTGAGACATGAAGAAGATATGGTTTTTTGCTTTTTTTCATTCGATAAATCTTCATCTCTTAATGTTTCATTGTTAAAAGAAATAACAAGTGCATCAGCACTTTCATATCCCTCACTTGATAAGTCAAAATTTCCTGAATTCCTTTTTGATTTTATGGCTATTATAGCATTCCCTTATTTATCTTGCTTTTCTTTTCCTTTCTTTCTATCTAAACAGTCTATTTTGAAGTGTCCCTCCTTGTTTCAATGATAACACTCCCTTTTTTCTTTTGATTTATTTTCTTACCATTTTTCTTTTTATTTCTACCTCGAACTGATTAACCTTCACCATTGCTAAACTCTTTAATTTCAGTCTTCTATAATTTTTGTATGTTAAGGTAGATTTAACATCTTCCATAGACAAAGAATTTATCCCAAACAGTAGGGTATCCATTGATTCAAGCAAATATGATGGTTTAAATTGAAAGTCAACAAATAGCTTTTATTACACCTCAACATTCCCATTCCTATCCATTCTTAGATTGCATGAATATGGTTTAACCATTTGCATCATAATCCTCTTTTAATCTTTTTATCATTAGCTTAAGCATATTTTAACATGTAACATAATTAATAATGAAAATTTTAAAGTGTACTTGATATTTTTAATTTATATTATAAAATATAAAATTAATTTATAAAGTTTATTAAAATATAATATTAACTATTCCTTATTAATTATATTATATATCAATATTTATTTAAAAATTAATGATAGAAAAGACCAAGATAAGATCTTGATCCTTAAAATTTATCCAAAAAAATTTAAGTTTTCTTCTAAAAGTATTTGATTGGATATTGTTTCTTTTCAACCTAACTAAATTTATTTAAGACTACTTTTAATAATATTTAATTATTCTTTCTAGTCTTGTTAAAGCTTCTCACAAATTTACAGGCTGAGTTGCTTTTACAATTTGAATGTTACAAATTTCAAGAAAGTTTTTGTTTTTGAAGATTGGAAGAAGGTAATGACATTACCCAAAAATCATAATTCACTCTTATATGGAATTCATTCAAAATAATGCAAATAATACTATCAATTCAATATTCATATCTACCATTGGATTGCATGGATTTAGGGTCTAAAACTGATCAATTTAAATTTAAAAAATTAATATTAGCTAGTTAAAAAATCACTTGACACAGTTACATCTTTTTTGATTTGGCGTTTGTAATTACCCTTTTGTTGTCAATTTTTGATATAGCTGTTTACATATGTCATTCATTAGTCATGTGAATTTACTTATCTACAGTATTTGAACAAATATTCATACTTAAAACTGTTAAAAACTAATATTTAACCCCCAAGAATGCAAAAAAAAAAAAAAAAACCTCGAAGAAGAAGATAATTTTTAAGAGAAAAGTTTTCTTTCTTATTTCCTTAATCTATCCAAATTTAAATCTTATTCTAATATAAGTTATATGCTTTTAAAGTAAATTATTGACAAACTACAAGTATCACTAACTATTTTAATAACTTTTACTCGAAACATAATATACTCAGAAATTTAACTTAGATGATCATCTAACCTCATTTTTTCTCAACTAATTCTTCAATGGACTCAAGTAATTTCTTATACACTTAAAAAAAAAGGAATGAGAAATAGAAATTAGTCTAAAATTTGGATCACGTTCAAATAAACATTGCAAAATCCTAAGAAAATATTTATTACTACCCAAATGAATTTGGATTTGAATTGAATCAAATTCGGTCAAAATTTTATCCGAATCAAACCAAAACACTCAACCAAAACCTTTTGTTTAAAAATGCAGAAGAAATATGAGAAATGAATTTTGATGGAATTTTACTAATGCGTTTGGAGGGTTTTGAATATTTTTGCTAAGCTTTAATTAATTAATTTATTTTTGACAACCGTCTGCATTGTTTCAGCTAATTCTCTCTCTTGTTTGATAACTTAATAATTTATAGATGAAGGTGGCACATTATTATATATTTTCCTGTCTCTCACGTTCAGAAAATTCAAGCATGCCGTGAAGGAAAATTAATTCTAAAGTTCTGGCAATGATGAGGAAAGGCAGATTGAGCCATTAATTATATTTTAATACAAATTATTTTGACCCAAATGATGAAGTTTATGACAAAGTTTGAATGTTTATTAGACACAGTAATATGCTTTTCATAAGTAACTAAAATTCTGTGTAATTTTCTCCCTGAAAATCAAAGTCATAGACAAAATTTCCACATTTTTTCCAATGTTGGAGAAGAAGTTTCACATTAATTTGTCCTAAAGTGCGTTTTTGAGCAATACTTTCCAACTTGAAAGAAGTTTCACTTTATTTTTGTGGGGCAACAGAGTCCCTGCCATCTTTTTTTTTTTTTGGAGAAAATTGATGGACTCCATCGTGAAAAAAAAAAAATATTTAATATGTATTATATAAACTGCTAAATTTCATTTAAGAGCGATTGATCTATATCTATCTGTCTATCTCAAGGGTTCCCTCGGCTTATATTTTTAAATTGGGCAATGATTAATGCAAATCTAATGGTTGAAATTATAATCAAACAAATAGCGTTTAATATTGATAATTCAACTCCCTTGGATTGCATGTCGATGGCTGCATTCTCTAAATATTTCCAATGAACTTGTTTAGTTATCTTAGGAGTATTTCTACATATAAATACTTGCAAAGTATTGTAATTATCTCATGTGGAATTAGGTATTTTAAAATACCTTACATTTCTAACATAATGACACTAGCTTTCAATAAGAAATGTGTCAAATAAACAAAATAAAAGAGTTCCCAAATGATTTCCCAAGTAAAATGTATATATTTCTAAATATTGTTAAGTAAATAAGAAATTTAATAATGTTACTAAATAATATCAAGAATTTCCAATGTTTGAAAATAGCTTGAGCATTAGTCTTTTTTAAGTGTGGCTTTTGAAAATGATTTTAAATTAAAGGGTACAATATTAATTGCCTATACCTCAAATTGAAAAAATTCAAGCATGCCGTGAAGGAAAATTAATTTTACTCTTCCGAAAATGATGTGAAAGGAGGAAAGAAAAGGCAGAGACAGTCAATAATGAGAAGACTTAATAATTAAAAGAATTGGCTTTGCTACATTTATTTATATAAAAAGTAATAAATAAAAACAAACTAAAAGACTTGACTCGACTTGACATTTATGGCAAAATGTCTACAATAGTTAGTTACACCAATCGTAGGTTATAAATTTAATTGCTCATCAATCTGAGAAAGTTGTACCAATCTTTTCTTCTTATATTTTTATTTATTGGTTATATTTATATTTATTCAGAT
>CP135543.1:7539428-7606958 GCA_032402905.1 Khaya senegalensis
GAACAGCACGAAGAAGAGAAACAAAACACACAAGGATGATTGAATATAATCGAAAACAAAGGGTAGCGCTGAGTATTTATAGAAGCCACCGCGTGCATACAATAGGAATCCTTTTCCTTGTAGGGTTCGAAATTAATGTTCATGAATTACTACAATTCCTTTCTACGGCAGGATTGACTTCTTGGAGTACACAGACAATCCCTTGCGTTAAAGGATTGTTGGGGCAACCTATCAAGAGTAATTAACAAAATTTAATAATTAGTAGTAATTAAATAATTAATAAAGAATATTATTCCTAACGAATATGTAACTGCTGTTATCACATAATTAATTAAATATATAATAAGTAACTCTTGATACGTAATAATTAATCAAATTTTAAGGTATATATATATATAAGATAAAATGTATAAAATTAAATAATTAGATTTATTTTTAATCTAAATATTTATTATAGTACTTTGTTTAAAAAAAATTATATATTAGTAAAGTAATGAAACCCATATTTACCAAGGAGTCATTAATTGTAATACTAAGGCCGGCCGGCAAATATATATATTTATATTTTCAGGGAAGTGGGATGAAAAATTATGAGAATAATAGCCCTTGCTCTTGACGTTAGCCCTAATTTCTTTAATCAACCAGAATTTCTTGACAATGCTCCGCCATACCTTTCCCTTCGTTATTATGGAGGTTAAATTCAAGATCAAAAAGTATAATTTCGGATTTTTAATCAGTAGTGTTGTTGAATTGACAGAAAAATTTATATTTCAAATTTATCTCTTTCCCTTTTTTTTTTCTTGTATATTTAGTTCCAGTTAATTTCCTTCAAAAGAGAATATACTTGGAATTTCAAGTCATAGTGACCCTGCTCTAATTACGTTACCAGCAATAGATGACATATTAAGTATTCAATTATAAAAAAATAAATAAATAAATGTGTATTTAAGTTAGTACTATTCTGTTATCTATTATTTTAAAATATTAATATATAACTATCGCGAATATGTAAGAATAAAGATGCTAAAACTCGACATTGGGAAGACGTACCCCCACTAGAAGGATGAGTTAGTTGTAATAAAGTTTTTTTCTCCTAGTGTACGTTAAAGCCAAGTTGTAGTTCTTGGCATGAATTTATTAATTAAAACTACTATTACTTTTACAAAGCATTTACAGTGATTATTAGTGACATGTTGGAGAGGTTGGGCAATAATATTTTTAAGTATATTTATACTCATAATATGAATCTTGAGTCACCTTAAAAGTTCATAAGAATTTTAAATATAACATTTAATTTTGAAATTTTTTGTAAGTGATTATTACTAAAAACAAACTCTTAAATTTTAAAAATTATTTGCAATACATCCCATATATCTTAGATTTAAAATTTTCAACTCTTATATTAACTATTTTAAATTTTTTATTCATGTTTTAAATTCTTTTGTTACGTGTTTTACTTTTTAATTAATCATTTTAATTTTTACACTTTATACTTTATATTTCTTATGTTAATTATTTTAAATTTTATATGAATTGTCTTATATTTTTTATTTTATATTTAATGTTTTACAATATTATTTATAATTGAGTAGTATTTAATATTTAAGTAGGTTAACAATCACGAGCTTTTGATTTAAGATACAAATTCTTTATTGTTTTGTAAATTTTTTTTTTTTCCTGTTGTGGATTGGTTAAATTATTGACCATAAATTGTCTTGTTACCATTTTTCGTATTCACTCGATGTAGTTCAAATTACAGAAGAAAAATTCTTTCTTGCTACAGAGCTTGACATCTTTCTTCTTCTTGTTTTTCTTCTTTAGTTCTTGCATGAACTTTGTGAATTTATAAGCTTTATGAGCTGCCCGTTCTTTAGTTTGTTGTGATCGAAAACCAACACGTTCAATCCACTTAATAAGAGAATTATCTTTTCTTTGATTTTGTTTTATGTGATTGTAGAAAGTTTTGTGGTTTTCGTATTGTTATAATTACATATCACACTCTTTAACTTAATTTGGATTTCAATTTGATCATAGTTCCCAGTACACAGAGTCTTATCTTGCGAAACGAGATACTCTGTAAGGCTATTCAAGATCTTCGACCTGTGAACTCGTTTATTTAAATTACTTGAATAACTATTCTTATTATGTTTTTATCATGTCAACATGTTATGACATAAATTCATTTACCATCCATTGAATAATTCACATATTAAGAATACATTCCAAACTAAATATATATTGAATGTATGCCCCTCACGAGTATTTGCAGGCTCCTCTTATTTACTAAAAATATACACTTGTTAGCCTCATTTACATGCGTTTTGGCCTTATATTTCCCTTCTTCTGTGGATAGATTGCATTTGATCTCTTTCCAAGTCATTATACTATTATTGAGTGCCTGCCAAACTTGCAAGCCAAAGGAAAATCCTCCCATCCCATGTAAGTAAGCAAGCATGCACATAAATATATATTTTTTTATGTAATATAACTCTTATTAATCACTGTACATAATTTTGCTTTTCTGTGTTGTCAGGTATCCACCGATTAAATGTGAAGATCTTTTAAGGTCTACCCATAAGAATATTGTTGCAGGTCGAGCAACAACAAACATCACGGAAGATTGACTTTGTTATAATGTTCGAAAGTGAGAATATGAACAATCTTGAATAAGCTAACGTCATAATGTTTAGAAAATGGGAACTCCTGGTCTTCTCAATTATGCATCTGTACTTGTAAACAAATGCCAGAACGCAATAATTCGATGGTTGTGGCCTCCCCACTCCGGTGTGTTATTACGAATAATTATATTATAATTGGGGAAGGATTGAGAATTATAAAATTTTATACAATTTTTTATATTATTTTTGTAATCATTATATTAATATACTCTTAATTATTGAGATTAAATTTGATTTATATAATTAACGTATATGTTACATTTAATCTTAACTATTAAAATTATATTAATCTAATAATAAAAAAATTGGTATAAAAATTTGTATAAAATTTTGGAACTCTTAATCCTCTTTCATTATGATAATGTTATAAAATTTCTCTTATCTGCTGGTTACTCCTATCCCTCTTTTATACTATTTTTAATTTATTATCAATTTCTGGTTCACATGATAGTCACCAAAATCTGATGTTATTTTTATATAGACTGAAATCTATTAAATTATTAATGACAGTTTTGATTTTGGTAGGAAAACAATTGGAGGTTAAATATTATTTTTTAAAAAAATTAATCTAATTAAAATTAATAAATTAAATATTTTTTAAATTTTACTTTAAAAACACAGAAAAATTATGACGAAACTTAAATATGACCACATTCAATTGCTAAATTAAATTAACATGTATAATTAATGCACTGATTTATATTGAACTTATAATTATAAACTTAAATTTCAACTAGTGAATTGTTTTAATGATCTAAAAATAATATTAAAAATTACATTGTAATTTTAATTAGTGAATTAAAAGTGTTCAACGAATTGGGTTGGGTCGGGCTGACGGATAAAAAATTTAAGTCATTCAGGCTTAAGGGCTAGGTTAGGGTAGGCGAGCACTAGATTCAGACTGGGCCGGGCTTGGCCCGTAAAAAAATGCAGTCCGACATGGCTCGTGAGATGTGGCCAACGCAGAGCACGTGAGATCTGCATTAACGATCAAAACTGATGTATAAATTGACGACAGAGAAGTTTCATTCCGCAATCTGCATTAACTTGAATAAGTTCATGCTCTCTTGAATCTCCTGCAATTTCTCTCTTTTTTCGGTTTTCCCCCAAAGTCACAACTCCTAAACCCTAATTTTGTTGATTCAGTGCAAACTACAGCGGCCCTTCTATCTCCTTCCTTCCCGATATCAATTTCTTCCCTAAATGTTTTTATTAACATTGCTGTTGATTTTGGCTTTGTGGTTGTTGTTGTTGAATTGTTGCCGTTGATTTGCCCTAAATGTTGATTTTTTCTCTTGAATGAGAAGTGAGAGAGTTTTGGAAATATGTTTTTGTCAGGTTGTAATATTAAGGGGAACGCAGACTCGTCATGATGCTTTGTAGAGCGAGCAAACGAATTATAACTGTTCACTGAGTTTGCTAGTTAGGGGTGGGCAGCGGTTTTGGGTAAAATCGGAATCTTCAAGAACCAATCCTAAAATAATTGGTTTGGAGTCGAAATCGAATTTTTTTAGAGTAAGTTCCGGTTCCAAAGATTAAAGTAGAACCGAACCGGTTTTGCAGACCCCTACTAATATTTGAATAACAGTAATATATATATATATATATATATGTTTCTTTCTGCAGAACTATGAAGAAAGTGATAATTGAAAATTCTGCTTTGTAGCGTTTCAATGCACTCAACGTCAGCTATTAGTTTTTCTGTTTTGTGTTTGATGTCTTTTTTAATTGATAATGAGTGATTTTAAGGCATTACATTAATCCGGGGTCATCATCTGGAAAAGCTTCTGTTTCATGTACTTGCTTATAAAATGAAAACGAAACAATGATAATTGATTGTCTGTGTCAAAAAGAAATAACGCATCTTTTCTCACAAAGCCATGCAGCCTCTTCTTTTCTTTTTAAGAAAAATAAACTAATAGAAATAACGCTTGTAGGAAATTTGTTGTTTGGATTATGGGATAATTATGTATAGGACAAGTTTGATTGGGGATTTTGTGTGTGTTTGGTTGCTGGAAAGTTTGAGAAAATGGAAAATGTGATAGAATTGCCCTTTTTTTTCTTATCGAATTTTTTGGTAATCTTGTTGTTTGCATATTGAGAGAGAATTATGCTTTGGACAGGTTTGGTTGAGGATTTTGTATATGTTTGGATGCTGGAAAATTTTGATAAAATAGAAAAAGAAATAGAATTGATTAGAGCCAAATTTATATCAGCATGGTTTTTTTTAATCAAGTGAATTGTAAGAACCCTTGGTTTTTGAATTTTCCGTGGCAGGTTGAAGAGGAGAATGAGTGTGATGAGGATGATGATTGAGAATATGTTAAAGAAGGCCTGCAGAAATTATATGTCAAGGAAATGAGATAATTATCAGGAAGAAAAAGGTCAGAATTCCGAAGAAGGATGCGAATTTGCTGAGTGGAAAAGAGTTAATTTTACATTTATCGGCAACTTGGCTAAGCTAGTTTCTATGTTATTTTATAGTGTGCTTTCTCTTCTGTTATGGAAAATATTAGACTATTTGGGTTGTTAATTTCTTCGTGGGATGTGGATGGGCCAACATCGAATCCTCTTCCTCCACAATCAGAAGCTTTCACTGATTACCAGAGTGCACAGCAGGCATTAGAGAATGTTGCTCGACAAGTGCCCAATTTGGAACTGAACAGGTATGCTTTTCATTGAAGCTTTCACAGATTAGTATTTTACCTCGTTTCTTTTATATTAGCCTTTTGATCATGATGAATCGTGTTTGTATTTATGGCTGGATAAAACTTCTTGTCCTTTCCATTTGAAGACTGGAGCTTGTCGGTTTGGTCAGAGATGCTGCAGAGTTCATTTTTACCCTGATAAATCGTGGACTATGCTCATCAAGAATATGTATAATTTCTAGTATCCTGATAAGAACTCCAGCAAATTTCTAGTGTTGGATTCATTCAGTGAGTTCTTTCTGTTCACATTTTTATTGCCCTTCTTTGACTTGATCAAATCAGAGATTTATAGTTTCACTTCGTTGGAGATTCATGCTGTTGGCCTTGATTGGGTAGGAGTGAAAGCTATGAGCTATTTTCCTTTTATTTGTCATTTATTAATCTTTGGTACCTTTTTATTTTAACAAAACTTCTCTATATTTTCCATTTTTATTTTTGATTTCCCTTTTTGCTTCTTATATATTCATCTCTTCTCCCTTTCCCTATTATACCGTAAAAGGAGTGAACCTAGTGCATATGTTTGAGATAGCATTCTTATTTTTATTTTTATTTTTGATATTCACATAATTTGTTGAGTTTAATTGACTTAAAACTTTTATTCCTCAAGTAGTTTATTCGGTAGTATATTTATCACTGGTTTTTGGAGCCATTCTTCTGATAATAGTCATTACTTTGGAAGGTTTGGAATTATTCGCAGCGACACCTATTTATCCGAAGATGTTGTTGGCACTCTTCATTTTCTTTATAATGTGTTGGGAAAGAAAAAAACTTTGCTTTGATAGATGCAAATTGCTTCTGTAGTTTTAGTATTTGAATATTGTGGACCTTGTAAACAGAGAATGTGGGTTGAAATCCCCTGAAAAACAAAAAAAAAAAAAACCATGTTAACAGGTTAACAAATCAAATTGATAGCTATCGTAAAATGGTTAACATTTATATGGGTTTATTTGCTGCATTCACTTGTTTTCCTTTGCTGCTTCAACCCTCCTAAATTTATCAGAATTGACCTATTGTTTAAAGAGTTTTTTTACACTTTAAACAATGTTATTTTCTAATAAAATCATTGAATAATATTTGAGAAATATAATAATATAAAATGACAAAAGAGAAAAGAGAGGCAGCTAGATCCATTAATTAATTGACAGATAATTTAAAACTTAAATGTGAATGGAATCGACTGATTTACAGTATCTGAACAAAAATTCGTGCCTAAACATTGAAAAATCCTGAGAGAATATTTTATTATTACCTAATGAATTTGGATTTGAATCGAGTCAAATCCAGTCAAAATTTTAATTTGAACCAAACTAAAACACTCAACCGAAACCTTTAGTTTAATAATATAAAGTAAATATAAGACATCAAATATGGTTTTGATAATTTAATGGTTTTCAGATGAAGGCAGCACATTATTTTACATTTACCCGTCTCTCACGTTCAGAAAATTCAGGCATGCCGTGAAGGAAAATTAATTATAAAGTTCTGGCAATTAAAATTAGAGCAACTAATTGAAGGAAAAGATAAGTGCAGAAAAGACACAAAGTAAGTTTCAATATGTATCTTTTGAATATTACAGGATCATTCAGCTACCATACATTCGAGTAAGAAGAGATTTATATATACAAATTGAAGGGGGGTACAGGAGCATTAAAAGAGAAAAGACAATTGAGTAAGAGTGTGAAGAATGTTTCTATAGGTCAAGCAAGTTCTTAAGTAATGTAGTTTAGGCAATGTCAAGAAGAAAAGACTGCTTGTTGAGATTTGGTAGGAACTGAAGATTGAAGAGCTAGGTAGGCCTTGGGTTTTTAGAGAATTCCTTAGACTTGATTTCGGAGAGTCCAGTGTCCAAGATAAAACAGCCCAACAGCTTGACATACTTTTAACTCCCTCCTTCAAGCTAATGTTTGCTCTTTTTTCTTGTCAGGTTGAGTTTGTCTCTAAGAAAGATGAATTTTTCGGAAGGCAGGGTTTTGGTGAGGAGATCAGCAATTCATTGTTAAAGATCTTGTCACACAAGAAATGAACATCAATTCTATGTGCTTCATTCGAGCATGATAAACTTGGTTGCAAGCAAGGGCTGTTGCACTCTGACTGTCAGTCCAAATTACTATTGGCTTCCTTAAGTCCATGTTAATTTCTTTCAATAATGATCTAAGCCAATTCATCTCAGTAGTAACATGTGCCAAGGCTTAATACTCAGACTTTACTGAAGATCTGGCCACCATATTTTATTTTTTTGAACCCTAGAAAACCAAATTGTTTCCTAAGTAAACACAGTAGCTGGTGATTGATCTTCTATCATCAGTATCAACAGCTCAATTAGCATTAGAAAAACCTACCAATTCAAACTTGTTTGCTTTTCTGAATTCAAGTTCAAGCTGAATTGTCTCTTTCAAATATCTTAGTATCTTTTTATATGCAGTCTAGTGTTCTGCACCAGGATTATGCATGTATTAACTCAATTTGTTGACTATGTGATGTTAGGACATGTAAGAGTAGCATATTGTAACCTGCTGCCATGGGAGTTTTTGTTCCCTTGCTATCATACATGTTAGTCTTGATGAGCAAGTTAGTAATGTAGTTAGTTTAAGACATGTGAAGACTGTCTTTCAGCCTCGTGATTTCGATTCCAAGAAAGAAGTTCAATTTTCCCATATCCTTGAGAGCAAAGGCTTCATTTAGTCTCTTGATCAGAGTTTTAATTTCAGTTGCATTGTCCCCTGTTACAATTATGTCATCAATATATATAAGGAGCAAAATGATACCTGCTTCATCTGTTCTGTGAAACAAGGATGCATCTGATTTTGAGTTGGTGAAGTTCAAAATTTTAGTGCTAATTTTAGCTTGTCAAACCAAGCTCTAGGTGCTTGCTTCAAACCAAAAATTGCTTTATTAAGCTAGCAATTATAAGCAAGAGTCTTCTCACCTTCAAAACCTAGAAGTTGGCTCATATACAATACTTCTTTCAGTTCACCATTAAGAAATGCATTACTAATATCAATTTGCCTCAGTTTCCAATCCCTTTGAATAGTTAAGGTCAACACAATTGTGATGGCGGAGGCCTTGATTACAAGGCTGAAAGTTTTAACAAAGTCTATACTAGGAGTTTGCAAATATCTTTTGGCTACCAGTCTTGCCTTATACCTTTGTATTGATCCATCCAGATTTCTCTTAATTTTGAAAATCCATCGACATCCCACAATATTCAAGCCTGCAGAGTAAGGCACTCGTCTTCAGGTTTGATTTCCTGACAAGGCTTGGATTTCTTCATTTATTGCAGCTTTCTATCTTGGATCATTAAGAGCTTAAATTTCATTTACTGGTATACCTCCTTCTTCTATTTGTATGAGATCCAAAGCATAGGCTTTAGGTTTGAAGATTTCAACTTTACTTCTAGTAATCATAGGATGCTTAGTTAGAGTTATTTTTGACTCAATAGGTAGAAATGAATATGATATGGGAATAAATTCTATAGAGGGAGAGCATGCTGATGTTTCTTAAATTTTGGAATTGAATTGTGTCTCATGTGTAAAAAGAGAGCATTTTGCATTAATGGTGACTACTTTGGTTCTGATCTGGTTGTTGGAAGGTCCATATGCTGATGACAATACCAGTTTGACATGGTAAGGTAAGGCAGTGCACGTGCTTGTTCAGTGTGTGTATACTTGGAAGTGTGTGAAATGAAGTTAGGATTAGATTCAAAAGGAAAAATTAACTCATTGAATACAATATTTCGGGCAATGTAGACTCTTTTGAAGGGGTACAAATAAAAGTAGCCCTTATGGTAAGGACTGTATCCAATAAATACACGTTTGGTGGTGTGAAAATTTAATTTACACTTGTTGTAGGGTCTGAGAAAAGAATAACATTCACACCCAAAGACTTTCAGAAGTTTGATGTTTGGTTTATGTCCAAAAACAAGTTCATAAGGTGAGCTTTTGTTGAGAGCAGAGGATGACAATCTATTTATAAGGTATGCAGAGGCATAGAATACCTCCCACCAGATTTTAAGTGGCATGTATGATTGGACTGGGAGAGTTAAACCGGTTTCAACAAGGTGTCTTTGTTTTCTTTCAACTTTTTCATTTTGATGATGGGTGTAAAGACATGAATATCCCAGCACTATACCATGAACTACTAGCTAGTTTTCTAAAGGTTTGAATTCCCCTCCCATATCACATTGAACAACCTTGATTTTCCTTTCTAACAGATGTTCAACTTATTTTTTAAATTGTTAAAATATGGCAAGAGTTTCGGACTTATGAATAATAGGAAACACCCAGGTGAATCTTGTGTAATCATTTACAAAGGCTATGTAAAATCTGTAACCATTTGTTGATACAATAGGTGTTGGTCCCTATAGGTCAGTGTGGATGAGTTCCAAGACTTTCTTTGTTTTAGTTTCAGTGGTTTTAAAGGTCATCCTATGCATTTTACCAGGTTGATAGGCAGAACAGAAAGTTGGTCCAAAATTAAGGTGTTTTCATTGGCTACATCTGAATTATTACAAGAAGAGATGATTTATTTTAGGACTCTCTCATAAGGATGTCCCTACCTCTAATGCCATAGGTCTAATTCCTTTGATGTTTTTTTACATTCAAATGACTTAACAAAATAGGTGTTAATAGATTATGAATCCAAAAAATCATGTTGCAAAACAAGACTAACTGGTCTGAATGAGGATTTGGTTTGCACTGAACCCGTCAACAACTGATACAGATCTCCATTAGTCACACCTCGAAGCAACTCCTTCCTTGTCTTTAGATATTTTATAACACAGCAATGTTTATTGAAAATAGCATAGGCATGATTGTCTTTAAGTAATTTGTGGACACTAATCAAATTCTTAACAATGTCAGGCACATACAACACTTGATTGAGTTCGATTTATTTTGATTGGTGTTATGTGTGAATTTGAGAACACCCAACATGTGAGATTACCATATTTTTCCCATTACCTACTGCAAGCTTACTGCCTCTTTTATAGTATGAGTTGGTAGACAGATTCTAAAGAGAATTTGTGATATGGTTAGTTGATCCACTGTCAATGTACCAGACTGAGTCTGTTGAGCTCTCCGAATTTGTTATGTAACTTGCTTTACTATTTGACTTGGATCGTTGAGTAGTAAAATCCTTGTCATATCTGTGCAAGCATTCAACAGCAGTATGACCAATTTTCAAACATATCTGATAAGTTGGTTTTGAGCCTCCTCTTGTGTTGTTTGATCTGTTCTTTTTAGGTCTTACATTATTGAAGACATTTCTTGCTTGATTCGAAGCCTTCCAGTTTTTCTTCTGATGCTGATATTGATTTGAATATGCAAGATTTACTGTTATCTCTTGTTGGTAGCTTGAGTTTAATAATCCATTCCACCTATCCGGCCTATTTTCATGACTCAACAACATTGAGTAGACTTCTTCGAGTGATGGGATCTCAGTTCTTGAAGATAGATTGATTATAGTAGACTCAAAGTCTCTCTCAAGTCCTCTTAAGATGTACATTATCAGATATTTGTCTGATATATTGTCACCATAGGCACTTAAGGCACTTGTTATGCCTTTCATTTTCTGATAATACTTAGAGATTCGCATGTTCTCTTTCTTTATGGATGTAAGCATACTCCTGAGGTTCACAACTTTGGCCATTGACTTTGCTACAAAGGTTTTTTCAAGAGATGTCCATAGTTTTGAGGAAAATGTGCATCCTACAGTTGCAGCAAGCATTGGTTCGCTCAAGGTGGAAAGTAGCCAACCCATGAGCTGCTGATATTGCCTTTTCCAAGTTTTGTATGCAGGATTGACGGTAGTGGTGCTATTTTCTTCTTCATCTATGATGACAATGTATCAATTTAAGGGTGTCAATTTTTCATCCAGAAAGTTCTCTAGGTCATTCCCACGGACAGAAAGCAAGACCTAAGCCTTCCAAAGCAAAAAATTAGAATCTGTGAGCTTAATGGTAGTTGGAAAAGTGATGGCTGTTGTGTTTGAATTTATTGCAGCACTTGGGTTTGTGTTGGTTTGAGTTGAGCTAGAGGAATTGTGACTAGTATCCATCCTTGAAGCTCTGATACCAAGTTAAAATTAGAGCAACTGAATGAAGCAAAAGATGAATGCAGAAGAGACACAGAGTAAGTTTCAATATATATCTTTTGAATATTACAGGATCATTCAACTACTATACACTCAAGTAAGAAGAGAATTATATATACAAATTGAAGGGGCGGGGGGGGGGGGGGGTATAGAAGCATTAAAACAGAAAAGTCAATTGAGTAAGAGTGTGAAGAATGTTTTTGCAGGTCAAGCAAGTTCTTAATCAATGTAGTTCATGCAATGTCAAGAAGAAAAGACTACTTGTTGAGATTTGGTGGGAACTGAAAAATGAAGAGCTAAGCAGGACTTGGGCATTTAGAGAATTCCTTGGACTTGATTTCGGAGAGTCCAATGTCCAAGATAAAACAGCCATCAGCTTGGCATACTTTTAACTCTGGCAATGTCGAGAAAGGAGAAAGGAAAAGTAGGTTGAACCACTAATTATATTTGAAGACAAACTTTTTGATCCAAATGGTGGAATTTATGGCAAAGTTTGAATGTTTATTAGACACAATAAGATGCTTTTCTTAATTAACTAATCTTTTGTGTAATTTTCTGCCTGGAATTCAAAATCATATACAAAATTTCAACATTTTTCCATTGTTGGAGAAGAAGTTTCACATTAACCTTTGAAGTGTGGTTTTTGAGAAATGATTTTCAAATTAAAGTAATACGTTATTAATTGTCTATCTTTCACTTTCAGTAAATTCAAGCATGTCGTAAAGGAAAATTAATTTTACTGTTCCAAAAATGATAAGAAAGGAGAAAGGAAAGGCACTTTCACCTACTGATTATTTTATAAAATGATTTATATAGGATCTAAGTGATGGCAATTATGACAATTTTGAATGTTTGATAGACTTACATGCTTTTCTTAGCCTAGTCAAGCCTTAAAAATAAAAAATTATATATATATATATATATATATCAAATAATTTTTTTATACTAATTTTTTAACTATTAAATCAATATACTTCTAATGATTAAGATCAAATTTAATTTTTGTATTTAATATATCATAATTAATATATATATATAAAAAGTAATTTCAACTATTCAATTAGAATTAATTCAATAATATATAAATAGTATATGAAATTGGGTAAAAAAATAAGGTTCTTATCACAGTCTATCTCCCTCTATCGATATATATATATATATAGAGAGAGAGAGAGAGAGAGAGGGAGGATTCCTTTAACTTAGATTTTTAACATAAAATAATAAAATTAATTTTGGAACATTGATTCACGCAAATCTATTGGTTTAAATTGAAAGTCAACAAATAGCTTTTATTGCACCTCAGCATTCCCATTCCTATCCATGATTGCATGAATATGGTTTAACGATTTGCATCGTAACCCTCTTCTAGTCTCCTATCATTGGTTTAGGCATATTTTGACGAGTATAATAATTAATAATAATAAAAAATTAAATGTATTTTAATATTTTAATTTATATTATAAAATATAAAATTAATTTATAATTTTTTTAAAATATAATATTAATTATTTATTATTAATTGTGTTATATGTTAATATTTATTTAAAAATTAATAATAAAAAAACAGGAGAAAATGTTGATCCTTAAAATTTATTTAAAAAAATTTAAGTTAAGGAAACCTACTTTAAACAATACGAGGAGAAATTTAATAGACCGTGGATTCAAAGATCTTAAACAATATAGTGATTCCTGGGACCTCTCTCTTTACAAACTCGTCTTCTTTGGGAGGACCATAAAGACTTGACTTAACTACAGTATTTTGCAGAAGACCGCAAACCTAAGCATCACAAAATTAACGTCTATAAAAGCAAGACAAACTCTTCCATTTATTGCTCATCTAAGAAATCATGGGTTCATCCTTTTTTTCCTTGAAATTTAAGCCTTTCATTCTTTCTCTCATATTATTCAATTTAACAATCTGTAACTCTTTTAAGAAGCCACTCTGTCATGATAACGAGTGGTCTGCGTTGTTGCATTTCAGAAAAAGTGCCATCGTCGGTGATTGTTCCCTTTTTAACCAAGTTTATCCCAAGTTTGCATCGTGGAATGGAACTGCTGATTGCTGCACGTGGGATGGCATCAAATGCAGTGAAGAAACTGGTCATTTCGTCAAGCTTGACCCCCCCCAGCAGCTGCCTCTTTGCTATAAACTCTAGTAGCAGCATTTTCAACCTTGTCCATCTTGAATGGCTTAATCTTTCTGATAATTACTTAGGTGATTCTGAAATCCCTTCTGGAATCTTCAACCTTTCGAGATTAGTGTATCTAAACCTCGGTGGTTCTTCCTTTTCTGGACAAGTACCATCAGAAATCCTTGAGCTCTCCAATTTGGAGTTCCTTGATTTATCAGGAAATTCATTGAAGCTTGCAAAGCCAAGTCTAGAAAATCTGCTTGAAAAGCTAACCAACCTGAATACATTAGATCTTGGTGCCGTGGAAATTGCTTCTTCAGGACCTCATAACTTGGGAAATCTGTCTTCTTTGACTTTTTTATCTCTGTCAAGCTGCCAGTTGCAAGGTGAATTCTAATTTTAATTTACTTCTAGTTAATATGCTATGCCGTCTGTGCTTTTTCTTTTGAAACTCATCTTTTCATATATAATAATAATGAATTCTATTTTCAGGAAAAATTTCGTCCTCTCTCGGAAATTTGACCAAGCTTGTCCATTTAGACCTTTCAGAGAATGATCTCTTTGGTGATCTGACTACTTCCATAGGGGATCTTGTTTCTTTAAAAAAAATGGATCTTTCATTCAATGCATTGTCGGGTGAGTTGCCTTCTCCCATTGAAAATCTCGTTTCTTTAAAGGAAATTTGGGAGGCAATCTAAAAGAACGAGAAGAAACAGAAGACGTAGGAACTGAATGTAATAATATTTTCTTTAGCAACAATAACGTTTTGTTTTTCAAATTTGTGCACATTTCCTCATTAGTTGTTTTGACAGAGTTTCCTTTATTTTTATTTGCAAGTTTATACATAACTTGAGGACATTTCTCTTATTTAATGTAAAATTTCTTTTATTAATAAATTTTTCTAACGTTTCACTGAATTTATTTTAAAAAATTAATATACAATACATACTTACAAGAGACTAAAACCTTTCCAAGAAAAGCGTTGCGAGAATTTTAAAAATAATAAATTCTACAAAATAAATGATCGTAAATATACTGATAGATTTTAAGAATATTGTTATGCAATTGCGAATTCTTGTACAGCATGATCCATCATTTTTGATAAAATGAACCTAATATTTATTATTTAATCTCTTATTTATATTTGATATTTAATAATTTTATCCCACAACAATAATAAATTAAGAGATATAATCTTCAACTGAAGATATTTCGTTAAATGGTGTACGATTCCCTACCTACTTGCAATTTACAAAATTATATATTTATAATTATATTTGATCTGCAACAATACAATAGCTCTGAACATTTTTTAAAAAAATTAAATATCATTAACAGTTCTGAATTTTTTTGTTGTATATGTTCATTAAAATATGAATTTAAAAAATTTAAATATAATTTAAATAATAAAAATTTAACAAAATTTATCATTACAATAATTAAAGAAATGTACTATAGTTTTTCTTCTAATAGTATTTAATTGGATAATGACTCTTTCCAACCTAACTAAGTATTTTTTTTTTTAAAAGAAGTCTTAGATAAATATTTAATTATTCTTTCCTGTCTTGTTAAAGTTTGAAATACCAATATTGATCTCTAGTTAGCTCGAATACATCTGGGATGAATAAATTTGTATTCTCAATGTCAATTTCGTTCCTCTCCAGTCTTTGTTTATGTTTCCTCATTTTTAGGTATATTACAAGCGTTTAGGTTTTTGGGTCCCTCCATTTCTAAGCTCAGTTGTCTACATTTTGATCCATGGTCGGCTTCCCTAAACGATCTTGGCCCATTTTTCCTCTCAATTTCTAGGCCTCGATCACAAGTAAAACCAAACTCAAGTTAACCGCTTTAATGTTTACCCAAAATGTTTTGTTTCTATCTCAAGAATTGCAGAGGCATAAATAGGAAAATAGAAGAGGATAGCGGAGTGAGTCCGAATTGTTGTCCAAATTAAACGAACATATATTTTTAAGACATAAGTTAATAAATATTGGGTTATGATATCACATTCAATAGTCCAAAAATGAGATCATTTCCTAAGATTACTTTTTGATAAAGAGTGATTTGATCATATTTATAGATTAAAGTGTCTACGTGGACAATAGCTCCCATCCAACAATAACAGAAATTATTCACTCATCCTTGGAAGCATTAGATCCTTAAGGCAGAACAACGAGCACCACGGTCATGAGAAGCTAAGGTTGCGATACTGAAATACTGAGACGCGCAACTTAGATGTAGAATGTCAGAGCCACGGCGTTGAAATGCTATAATACGAATCTTTGAAGAAAGAACGTCAGAGCCGTGGCGACAGATCGTGAATAAGTTTAAACTTTGTTTCTTTTGTGTTTTTAATTTTTATTTTACTTTATTTTGATTTATAATCTTTAATTTAGTCAGGTTACATTAATTATAATTATTTTAAATTTAAAATTTTGTATAAAAAGTTTCTAAATGTTAGATCCCTAATATTAGAAGAATTTTATTTTTAATAAACCTTTTAACAAGCCATTGAGTTTTCTACTTATGTTTAAGTTAAAATTTTAAATTAAAGCTTTTATTTTTATGAGATTTGATCATACATTGGACTCAATATCCCTGCACACTACTCATATGTCATAAAGAAAAGTCGGCTGAACAATATTTTTATTTTTAAAAGAAAGAAATTATAACTCCCGTATCTTTTTTTTTTTTTTTTTCTACATAAAATGATAATTTTTCTTTTAAAAAGTCAATTTTTAGTTAGAAAATAAATTCATTATCGAAGTTAGAAAAGAATGATCCAATAAAAAAGAAAAATATTGAACTAGTTAAATTATTTGGTTTCCCACTTAAAGTATTATAATATAAATTTGCATTTCCTCAAAGATATCAATGACTCCATCGTTTTAAGGGTAAAAATGGAATTAAACGTGGCCTAACATGATTTGGTGCTCATAGGAAGATGCTAAAGTGATTTGAAGATCCCTATTCCCGAACCATTTTGCAATGGTGAGTGAGTTATAAGGAAATGAAATTGATTGCTATAGAAACAGGTATTGAGCTCTATTAGGTGAAAGTATCCAACTCAAAGACTAGTTATTAGGGATAAAAGAACTCCTCCCATGTAAAATCATAGACTCTTCCTTAATCAATCCATATAAGACTCCAATTAGAGCTCAATAAATGGGAGCAATCATGAATGTAACACAATAATTGCCAAAAATGTTTCATATTTTGGATTGGTGGGCATCTAACTTTGCAAATAATTGAATAATTAACATTCACGGCCGATCAGAATAAAAGAACAGTTGAATCCAAGGTTCCCACATTTATAATCTCAGCTCCATTAAACTTGATCTTATTAGCTGTGTAAATAGGAACATGGTCTCTCTTTCTTCTCAAATATACAAAGAGACAATAATAACAATGTTGAACAATGAGGTGACAACCTTCCTTTCTGCCGTTTTAACGTTTATAAATATTTGGTAGCCGTGACCACGAACTTCAGGTCAGAATTATGATAGCTTTGCTAGTGGTCCATGGACCAATTATAGGTGGAGACATCTAAAAAGATCTGATCGCTTGCAAGAACATTGACTCATTTATGATCCCAAATTGAAGCTCATCAATTTTTTGCAGTCTAAATATCTAAAACCCATTAGATTAATTGTCTAGATCTCATCTACCATCACCAACACCAATATCTCTTCCCGACCAAACTTTTGTCGGGTCAAATTCAATTAACAAAAGGCCACCAAATCGACGATGGGCTTGCCTTGATCTTGAGAGAAAGGGCCCTAAATCTTGTCCAAGCCTTTGCTAAATGGCCCCTGTAATTGATGTTCCTTAATGGGTTATTATTGCAATTGTTAAAATAGTTTCATAAATGTACTAACCTTAATTGCTCAGGCTGCCTAAACTCGTTAATTAAGTAGCCAATGAGTACCGCGTTCTCATCGTGTCGCAGTTATGGCAAGAAAGAGATTCGAGTGAAAACGCTATGAAATTAGCAAAAGACTGGCCATGCACATCCTGTTGTCCAACTCGTAAATTCTCATACAGAATCACAATCCTTTCGTAAATTCCAATCATCTGCGACCAAAGAAGAGATTGTGAGCTGCTAATTTAAATAAACCACACCAAAGAAGAGATTGAGTTAAAGTTTTAATTTAAAATTTTTATTTTTATAAGATTTAATTGGTCTTTGTATCACTACACGGCTGAATAATATTTAAAAGGAAAAAAAAAAAATCTTAACACCCAGACCTGAGTTTTCTTTTTTCCCAGGTAAAATGATAATTTTTTAAAAAAAAAAAAACTCAATTTTTAGGTAGGAAATAAATTTCATGAAGGATCCAATAAAAAGGAAAAATTAATGTTACTGGAACGTGATTTGGTATTGGTTATGTTCAAGCAATTAATGATAGCCCGACCAACAAGCCAAACTTTTGTTGACTTAAAGGTGTCCATGCATCTTTCTTTATCGTAGCCCGTGTCCGACAAACTTAATTTTTCTTGCCTTAAACGGTGACCATACATCTGTCTTTCTTCTTTCACAGCTTAAGGCTTAATAATTTTTAATTAATTATGCCCCAAAAATGATCAAAATTTCTTAAATTTGGAGGGATGAAAATTTGATAATAATTTCTTAAAATAAATAAAGATAATTAATTGTTCTAAGAAAATTCATGAATTTGTATATCAAACTTCTAATAAATGAATAAAAATAAACAATAATATTTTTTTAAAAAAAAATTTATAACAACATTGATTTTAATTTTTCAAATAAAATTATATATAATAACTTTTTTTTCCTTTAAAAGTCACTCTAAATTAAGATAATTATACCCTTTCAAATTTATTGTAGATTTTTTAGTATTTTATTTACATAATAATTTAAAGAAAATATTTTCAATAAATTATTTTGCAAATATAATTCTAAATAATAGTGTCAAAAAAAAAAAAATAGTGCACATATATATCTCTCTTTCACCTTTCAAATCTTAAATTTAAATAATTTTTCAATACAATATTCCTTTCAATACAAGCTACACAATGAAATTAGGAAAAAGAAAATCCGTAAATAATGTTAAGCTGCCGATGACAAATTAGAAGAGAATCACGCGTGCACGAGATTATACAGCTGCAAACAGTCGGTAAAATAAAATGCTTCGGCCCATCTCTTTAGAAATTAAAATAATTTGTATTTGATTACTTACTTTCAAACAATTATAAATTTTTATTTATAGAAGGAAAAAAAAAGGTACTATTAAATATATAACTATTTCATAATTAATTAACTAAATTGTAAAAACTATTTGAATTCCATGAGTGTGTGTACATGTACAATATTCAAACTGGCCATGAATGAAATATATGTGGGTATATATATATGTAATTATAAAATTAGGAGAAAGAAAATGCAACTTAACCTATTAATGATAGAATTTAAATTCTTGAGCTGTTAAGTATATTCAAAATACACGATTATCTAACATACATGGTATATAATATTATATTTATTTTTTAAATTATTTGTTAATTTTTTTAAATTTTTATTCATATTTTAAATATTTTTGTTATTCATTTTAAATTTTTTATTTTGTATTTTAAATTATTTTTATAAATTATTTTAAATTTTATATTAAAGTTTTTATTGTAAATTTAAGTTAAAATATATATAAATACATTCGTGTGTATTAGCCATTCCCGCATAATATTCAACCGTGTTGGGAACGGCAATTAATTAAGTTGTGACAATGAGATTGATGGAGAAATTTAAGTAGAAAGGAAAGGCCCTGCGCAGCGGTTTCTCATGGATTCCATTCCACGCACATCTCTCTTAAGTTTTCCGATAGCATGACAGGAGACAGTCAACAACGAGAAGTAATAAATAAAAACAATCAAAAAGACCTGAATTGACTTGACTGGTCACAATAATTTGTAGAAAGACTCGGGGCATGAGAATGGCAAAATTGTCTACAATAGTCAGTTATACCAATCTTACGTTATAAATTGCCCATCAATCTAAGAAAGTTTTATCAATCTTTTCTTCAAGAAATTATCCTAATGAGTTTCTTAAAATTCATGCACTTTGCTGCTTTTTCTCTCTTATTATTCACCCTCAGTTCCTGTTCTTCTAGTGAGAAGCTACTCTGTCATGATAATGATCGTTCTGCTTTGTTGCAATTCAAGGAACGCCTCATAATTCTCAATCCTGTTATTTATTCTTGTGATTCTGATTTTGGCATTGCATCATGGACGACAGAAGAAGGAAACATTGATTGCTGCTTATGGCATGGCGTAGAGTGCAATGAGAACACCGGCCATGTCATCGAGCTTCACCTCGGTGGTAACTGCCTGAATGGTTCTCTAAAATCTATCAGCAGCCTTTTTCATCTTGTCCATCTTGAGAGTCTTGATCTTAGTTATAATTACTTTGAGGGTTCTTCGATACCTCATATCTTGGCAAATATGTCTTCTTTGACATACTTATCTCTGTCAAGCTGCAGATTGCAAGGTGAAATATTCTATTTTTAGTTTACTTCTTGTTAATAAGCTTTGTCATCATTCATAATAATAGTGGATTTTTATTTTTATTTTTCAGGAGAATTTCCGTCTTCACTTGCTAATCTAACAAAGCTTGTCCAACTAGACCTTTCATATAATGGTTTATCAGGTGAGTTGCCTACCGTCATCGGAGATTTTGGTTCTTTAAAAGAACTGGACCTTTCATTTAATGAGTTTACGGGTCAATTGCCTACTTCCTTGGGAAATCTCAGTTCTTTAGAAGTACTGGACCTTTCATCTAATGAGTTTACGGGCCAATTGCCTACTTCCATTGAAAATCTTGGTTCTTTAATAGAACTGGACTTTTCCTCCAATGAATTTTCGGGTGAATTGCCTACATCTATTGGAAATCTTGGTTCTTTAATAGAACTGGACTTTTCCTCCAATGAATTTTCGGGTGAATTGCCTACATCTATTGGAAATCTTGGTTCTTTGAAAGATTTGAACATCGCATTTTGCAATTTCTGGGGCAAAATTCCTCCTTCGCTCGATAATCTCACCCAGTTAAGTTCTCTCCGCCTTGAACATAATGGATTCTTAGGAGAGCTGCCTACTTCCATTGGAAATCTTAATTCATTGACGATGTTGTCTCTCTCTCGTTGCAATTTCTCGGGCCGAGTCCCACATTCAATCAGTAATCTAACCCAACTAGGTTATTTGGACCTTTCCTCGAACAACTTTAGTGGTAGATTGGAAATAGATATGTTCCTTATGAAACTAAAAAATTTACGAGTGTTAATTCTCTCTTCAAATAATGTTTCATTTCCTTCGAGAGCTGCAAGGGCTAGCAATCTTTGGACTATATTGCTGAGTTCATGCAACCTTGTTGAGTTTCCAAATTTCTTGCAAAACCAACACCAGTTGAAGCTGCTTGACCTTTCCGTCAACAACATATCTGGCCAAATACCCCAATGGTTATTAAACTCTGACAGGATGCAGATTTTGAACCTTTCTCACAATTTCTTATCAGGGTTTGATGGACATCCTGTTTTTCTTCCAGAGAGTAGTCTTCAAAATTTGGACCTTAGTTTTAATAAGCTACAAGGGCCACTGCCAAGACCAAATAAGGGCATCATGCAATATCAAGTTTCAAACAACAAGCTGAGAGGTGAAATTCCATCATGGATATGTGGTTTGAATAGTATTTATGCTCTCGATTTGTCTTACAATAACTTAAGTGGCATACTTCCTCAATGTTTGGGCAATTCTAGCTATGGACCACAGATATTAAAACTACGATGCAACAACTTTTCTGGGAGAATTCCTAAATTTATGCACGGAACAAATTTGAGGATGATTGATTTAAATGACAATCATTTGCAAGGAAGAATTCCGAGATCACTGGTCAATTACACAGATTTAGAGTTTCTAGATCTGGGGAATAACCAAATCAATGATACTTTCCCTTTTTGGTTGGGTGCTCTTCCAAAGTTAATTGTTCTCATCTTACAATCCAACAGGTTTCATGGTGTAATAAGAGAACCGAAGTCAAATTGCAGCTTTCCTAAACTTCAGATCATCGATCTTTCTCACAATAGATTTATTGGTAAACTTCCATCTAAATACTTTCAGTGTTGGAAAGCCATGATATTTGTCAACGCAAGTCAACTAACATATATGCAGGCTAGAATTCCTGTAACTCCTCGACCTGGAATTGGCTTGGATGATATACAAGGAATTTATGATTACTCATTAACAATGAGTAGCAAAGGGAGAACGGTGGCATATGATAAGATTCCAGAATTCCTTGCGAGTATTATTCTCTCGAGCAACAAATTTGATGGAGAGATTCCAACATCCATTGCCAATTTGAAGGGACTTCAAAATCTCAACCTTTCCGACAATAATCTCCAAGGTCATATTCCATCATGTTTAGGCAACCTAACAAACATGGAATCATTGGATCTCTCAAACAACCAATTTTCAGGACAGATTCCTCAGCAACTTGCTGAACTCACATTTCTTGGATTCTTTGATATCTCCAATAACCATCTCACAGGCCCTATACCGCAAGGAAAGCAATTTAATACCTTTGAGAATAGTTCATTTGATGGGAATTGGGGACTGTGTGGAAAACCGTTGTCAAATAAATGCGAGGATGATTATAAAATGCCAAGAATTGAAGAAATTCAAGACTCGGAGTCTCCATTCGCATTTGATTGGAAAATAATTCTGATTGGGTATACAGGTGGACTTGTTGTCGGAGTGGTTCTTGGGCTCAGCTTCAGCACAAAAATACAAGTATGGCTTTGGGAGAAACTTGGGAGGCAGTCTAAAAGAACGAGAAGGAACAGAAGACGTAGAAGCTGAATGTAATAATATTTTCTTTGACAACTACTACTGGATACTTCAGGTTTTTCGAGCTACAAGGATTTTTTTTAAAAAAAATTTGTGCTTTTTTTCTCTTGTACTTTTTAATTTTATGTATTGGTAATTTCAATAAAGTCCTCTCTCTTCTTTTAGTTCTAAAATGTATGTATATCTTGAGAGGAAAGGTTCAATATCTTGACAGGAAACCTTATATTTCCAACATAATGACAGCATCGTTCAAAAAGAAATGTGTAGAATAGACAAAATAAAAGAGTTTGGAAAGGATTTCCCAAGTAAAATGTGTACATTTCTAAATATTATTAAGTAAATAAGAAATTCGGTAATGTTACTAAATATTATCAAGTATTTCCAATGTTTGAACGAAAATTAATTTTACTGTTTCAAAAATGATGTGATAGATAGATAAATAGAGATATAGATAAAAATAACTGAATTAGTAGAAAATTAATTTATATTTTTGACAACCCTCTACTTTGTTTCAGCTAACTCTCTCTCTCTTGTTTGATAACTTAATGATTTTTAGATGAAGGTGGCACATTATTATATATTTACCCCGTCTCTCACGTTCAGAAAAGTCAAGCATGCCGTGCAGAAAATAAATTTTAAAGTTGTGGCAATGATGTGAAACGAGAAAGGAAATGCAGGTTTGAGGTATTAATTATATTTTTACTACAAATTATTTTGACCCAAATGGAATTTTTGACAAGTTTGAATGTTTGATAGGCATAGTAAGTTGCTTTTCTTAATTAATTAAAGTTTTCTTTAATTTTCTGCCGAAAATCAAAATCATACACAAAATTTTCACATTTTTTCCAGTGTCGGAGCAGAGGTTTCACATTACTTTGTCCTGAAGTGTGTCTTTCAGCAATAATTTCTAACTTGAAAGAAGTTTCACTTTATTTTTGTGGGCCAACAAAGTTCCCGCGTTTTTTTTTTTTTGGGTAGAAAATTGATAGACTTCATCATGAAAAAAATATTTAATATGTATTATATGAACCACTTAATTTCATTTAAGAGAAGTTGATCAATATATATATATATATATATCATGGGTTCCCTCAGCTTATGTTTTTAAATTTGACCAATGATCAATGCAAATCTAATGGTTTAAATTATAATCAAACAAAAAGCATTTAAAGTTGACAATTCGACTCCCTTGGATTGCATGTATCGATGGCTGCATTCTCTCAACTTAATATAGTAATTCTGTTCATGAACTAATTAATTTATCTTAGAAATATTTCTATGTATAAATACTTGTAAAGTATTGTAATTACCTCATGTGGAATTGGGTATTTTAAAATACCTTACATTTCTAACATAATGGCACTAGTGTTCAATAAGAAATGTGTCGAATAAACAAAATAAAAGAGTTCCAAAATGATTTCCCAAGTAAAATGTATATATCTCTAAATAATATTATTAAGTAAACAAGAAATTTAGTAATATTACTAAATAATAACAAGTATTTCCAATGTTCGAAAATAGCTTGAGCATTAGTCTTTTTCAAGTGTGGCTTTTGAGAAATGATTTTAAATTAAAGGGTACAATATTAATTGCCTCTATCTCAAATTGAAAAAATTCAAGTAAAAATTAATTTTACTGTTCCAAAAATGATGGGAAAGGGGAAAGAAAAGGCACAGACAGTCAACAATGAGAAGACTTAATAATTAAAAGAATTGGCTTTGCTACATTTATTTATATAAAAAGTAATAAATAAAAACAACCAATAAGACTTGACTTGACTTGACATTTATCGCAAAATGTCTACAATAATTAGTTATACCTATCGTAGGTTATAAATTTAATTGCTCATCAATCTGAGAAAGTTGTACCAATCTTTTCATCTTATATTTTTATTTATTGGTTATATTTATATTTATTCAGATGAAGTAAAAAATAAAACCAACCAAAAGGACTTGAGTTCACTTGACTTGGCCACGGTAATTTGCAGAAAGACTCAAGGCATACTCATCGCAGAATGTCTATAATACTTAGTTACACGAAATTTGGGACATATGTGACTAACTATTATAGAGATAGACTCAAGGCATGCTCATCAATATGAGAAAGCTATATGTTGTGTCAAATTTCATAAAAACAAATTGGCTGGCTGAACAATATTTAAAAAAGAAAAATTCATAACATCTAGGCCCAGTTTGTTTGTTTTTTAATTTTTTTTCCTAGGTTAAATGACAATAATTTTTTCTCTTGAAAAATCAATTTTTCGATAGAAAATAAATTTCAATATCAAAGATAGGAAAGAATGATGCAATAAAAAGGAGAAATTAATGTGATTGGAACGTGATTTGTTGTTGGTACTTGAAGCTGTAAATGATAACCTGACTTTTGTCGACTTAAAGGTGTTCATACATCTCTCCGTAACATTGGCTGTGTCTTACAAGCCTCACTTTTGTTGACTTAAACGGTGTCCATACGTCTCTCTTTCATCTTTCACATCTTAAAGCTTAATAATTTTTAATTAATTATGTTCGAAACAAGATCAAGATTTATTAAATTGGAGAGATGAAAATTATTAAAACTATTTTAAACTAAATAAAATTATTAATTATAACTTATAATTAAAACTATGTTGGTGATTGACAAATATTATTTGCCTAATAAAAACAGATGTTTACAAAATGTTTTATGTATTATATTTTCATAAGCAAATAAAAATAAAATTAGACGAATTTATTGTGTAAGACATTATGGAGTTGTCCTCATATATATCACGTTCATGCTCTTATTATTTCATATTACATTTGCCCATCCCTTTATTACTTCTTCAACGCAGCCCCTCTGTCATGAAGATGAGTGTTCTTCATTGTTGCATTTCAAGCAAAGCCTCACCATTCTTGATAATATTTCTTATATTTTTTTATTTTTGAAAAATATCCTATGTTGAGACCGTAGAACATCATTGGGGGGGTGGAGGGGTGTGTGTGAAAAGTGTTTGTGAGAAAAATTAAAAATTAAAAATTAAAAATAGCAAATTAAAATACATTAAAATTTGTTACGCTTTAGATGAATTAAAAATAATAAGTTTCTAACTATCAATCTAAATCTAATACAATAACCTGCAATAACAAATTCAATTAACAATTAATAAAGCAATAAAAATTAAATCAAGACAGAATTTGTTAACAAAGAAAAATTTTATGAAATTTTTTTTCACAAGATAAAAATCATACGTTCTGATAATAAAAACACTAAAACATTTTACTAGTAAAGAACTTACAAACTATAATTTGTTATAAGAACTCTTATAACTCAATTTTAACTTATCCACTTCAAGTAATTCTATTATTCAAAACTTTGAAATTTTCTCTTTTCAATAGAAACTTTGAGCGACATATTCACAAGATTATAACATTTAACCACTAATAACAATCAAAACTATAAAAGCTTGTCAATTGAATTTGTAGAAAGAGAAAATAAAAAATATCTCCTAAGGGAAAACACTAGGATAAATCTCATTTACAAGAATGAGATTTGTATTTTTACTCAAGAGAAATAATTAATAAGACTTTCAAGATACTCAAAGGATATTCTCTCTACTTAGAAAGCTCTTAAAACCCTAAAAATTATGTTAAAACAAACCCTAAAACATCAAAAATATTTTATGTTCCTAACATGTGCTCGGGCTTGGTTTGGACGTATGTTTGGCATGAAGAATAGCCAACTGCTGGCTCGGGCACAACTTGGGTGCGAACCTAGCACCAACTTTCTAATCAGTGCTAGCTCAGGCACGACTTGGGCATGAAGTTGGCATAACTTTTGGATTTTATAATTTTTGTATGGCTTGAGCACAAAGTAGGTTGGGGAATGGCACCAAACCTCTGTCTTAGAATCTTTGCAACCTTGAATCATGTTTTCTCCATGTCACATTAAACACAACTCAACATCCCTTGTTTTAGTCATGGAATTGGCCAACAAATTAATTTCCTAACAATTTTGATCCAGCTCACGCTAAAATTCAATCATGGAAGCAAGAAGAAGGAATTATTCATTGGTGCTTCAGAGATAGTGTCAACTGCAATGAAAAAACTGGCCATGTGATCAAGCGTGACCTCTCTAGTAGCTGCATCAATTAATGAATATAGTTAATTATATCCATTAACTATATTAGAGAAATGAATATAGTACATTGGATCCTTTTATGTCTCAGTCAATCATTTCCCAGGCCCTATAAATATAGAACTTTGATTTAGTTGTAACACATGATCAATCAATTAATGAATATAGTTAATTATAAATCTGACAATAGAAAATTTAATAATATTAGTTATATTCGTGTAGTAAACTATATGTTACAGATCTGGCAACGATGGAAAAATGACAATAAGAAAGTTGTACCAATAAGACTTGACTTGACTTGAACGTTAGCTAGTTATACCAATCTTAGGTTATAAATTGCTCATCAATCTGAGAAAGTTGTACCAATCTTTTCTTCAACAAATCATCCTAATGGGTTTCTTAAAATTCATGCATTTAGCTGCTTTTTCTCTCTTTTTATTTTTCACGCTCAGTACTTGTTCTTCCAATAAGAAGCCATTCTGTCATGACAATGAGCGTTCTGTTTTGTTGCAATTCAAGGAACGCCTCTATATTCTTAATACTGACATGTGTCTTCCTATGATTGACATTACATCATGGAAGCCAGAACAAGGAAATATTGATTGCTGCTTATGGGATGGCGTACAGTGCAACGAGAACACAGGCCATGTTGTCTACCTTGATCTAGACTATAGCTGCCTGAATGGTTCTCTAAACTCTATCAGCAGCCTTGTTCATCTTGTCCACCTTAAGCATCTGAATCTTGGTTGTAATTTCTTCTATGGTTCTTCGATACCTCATACGTTGGCAAATATGTCTTCTTTGACATATTTATGTCTGTCACGTTGAGGATTGCAAGGTGAAATATTCTACTTTTAGTTTACTTCTCATTAATATGCCATGTCATATGTCCATCATTCCATGATAATAGCGGATTTTATTTTTATTTTTCAGGAGAATTTCCGTCTTCAATTGCTAATCTAACCAAGCTTGTCCATCTAGACCTTTCAGATAATAGTTTATCAGATGAGTTGCCCATTGTCATTGGAGATTTTGGTTCTTTAGAAGAACTGTACCTTTATTCTAATAAATTCTCGGGTCAATTGCCTACTTCCATTGGAAATCTTCGATCTTTAAAATACCTGGGCCTTTCATCTAATGAGTTTTTGGGTCAATTGCCCACTTCCATGGGAAATCTCAGTTCTTTGTCCATCATTCCATAATAATAGTGGATTTTTATTTTTGCTTTTATTTTTCAGGAGAATTGCCGTCTTCACTTGCTAATCTAATCAAGCTTGTCCGTCTAGACCTTTCAGATAATGGTTTATCGGGTGAGTTGCCTACTTTCATCGGAGATTTTGGTTCTTTAGAAGCACTGCACCTTGATTCTAATAAATTTTCGGGTCAATTGCCTACTTCCATTGGAAATCTTCGTTCTTTAAAATACCTGGGCCTTTCATCTAATGAGTTTTTGGGTCAATTGCCCACTTTCATGGGAAATCTCAGTTCTTTGCAAGCTTTGGTCACATCCTTTTGCAATTTCTGGGGCAAAATTCCTCCTTCACTTGGTAATCTCACCCAGTTAAGTTTTATCCATCTTGACCATAATGGATTCTCAGGAGAGTTTCCTGCCTCATTTGAAAACCTAAATTCGTTGGTAACTTTGTCTCTCTCTCACTGCAATTTCTCGGGCCGAATTCCAAATTCACTCGGTAATCTAACCCAACTCTCCTTTCTGGACCTTTCTTCGAACAACTTTAGCGGTGTATTGGAAATAGATACGTTTCTTTCGCCACCAATAGAGTTAAAAGTGTTAATTCTCTCTTCAAATAAAGTTTTACTTCTCTCCAATGCTGAAAGCGATATCAAGCTTTGGACTGTATTGCTGGCTTCATGCAACCTTGTTGAGTTTCCAAATTTCTTGCAAAACCAGAACCAGTTGAACCATCTAGACCTTTCCGTCAACAACATATCTGGACAAATACCTCAATGGTTATTAAACTCTGATAGTATACAGGTTCTGAACCTTTCTCACAATTTCTTAACAGGGTTTGACGGACACCCTGTTTTTCTTCCACGCGTTAGTCAGCTCATTTTAGCCCTTAGTTTTAATAAGCTACAAGGGCCACTGCCAAGACCAAATACGGACATCTCGGTATATCGAGTTTCAAATAACAAGCTGACAAGTGAAATTCCATCATGGATATGTGATTTGACTGAACTTTATGTTCTCGATTTGTCTTACAATAACTTAAGTGGCATACTTCCTCGGTGTCGGGGCAATTCTAGCCATGCGCTCGAGGTATTAAAGCTACGAAGCAACAACATTTCCGGGAGAATTCCTGAATTCATGTTCGGAAAAAATTTGAGGATGATTGATTTAAATGACAATCTCTTCCAAGGAAGAATTCCGAGATCACTGGCCAATTGCACATATTTAGAGTTTCTAGATCTGGGTAATAACCAAATCAATGATACCTTCCCTTTTTGGTTGGGAACTCTGTCATTTTTAAAAGTTCTCGTCTTGCAATCCAACAGATTTCATGGTGTAATAAGAGAACCGAAGTCAAATTGCAGTTTTGCTGAACTTCAAATCATCAATCTTTCTCGCAATAGATTTACAGGTAAAAAATGAATTTGTGAAGAGAGTTGGTTAAGAATCAGTTATTTGGATGTTAGTTAACTGATCTTGACAGCTGGAAACTAAGCTGGAAAAAATGAATTAACGGCCTTCTGTTTAGTCATAATAACGGATTATAAATACTTAGGGTAGGAATACTTAGAAGGTGTGAACAAGAGGGATTTTCATTTTGCTGCTCAAGCTTCTTGTATTCTGGAGAAAACCTGGGGCGAAATTCGGGGATTGCAGGAGGAAAATCATATCTTGTAAGTAGCTGATATTGATTCTCTGTAATTCTTGTGACATTTGAGTTGATGAATGAAGTCTGTTGGCTGCTGTTCTGATCGTGGATGTAAGCTATAAGCTGAACCACGTAATTCTTCTCTTGTTCATGATTTTCTTGATGTGTTCTGTTCTTTGCTGTGAATAATTTGTCTTGCTGTTTTGGTTGCTTGATTCTTGGTGGGATTTATCAGTTTAAGTCATAAAGAATTGTTGTAATCTTCTATAAACAGAAGTGGTTCTGATTACAATCTGGTTTCTGGATTAAATTCAAATCGGAAAAGATTATATTGCATTGAGATTCAACACATTGAGAGAAAAGGTTAGATACGTCCCTCCTTAATTAGGTGTAATTTTTTTAATTAATAAAATCTTCCAAAAGTTTATTTAAGAAAATCGATATTAATGCTCTTACAAATGAATCTAATATTTATCATTTGCTCTCATATTTATAATTTTATCTCACAAATCTTACATCTAAAATGAATTTCTAACAATGGAAAGGCCCCTTATGCCATTTGATTAAATTCCCGAACCTGCAAGTTTCTACGCTGAAAAGAGAGGTCGATCGACGCTAATTCAAAGAGTAATTAGGAAAGGTAGAAAGGCTATGATTTGTGAAAGGCCAGACAGTCAAGTGTACTGTCTTTCATGTAACTCCTGCTTACCTACAATCATTTAAATGATGACTTAGGGAAATTAATTTTCATAGAACCATCCTTATGGTCTTAGTCCTAGTTAAATAATTTAATTATCATAGAACTATCTGAGTTGAAAATTAATAACAAACTAAAGCGCAGCTAATTCCTACATGCCACTTACCATCTTCCAAGAGTCATGTCTATTGGAATGAATTTTAAAAATGATTTTATTATTCTAATACAGCAAAAAATATATATTCTTATTTTATTATATGTATATAAAAAAATTACCTTAAAAATGCTGAAATCTTTTTTACTATTTTTAATTTTTACTCTCACATGTAGGTATATTTTATAATTATTATGTGAATTAGGTTTTTTTTTACAAAATAAGTGTATTTCTCCATAAAACAGAAAATATTCTAATAACTTTTCTTCTTTTAATATTATTGTGTAGGTTATACACTTCACTTAAGTTATGAATTGGGCTTTAACTGGTAGAGGTACTTCAAAGGCATGGACTTGTTAACTCTAATTTAGGAGGCTTAGATTAAATCATCTTATTTTTTATTTTTTAAATTAACCCAATGCTCTTCCACTAAAAATCAAGAATTTATAAACTTGGGATAACCAAATCATCAATTATTTTCAAAACTTCGCATAATTGACCTCTCTCAAAATATAATTTACAGGTAAGTTTCCATCAAAATACTTTCAATGTTGGAATGCAATGAAATATGTCAATACAAAGTAAGCTAAAATATATGCAAGATCGAGTCCCTGCATTACTTTTTAGCCCCTTGAAAGACATTCCCTTTTGATGGAGAAGAAATACAAGATTTAATGGAGACCTCAAATATCCTCATGGCTGTTATTCTCTCAAGCAATAGATTTGATGGAGGGATTCCATTATCAATTTCCAATTTAAGAGGACTTCAAAATATCAATCTGTCCAACGACAATCTCCAAGGTCGTAGCCCATCATGTTTGGGGAACCTAACAAACTTAGTCATTGGATCTCTCAGATAACAAGTTTTGGGGACATATTCCTCAGCAATTGGTTGTGCTCACATTTCTTGAATCTTTTGATGTCTCACACAACCTACTCACAAGATCTATACCACAAGGAAACCAATTCGCTACATTTGATAATAGTTCATTTGATGGGAACTGGGGATTGTGTAGAAAACCTTTGTCTAAAAAATGTAAACAGAACTTTGCAACGGCTAAATATGATGACATTCATAGTTTTGTTATCTTCGGTGTTGTATTCAGCATAAGAATACAAGGATGGTTTGGGAAGAAATTGGGGAGAAAATCGAAAAGAATGAGGGGAAAGACGGGATGTAGAATCTGAAAGTAATAATGCACCTCTAATAATGTGTGTTTAGTCATTATCGTGTTTGTCAGGTATTGAAATAATTTTTGGGAGAATGCATATTGTTTTATTACCATTTTGTACATGTAAAATACATATTAATGTTATTGATTGCAGTAGCCTCATGATTTTAGCAATTTGCATTAACGAAATTGGGATGCATATTATTTCTTACCATGCATGCATGTAAATTCATTTAACCGGACTGGTAAAAATGGTGACTTGAATTACTCCAATCACGATAAATGCCATAAAAAACTAGGTGATTGCTAAGGAAGCAATTGGGTGGCTAAATAAGGTGATTGTTAGAATTAATTGGGTGTTTAAGTTAGGTGGCTAAGAATTACTACCTAATGAATTTGGATTTGAAATGAGTGAAATGCGGTCAAAATTTTAATCGGAATCAAACTAAAACACTCAACTGAAACCTTTTGTAATAATAATACGAAAGAAATTTGACAAGTAAAATGTGGTTTTGATAACTTAATGGTTTTTAGATGAGAGCAGAACATTATTACATATTTATCCGTATTTCACGTTCAGAAAATTCAAGCATGACGTGAAGGAAAATTAATCCTAAAGTTCTAGCAAGGATGAGAAAGAAGAAAGGAAAGTTAAGATTGTTAGATTGTAAAATTGACGTGAATGGAAAATTTATCAATAATAGATATATATATATATATATTTCATAATTAACAAGCTAACAGACTTTAGTTACAAAACAAATTTACAGCCACTCAACTAACTGAACTAACGAACAACTAACTCTAAAGATTACAGCTGTATCAACTTGCATAGCTTCACCAAACTCGATCCTCTGTTCTTTGCAGCATATTGAATGTAATGCACTCGATCCTGATCACTTCCATCACAACCACTGGATTATATCTTCACAAGGAAAGGCAGGTTGAAATATTAATTATATTTTAATACAAATTATTTTGACCCAAATGATGGAATTTATGACAAAGTTTGAATGTTTATTAAACATAGTAAGATGCTTTTCTTAATTAACTAAACTTCTGCTTAATTTTCCCCCTGGAATTACATATCATACACAAAATTTCTACATTTTCCCAGCGTTGGAGAAGAAGTATCACATAAATCTTTTAAATATGGTTTTTGAGAAATGATTTTAAAATTAGAGTGGTACATTATTAATTGCTTGTCTCTCCCGTTCACAAAATTTAAGCATGCCGTGAAGGAAAATTATTTTACTGTTTCAAAAATGAAGAGAAAGGAGAAAAATGAGGAAGTTTTACTTACTGATCATTTTATAAAAGCGATCTATTGAGGATCTAAGTGATGGCAATTATGACAATTTTGAATGTTCACTAGACTTGTATATTTTTATATAATTTTTTACATTAATTTTTCAACCATTAAATAAATGTACTTTTAATTGTTAAAATTAAAATTAATATGTATAATTACCATATCATAATTCATGCACATGTGAAATACATACATACATACATACAGACATATATATATATATATATAATTAGTACACATGTGAAATAAATACATACATACATATACACACACACACACACACACACACACACACACACACACACACACACACACACACACACACATATTTCCAACATCCATTGCCAATTTAAAAGGACTTCAAAATCTTAACCTCTCCAACAATAATCTCCAAGGTCATATTCAATCATGTTTAGGCAACCTAACAAACATGGAATCTTTGGATCTCTCAAACAACCAATTTTCAGGAAAGATTCCTCAACAACTTGCTGAACTCACATTTCTTGGATCCTTAGACATCTCTCGTAACCGTCTCATAGGTCCCATGCCACAAGGAAAGCAATCTTTGAGAATGGTTCATTTGATGGGAATTGGGGACTCTGTGGAAAATTATGGAAATGTAGACTTGACATTGAGAATGGTTCATTTGATGGAAGTTTTCATAACTTGAGGACATTTCCCTTGTTAATGTAAAATTTCTTTTATTAATAATTTTTTCTAACATTTCGTCGAATTTACTTTAAAAAATTAATATACAATACATACCAAATTAAAAGAGTTGAGAGAATTTTAAAAATAATAAATTCTACAAAATAAATGATCGTAAATAAATTGATAGATTTTAAGAAGATTGTTATGCAATTGCGGATTCTTGTGCAGTATGACCCATCATTTTTAATAAAAATGAACCTAATATTTATTATTTAATCTCCTATTTATATTTGATATTTAATAATTTTATCCCATGACAATGATAAATTAAGAGATATAATCTTCAACTGAAGAAATTTCGTTAAATGGGATACGATTTCTCACCTACTTGCATTTTATGAAATTATATGTTTATAATTAAAGTTGGTCTATAACAATACAACAGTTCTGGACTTCTTTTTAAAAACTTAAATATTATTAACAGTTTTGAAATTTTGTTATATATGTTCATTACAATTTGAATTTTAAAAATTTAAATATAATTTAAATAATAAAAATTTAACAAAATTTATCGTTATAATAATTAAAGAAATGTATTGTAGTTCTTCTTCTAATAGTATTTAATTGGATATTGACTCTTTTCAACCTAACTAAGTATTTTTTTTTTTTAAAAGAAGTCTTAGATAAATATTTAATTATTCTTTCCTGTCTTGTTAAAGTTTGAAATACTAATATTGATCTTCAGTTAGCTCGAATACATCTAGGATGAATAAATTTGTATTCTCAATGTCAAGTTCGTCCTCTCTGGTCTTTGTTTATGTTTCCTGAATTTTGTTTATATTACAAGCATTTAGGTTTTTGGGTCCCTCCATTTCTAAGCTCGGTTCTCTTCATTTTGATCCGTGTTCCGCTTCCCTAAATCATCTTGGCCCATTTTTCCTCTCAATGTCTAGGCCTCGATCATAAGTAAAATCAAACTCTAGTTAACCACTTTAATGTTTACCCAAAATGTTTTGTTTCTATCCCAATAATTGCAGAGGCATAAATAGGAAAACAGAAGAGAACAGAGGAGTGAGTCCGAATTGTAGTCCAAATTAAACGAACATATATTTTTAAGACATAAGTTACTAAATACTGGGTTATAATATCACATTCAATAGTCCAAAAATCAGAACTACGAGATCATTTCCTAAGATTACTTTTCGATAAAGAGTGATTTGATAATATTTGTAGATTAAAGTGTCTAAGTTGAGAACAGCACCCATCCAACAATAACATAAATTATTCACTCATCCCTGGAAGCATTAGATCCTTGAGGCAGAACGACGAGCACCACGGTCATGAGAAGATAAGGTCGTGATACTGAAATATTGAGACGCGTATCTTAGATGCAGAATGTCAAAGCCGCGGCGTTGAAATACTATAATACGAATCTTTGAAGAAAGAACGTCAGAGCCGCCACGACAGATCGTTTATAAGTTTGAACTCTGTTTCTTTTGTGTTTTTAGTTTTTATTTTACTTTATTTTGGTCTATAATGTTTAATTTGGTCGGGTTATATTAATTATAATTATTTTAGATTTTGAATTTCGTATAAAAAGTTTCTAAATGTTAGATCCCAAACATGAGAAGAATTTTATTATTAATAAACCTTTTAACAAGCTGTTGAATTTTTTACTTATGTTTAAGTTAAATTTTTAAATTAAAACTTCTATTTTTATGAGGTTTGATCATACGTTGGACTCAATATACTCAGTAGTCATTGAGTATCGCGGTCTTATCTTGTCGCAGTTATGGCAAGAAAGACATTCGAGTGCCAACACTGTGAAATTAGCAAAAGACTGGCCATGCACATCCTGTCGTCCAACTCGTAAATTCTCCTACAGAATCACAATCCTTTTGTAAATTCCAATCACCTGCGACCAAAGAAGAGATTGTGAGCTGCTTATTTAAATAAACCACACCAAAGAAGAGATTGAGTTAAGTTTTAAATTTAAAATTTTTATTTTTATAAGATTTAATCGGTCTTTGTATCACTACACGGCTGAATAATATTTAAAAGGAAAAAAAAACTTAACACCCAGACCTGAGTTTTCTTTTTTTTATCAAGTAAAATGATAATTTTTATCTTAAAAAGTCAATTTTTAGGCAGGAAATAAATTTCACGAAGGATCCAATAAAAAGGAAAAATTAATGTGATTGGAACGTGATTTGGTATTGGTTATGTAAATGATAGCCCGACTGACAAGCCTAACTTTTGTTGACATAAAAGGTGTCCATACATCTGTCTTTATCGTAGCCCGTGCCCGACAAACTGAACTTTTGTTGACTTGAACGATGTCCATACATCTGTCTTTCTTCCTTCAAAGCTTAAAGCTTAATAATTTTTAATTAATTATGCCCCAAAAATGATCATTAATTGTTCTAAGAAAATTCATCAATATGTATATCAAACTTATAATAAATGAATAAAAATAAATAATAATATTTTTTTTAAAAAAAATTTATAACATCAACATAGACCTGATTTTAATGTTTCAAATAAAATTATATATAATAACTTTTTTTCTTCAAAAATCACTTTAAATTAAGATAATTATATCACTTTAAATTTATTTTAAATTTTTTAATATTTTATTTACATAATAATTTGAAGAAAATATTTTTAATCAATTATTTTGCAAATATAATTTCAAATAACATTGTGTAAAAAAAAAAAATAGTTCACACACACACTCGCGCACACACATATATATATATATATATATATCTTCCACCTTTCAAATCTTAAATTTGAATAATTTTTCAATATGATATTCCTTCAATATACAAGCCAGTAATGAAATTAGGAGAAAGGAAACTCCTTAATAACATTAAGCTTTGGACGACAAATTTAATAGAGCGATGCTTTGCTAATTGAATTATCCAATTGAAATAATCTAGATTCTATAACCAAAAACTTTGTTCTTGAGAATGAAAACTTAATATTAAAACGAGAAATTATTTTTTATTAATTTTTAAATTTGACAAGAAATAAATCAAATATCTTCTGTATCATTCAAGTGATTTTACTGGCTGAAGGAACTAGCACTCACAACTAAGAAGTATTTTATATTTTTACTAAAATGGTTGAATAAAAAAAAATAAAAAAAAAATTATACAATAAAACATACATCAAGTATACAAAATATTGATTCTTCGAAGTTTCAATTGTTTCTACGTCATTATTTATATTTATTAATCATAAAAAATCTACGTTAAGAGAGTTTCATGCATACACGAGATCATATGGTTGCAAACAGCTGGTAAAAGCATGACAAAATCCTCAAATCAATTGATAATAACATAGTTATTATTAGAAGAATATAGTTAGTTAATTAGTGAAGTGTGATTTATTAAATTGTAAGCAGTAGTTAGTCGTAGTTAGTTAGTTGGTTAATTAGTTGGTTATTAAAATAAACAACTTTGCATATATGTAGATGTGAACAATTGCCGAATTGATTGAATTAGTTTTCATAGAAATATCAGTTCATTTTCTACTTCCTCTCAGTTTGTTTTCGCATGCTCTGTTTTCTCTTGATCAATATGGTATCAGAGCAAGTTTTTGTTGCATTTCTGTAAGATTTCCTTGGTTTCTGGTTTGAGAAAACTTGTAATTGATTCTGATTAAAATAGATTCATTGCCATCGACAAATACAATTGGATCAAGATTATATTCAATGAGATCAGCCATTGACGATCCTTCCAACCCTTATTTCCTGCATTATTCGGATAATCCAGGTTTGGTTCTAGTTTCTCAACTATTAACAGGAGATAACTATGCATCCTGGAGTAGAGCTATGTTGATTGCATTGTCTGTAAAGAATAAATGTGGATTTGTTGATGGATCTATAGTTAAACCTGTAAGTGCAGAATCTGATCTTCTAAATCTATGGGTCAGGAACAATGATATGGTGATGTCTTGGTTATTAAATTTAGTTTCTAAGGATATATCTGCTAGCATAATTTTTGCTAATTCTGCTTTTAAGATTTGGAATGATTTAAAGGAACGTTTTCAACAAAAGAATGGTCCAAGAATTTTCTAGCTTAGACGGGAACTCGCAAATCTAACTCAAGATCAACAGTCAGTTAACATTTATTTTACTAAGCTGGAGATAATTTGGGAAGAATTGAATAATTATAGACTTATGTGTAATTGTGGAAAGTGCACATGTGGATAGGTTAAAGAACTTGATATGCACTATCAAATGGAATATATAATATCTTTTCTTATTAGATTAAATGACTCCTTTTCGCAGATTAGAGGGCAATTGTTGCTTAGGGATCCATTGCCACCAATAAATAAAATGTTCGCACTTATTTCTCAAGAAGAACAGCAAAAAAGAATGGGTATTCTAGCTGATAATAATTCTTCCATGGCATTTGCTGCAAGAATTAATTAAGCTAACAAACTTGGAGTCATAAGTTCTAGTGATCAATTTGGTTATGGAAATTCATTAGGAAACAAAAAGAGAGAAAGACCTTTTTGTACTCATTACAATTTTCATGGTCATACAGTTGATAAATGCTATAAGTTGCATGGTTATCCTCCTAGATGTAAACCAAGACAGAAGGAAAATGCTCAGGCCAACACTGTAAATGCAGTTAATCAAGTTTCATTATCAATTCAGTCTGCGGCTAATTCTAGTACTACTATTCAGTCTATGGCTAATTCCACCAATGGAAATTTTGTTCAAAATCTTAATCCAATTTAGTATGAACAGTTGATGCAAATGCTGTCCAATTATCTGAGTTTCACATCAAAAATTAACAACAATGACTTTGCATTAGTTTCTTCCCTTGCAGGTACTTGTTTTTGTTTGTCTGTGATGCATATGTTATCATTTTCAAAGGTCTAGGTAGTTGATTCTGGAGCAACTCGACATATATGTTTATCTGCATATGTTTTTATCAATATGAGGCTTATTCTACAATCTTCAGTCACATTACCAAATCATACTACAATTTCTGTTAATATGTGTGGTGATATCAAGCTTAGCAACTTCATTATTCTTCGGGATGTTCTATATGTACCTCAATTTCAAGTTAATCTTCTTTCTATTAGCGCTCTGACATCAAGTTCTCAGCTCACTGTTAATTTTTTTCCTGATTCTTTTGAAATCCAGGACATCATTAACAAGAGGATGATTGGCAAGGGTAAGAAGATTGCTTATTTGTATGTTCTTGATACTGATGCTTTATGTTCAACATCCACAGCATCTATCAATTTGGTCTCAGCTCATGTTTGGCATAATTGACTTGGCCATCTGTCTTCCAAGTGTTTAAATAGTTTGAAACACAAGCTTTCTTGTGATACTTCTATGTTGAATGTTAAAGCTTCACCTTGTTATGTTTGTCCATTAGCTAAATAGAGGAGATTATCTTTCGTTTCTCATAATAGACTTTCTAAAGCACCTTTTGACCTCATTCATTGTGATATATGGGGTCCATATCATGTTGAATCTCATGCTAGTTATAGATATTTTCTCACATTAGTTGATGATTGTTCTCATTTTACTTGGATTCATTTGTTGAAGCATAAATCTGAAGTTGCCACTGTTATTCCTAAGTTTTTTAAGATGGGTTCTACACAATTTGATACAAAGATCAAAACCTTTAGATCTGATAATGCTCATGAACTACAGTTTACTGATTTTTTTGCTGATATGAGCGTCTTGCATCAATTTTCCTATGTTGAAAGGCCACAACAGAATTCTGTCATTGAAAGGAAACATTAACATTTGTTAAATGTAGCTCGAGCATTATTTTTTCAATCTAGAATTCCTATTCAATTCTGGGGTGAATGCATCCTTACTGCTGCTTTCATTATTAATTGAACTCTGTCCCAATTGCTTCAACATAAAACTCCATTTGAGATTTATATGGAACAAGTGTGGATTATTCCCTTTTCAAGGTGTTTGGTTGTCTTGCATTTGCATCTACACTTCAAAGCTGTCATACTAAGTTTCAGCCAAGATCCACATTGTGTATTTTCCTTGGTTATCCTTATGGTATGAAAGGTTATAAGATGTATGATATGGTTTCCAAGAAAATTTTTGTTTCTTGTGATGTAGTGTTTCATGAAGAGATATTTCCATATCATTCTATTTGTGCGTCAGATCAGTTGATTGATCCATTTCCAGATTTGGTACTTCCTACTGTATTACCAGCTATAGACCCTGATATGCATCGAATGTCATTTGGTATTCAAAGTTCTGACACTACCTCAGAATCCTTACACTGATCTAGCTTCATTCCCAACAATATTGATATTTCTAATGCAGATACCCATGCACCAGGATCTGTATCAGGTCCTTTCCACAATTTTGATCAAAATTCTACTCCTAAAAATGTTTCTGCTACAAACGTGGAAGTCTCAAAGTTTGTTGCTTCTCCACCTCTTCGAAGGTCTACTCGGATTCCTAAATCTCCTTCTTATCTTAGAGATTTTCATTGTAATCTCTTAACTCATAATAGTCCATCCTTTATTTTGCCTAAGTACTCTTTACAACATGTTTTGTCTTATGATTCCTTCTCTCTAATGCACAAGTTTTTTTGTTTAAATGTTTCCTCTCAAATCGAACCACAATTTTATCATGAAGCTGTCAAGTTACTATAATAGCGTGCTACTATGCATCAGGAACTCAATGCTTTAGAACAGAATCACACTAGGTCAATTGTGCCTTTACCACCTGGTAAACATTTCATTGGCTACAAATGGGTCTATAAAACTAAATACAAGTCTGATGGTTCGGTTGAGAGGCATAATGCCAGATTGGTTGCTAAAGGTTACACGCAACAAGAAGGCCTTGATTATCTTGAGACATTCTCTTTTGTTGCTAAACTAGTTACTGTCAAAGTACTTCTAGCTCTTGCTGCAATTCATAAATGGCATTTGGTTCAGTTAGATGTCAACAATACTTTTCTTCATGGCGATCTTTTTGAAGAAGTCTACATGGACTTACCTCTTGGGTATCTGAACAAAGGGGAACAAATGCAGAGTCGACAAAAGTTTGTTTGCAAACTTCACAAGTCTATATATGGGCTTAAGCAAGCTTCCAGGTAATGGTATTCTAAGTTTACTAATATTCTAATTCAACATGACTTTTAGCAGTCTAAATCAGATTATTCATTATTTACCAAAGGTCACGGTTCCACTTTTATAGCCTTATTAGTGTATGTTGATGACATAATTCTCATTGGTCCTCATCTTTCAGTTCTTTAAGCTGTGAAATCCTTTCTTCATTTTCAGTTTAAGTTGAAAGATTTGGGGTCTTTGAAGTATTTCTTAGGTATTGAGATTGCAACTTCTTCTAAGGGTATTGTTTTATCACAAAGGCAGTACACTCTATAGCTATTAGAAGATGCTGGTTATTTAGCATGCAAACCTATTTTAACACCTATGGATCCAAAGTTAAAATTGCTTGCTTTTGAGGGTGATTTGATTCCTGATGTGTCTTCTTATTGCAGGCTCATCGAAAAATTATTGTATCTCACCTTATCTCATCCTGATATCACTTTTGCTATCCACAAGCTTAGTCAATTTGTAGCTAAGACATGAATGCCTCATTTACTAGCTACTCATCATCTGTTAAAATACTTAAAATCTACTCCAGGCCAAGGCTTATATTTTTCAACAATTTTTGGGTCTCCTATTCAACTTCAGGCATTCTCTGATACTTATTAGGGTTCTTGTTTGGACTCTAAAAAATTGATTACAGGCTACTGTGTCTTTCTTGGTTCTTCTTTAGTCTCTTGGAAGGCAAAGAAACAATCCACCATTTCTAGGTCATCTGCTAAGGCTAAATATCGTGCTTTGGCTTCTACTGTCAGTGAAATTATTTGGCTACAGTAGTTGATTGTAGATTTCCAAATTCAACTCTCCTTTCCTGCCCTTCTCTTTTGTGACAATCAAGCTGCCATTCACATTGCATCTAATCCAACCTTTCATGAACGAACGAAACATATTATGATTGATTGTCATTTTGTTCATGATAAAGTCGCAGAAGGCACCATTAAACTTCTCCCAATTCGTTCCCAATATTAGCTTACTGACATGTTTACTAAGCCATTATCTTTACCAGCCTTACTATCTCTTCTTTCCAAGATGTCACTGAAAGATATTCACTGTCCATCTTGAAGGGGGAGTATTAGAGGAATATAGTTAGTAAATTATTGAAGTGTGATTTGTTAAATTATAAGCAGTACTTAGTTGTAGTTAGTTAGTTGGTTATTAAAATCAACAACTTTGCATATATGTAGATGTGAACAATTGCCAAATTGATTGAATTAGTTTTCACAGAAATATCAGTTCATTTTCTTCTTCCTCTCAGTTTCTTTTTGCATGCTATGTTTTCTCTTCTTGATTAATAGTTATCATGATCGTATTATAAGAACAAAAATCTTTTATTGATAATTATTTGTCATTGTGGGGCAACTGAGTCACACTTCTTTTCTACAAAATGCTTTGCCCCATCTCTTTAGAAATTAAAATAATTTGTATTTCATTAATTATTTTCAAACAATTATAAATTTTTATTTATAGAATAAAAAAAAAAAGCACTATTGAATGTATAACTATTTCATAATTAATTAACTATCTTGAGAGAAATTATTTGAATTCCATGAGTATGTGTTTGTGTGTGTACATGCAGAATAATCAAACTTACGATGAACAAAATATATGTGTGCATATATATATGCAAAATTTTCAAATGTGACATGAACAAAATTAATTATAAAATTAGAAGAAAAGAAATATAACTTGACCCATTAATGATAGAATTTAAATTCTTAAGAGCATATTCAGAATATATTATTGTCTGGTATATATTATATGTAATATTATATCTAAATTTTTAAGTTATTTGTTGATCTTTTTAAATATTTTGTACATATTTTAAATATTTTTATTATATATTTTAAATATTTATTTTATATTTTAAATTATTTTTATAAATTATTTTAAACTTTGTATTAAAGTTATTATTTTAAATTCACATTAAAAAATATATAAATACATTCGTATACATTAGCCATTCTCGCGTAATATTCAAGCGTGTTGGGAACAACAATTAATTGATAAGTTGTGACAATGAAATTGATGGACAAATTTTTTTAATTTTTTTACAACAATACAATGGCTCTTAATTTTTTAAAAAATAAATGTCATTAACAGTTTTGAATTTTTGTTATATATGTTCATTAAAATATAAATTTTAAAAATTTAAATATAATTTAAATAATATAAATTTAAGAAAATTTGCCACTATAATTATTAAAGAAATGTATTATATTTTTTATTCTAATAGTATTTAATTGGATGTTGACTCTTTCCAACCAAACTAAATATTCTTTTAGGAAGCCTTAGATAAATATTTAATTATTCTTTCCTGTCTTGTTAAAGTTTGAAATACTAATAATGATCTCTAGTTCGCTCGAATATATCAAGGATAAATAAATTTGTACTCTCAATGTCAATTTCATCATCTCCAGTCTTTGTTTATGTTTTCTCATTTTTATTTATATTATAAGTATTTTGATTTTTGGTATGAGTGGTAGTAATTACCAAATGTGATCCCTAACTCTCATGATTACTTTAAACTCTCCACTTTATTTTCATAACTCTAAAACTTACTATTTAAAAGTAAAAATTAACATAGTTAATACTTGATAATTTTTGTACAATTTTTGATGGAAAAACTTATATAAAAAGAAGAATACATAGTAGATAATTCTCAAACTCATTTTTTTTATTAATTACTATCAAGTAAGAATTAAGAGAGCTTCCAAATTTGATATCAAATAGTAATGGTAAGAGATAAATTTTTTTAAGTTATTTAAACTTCAGCAATTGTTTCTAAACAATAGTTTTTGTTTTTAAACTTATATTTGGGTCCTTCATTTCTAAGCTCAGTTATCTTCATTTTGATCCATGTTCGGCTTCCCTAAACCATCTTGACCCATTTTTCCTCTCAATTTCTAGGCCTCAATCATAAGTAGAACCAAACTCAAGTTAACCACTTTAACGTTTACCCAAAATGTTTTGTTTCTATCTCAATAATTGCAGAGGCATAAATAGGAAAATAGAAGAGGATAGAGGAGTGAGTCTGAATTGTAGTCCAAATTAAATGAACATATATTTTTAAGACATAAGTTAATAAATATTGGGTTATAATATCACATTCAATATTCCAAAAATCAGAACTACGAGATCATTTCCTAAGATTACTTTTTGATAAGAGTGATTTGATAATAGTTGTAGATTAAAGTGTCTATGTTGACAATAGCACCCATCCCACAAGAACAGAAATTATTCACTCATCCTTGGAAGCATTGGATCCTTAAGGCAGAACGACGAGCACCACGGTCATGAGAAGTTAAGGTTGCGATACTGAAATACTGAGACGCGTATCTTAGATGCAGAATGTCAGAGCCATGGCGTTGAAATACTATGATACGAATCTTAGAAGAAAGAATGTGAGAACCGCGGCGACAGATCGTGTATAAGTTTAAACTCTGTTTCTTTTGTGTTTTTAGTTTTTATTTTACTTTATTTTGTTTTATAATCTTTAATTTGTTCAGGTTACATTAATTATAATTATTTTAGATTTAAAATTTTGTATAAAAAATTTCTAAATGTTAGATCCTAATATGAGAAGAATTTTATTTTTAATAAACCTTTTAACAAGCCGTTGAGTTTTCTACTTATGTTTAAGTTAAAATTTTAAATTAAAACTTTTATTTTTATGAGATTTGATCATACGTTGGACTCGATATCCCTGCATGCTGCTCATATGTTATAAAGACAAGTTGGCTGAACAATATTTTTATTTAAAAAAAAAGAACTTGTAACTCCCATATCTTTTTCTTTTTCCTACATAAAATGATAATTTTTTCTCTTAAAAAGTCAATTTTTAGTTAAAAAAATAAATTCATTATCCAAGTTAGGAAAGAATGAAAAACATTGAACTAGTTAAATTATTTGGTTGCCCACTTAAAGGTATTATAATATAAATTTGCATTTCCTCAAAGATATCAATTGCTCCATCCTTTTAAGGGAAAAAATGGAATTAAATGTGGCCTAACATGATTGGGTGCCCATAGGAAGATGCTAACGTGATTTGAAGATCCCTATTCCCCAACCATTTTGCAACGGTGAGTGAGTCATAAGGAAATGAAATTGATTGCCAGAGAAACAAGTATTGAGCTCTATTAGGTGAAAGTATCCAACTCAAAAACTAGTGATTAGGGGGAAAAGAACTCCTCCCATGTAAAATCATAGATTCTTCCTTAATCGATCCATATAAGACTTCAATCAGAGCTCAATAAATAGGAGCAATCATGAATGTAACACAACAATTGCCAAAAATGTTTCATATTTTGGATTGGTGGGCAGCTAGCTTTGCAAATAATTGAATAATTAACATTCACTGCCGATCAGAATAAAAGAACAATTGAATTCAAGGTTCCCACATTTATAATCTCAGTTACATTAAACTTGATCTTATTGGCTGTGTAAATAGGAACATGATCTCTCTCTCTTTCTTCTCAAATATACAAAGAGATAATAATAACAATATTGGGCAATGAAGTAACAACCTTCCTTTCTGCCGTTTTAACGTTTAAGAATATTTGGTAGCCGTAACCACGAACTTTAGGTTACAATTATGATAGTTTTGCTAGTGCTCCATGGACCAATTATAGGTGGAGACATCTAAAAAGATCTGATCGCTTGTAAGAACATTGACTCATTTATGATCCCAAATTGAAGCTCATCAATTTTGCAGTCTAAATATATAAAACCCATTAGATTAGTTGTCTAGATCTCATCTACCATCACCAACACCGATGTCTCTTCCCGACCAAACTTTTGTTGGGTCAAATTCAATTACACAAAAGGCCACCAGATCGACGATGGGCTCACCTTGATCCTGAGAGAAAGGGCCCTGAATCTTGTCCAAGCCTTTGCTAAATGGCCCCTGAAATTGATCTTCCTTAATGGGTTTTCATTGAAATGGTTAAAATAGTTTCATAAATGTACTAACCTAAATTGCTCAGGCTGCCTAAACTCGTTAATTCAGTAGTCAACGAGTATCGCGGTCTTATCTTGTCGCAGTTATGGCAAGAAAGACATTCGAGTGCAAACACTGTGAAATTAGCAGAAGGCTGGCCATGCACTTCTTGTTGTCCAACTCGTAAATTCTCCTACAGAATCACAATCCTGTCGTAAATTCCAATCACCTGCGACCAAAGAAGAGATTGTGAGCTGCTAATTTAAATAAACCACACCAAAGAAGAGATTGAGTTAAGTTTTTAATTTAAAATTTTTATTGTTATAAGATTTAATCGGTCTTTGTATCATTACACCGCTGAATAATAGTTAAAAGGAAAAAAAAATCTTAACACCCAGACCTGAGTTTTCTTTTTTCTTCTTTCACAGCTTAAAGCTTAATAATTTTTAATTAATTATGTCCCAAAATGATCAAGATTTCTTAAATTGGAGGGATGAAAATTTGATAATAATTTCTTAAAATAAATAATGATAATTAATTGTTCTAAGAAAATTCATTAATATGTATATCTAACTTCTAATAAATAAATAAAAATGAACAATAATATTTTTCTTAAGAAAAATTTATAACATCATTGATTTTAATTTTTCAAACAAAATTATATATAACAACTTTTTTTTCTTCAAAATTCACCCTAAATTAAGATAATTATATCCCTTCAAATTTATTGTAGATTTTTTAATATTTTATTTACATAATAATTTGAAGAAAATATTTTTAATCAATTATTTTGTAAATATAATTCCAAATAATATTGTGTCAAAAAAAATAAAAATAGCCCACATATATATCTCTCTTTCACCTTTCAAATCTTAAATTTAAATAATTTTTCAATACGATATTCCTTGCAATATAAGCTAACACTGAAATTAGAAGAAAAAAAAACCCGGAAATAACGTTAAGCTCCAAACGATAAATTGGGAGAGAATCATGCATGCACCAGATCATACAACTGCAAACAGCCGGTAAAAGCATGACAAAATCTTCAAATCAATTGATAATAATATAGTTATCGTAATCGTATTATAAGAACAAAATCTTGTATTGATAATTATTTGTCATTGTGGGGCAATTGAGTCACACTTCTTTTCTACAAAATGCTTTAGAAATTAAAATAATTTGTATTTCATTAATTACTTTCAAACAATTATAAATTTCTATTTATAGAAAAAAAGTACTATTAAATATATAACTATTTCATAATTAATTAACTAACTTGAGAGAAACTATTTGAATTCCATGAGTATGTGTGTGTACATGCAAATATTCAAACTTGCTATGAACAAAATATATGTGTGTGTATATGTATATATATATATATATATGCAACATATTCAAACGTGCCATGAACAAAATTAATTATAAAATTAGAAGAAAAAAAATACAACTTGACCTATTAATAATAAAATTTAAATTCTTAAATTGTTGGGCATATTTAGAATACAGAATTGTTTAGTATACATTATATATAATATTATATTTAATTTTTTAAGTTATTTATTAATTTTTTAAAAAAATTTTATTTGTATTTTAAATATTTTTATTATGTAGTTTAAATTTTTTATTTTATATTTGAATTATTTTTATAAATTATTTTAAACTTTGTGTTAAAGTTACTATTTTAAATTCACGTTACAAAATATATAAATACATTCGTGTACATTAGCCATTCCCGCAGAATATTCAAGCGTGTTGGGAACGGCAATTAATTGAGAAGTTGTGACAGTGAAATTGATGGACAAATTTAAATAGAAAGGAAAGGCCCTGCGGAGTGGTTTCTCACTCACTCCGTTGGATTCCATTCCACGCACATCTCTCTAAGTTTTCTAATAGCATGACAGGAGACAGTCAACAATGAGAAGTAATAAATAAAAACAACCGAAAAGACTTGAGTCGACTTCACTAGCCACAATAATTTGTAGAAAGACTCGGGGCATGAGCATGGCAAAATGTCTACAATAGTTAATTATAACAACCTTACGTTATAAATTGCTCATCAATCTAAGAAAGTTATACCAACCTTTTTTTCAAGAAATTATCCTAATGAGTTTCTTAAAATTCATGCATTTAACTGCTTTTTCTCTCTTATTATTATTCACACTCAGTTCTTATAAATACAATCTTTTTTTTTATACAAATTCATTTATACAAAGTAAACTGAAATATCATATTATTTGTTAATGTATTTTATTTTTAAAAATTAAAAATAAATAAATAAATTTCCGGAGCATGTGATAATAAAATAACACTGTTAATATTGATTAAAATATTTTATTGTACATTATACTTGAATAAACACATTTTCATATTTTAATTGATTGCTTTCTTTCCCAAAATTGTGTAACTAAAATGTAATACTCAAGCTAATGCCTAGAATGATGGAATTGATAACCTTAATCATGGGATTAGTGGTCTTTGATTTAGGATCAATCACACTAACTACAAAGAGTCCTACTGAGAAGTGCTGTCGCATTTCAGAGGGCAATAACGTTTGAACATTTAGTTATATCATTAACGAGGTGCAGTGGAATATATATAATGTTTTATAAGATACAGTGTGAAATACTCTTTCAAAGTTTTTCATTCTCGTGACTAAAGTTATTGACTAAATTTGTCTGAAAAATTTGTCTTCTATAATGATGTGAATGCATATATTGACTAAAGTCATTTCTATTGGATTCTCTGTCTATTAAAATTAGCTGTCGTTCACGACACGCAAGAATATATTCAGCATCGGGCGTGATAGACGGGCTAACGATTTTTGTAGAAAAAAGATCAGTCATTACTCTGTTGACTTGACCCGCATGCAAGAATCTGCGATGTCGTGTTACATAATTATGTACTCTATAATTCTTCTTTATAAAGATATACTGACATCTTAATAAAAAGATTATTTCATTCAATTCCAGTATCACTGAGTTCTTCTTTATAAAAAGAATATACGACCCCAGAATCTATTACCAACAAGATAAAGCTACTGGAATATTATCCAATTACTTCTCATTATCGAGTTTGAACATTCTTAAGAAACCAAAAAATAAAGGTTCATTGGTTGAATTCTCTTTGAAAAATTACTGAATTATCAAATTTTGAGATTATCTATTCTTTTTACTTTTTGTCTTTTATCTGGTTGTTCATCTTAGTCTTGGAAAACTTTAGTTGGCTTAAAACGCGGCCCATACATTTCTCTTCAACCTTTCCTATCTCAAAGCTAAATAATTTTCTTATAATTAAGCTAGGAGACGACTTAAACGACTTGACTTGATCTACCATCGCAATACAATCGTGTTTTCGGAGTTAGCGGAAGATTAATCTTGCCATGACCCGCAAAATTGCCTATAAAAATAAAGCAAGCCAAGATCATCTATATCTAAGAAAACTAAACAAAGCTAATATTGTCAAGAAACAATGGGGTTATCTTTATGTTTGTTCACGTTCAGGCACTTAGTTGTTTCTCTCTTATTATTGTTTCACTCAACAGCCGCTGCTTCTAACAAGCCACTGATCTGCCATGACCATGAGCGCAATGCTATTTTGCAATTCAAAGAAACCCACATCAGAAATGAGAGTTATTGTTCTTCTACTTCGTTGGTTGCATCGGGGAAGACAAAAGAAGGAAATGTTGATTGCTGCTCATGGGATGGCGTGAAATGCAATGAAGAAACTGGTCATGTCATCAAGCTTGACCTCTCCAGTAGCTGCCTTTATGGTTTTATCAACTCTAGCAGCAGCCTTTTCCGTCTTGTCCAACTTCAGTGGCTTAATCTTGCTTATAATAACTTCGATGATTCGGAAATTCCTTCAGGAATTATGAATCTTTCGAGGTTGTCAGATCTAAACCTTTCTTCTTCTGGCTTTCGAGGTCAAATACCATTAGAGATCCTAGAGCTCTCCAACCTGGAGTCCCTTGATTTATCACAAAATGGATTGAAGCTCGGAAAGCCAAGTCTAGGAAATTTAGTTGAGAAGATGATTAACTTGAAAAATCTTGATCTTAGTTATGTCAATTTTGCCTCTTCCATACCTCATTTCTTTGGGAAGATGTCTTCTTTGACATTTTTATCTCTGTCAGACTGCGGATTGCAAGGTGATTTTCCCACCTAAAATTTCTCAGACGAAGTATTACGTTGATTCTTTTTTGTTATCTGCTATGTTATGCCATTTCTCACTGGATAATATTTGATATTTCAGGAACAATTCCGTCTTCTCTTGGCGATCTAACCAAGCTTGTCGATTTAGACCTTTCGTCCAATGAATTATGAGGTGAGCTGCCTGCTTCCATTGGAAATCTCACTTCTTTGAAACGACTAGACATTTCATGGACCACATTATGGGGTGAGTTGCCTGCTACTATTGGATATCTCTCTTCTTTAAAATATCTGGACATTTCAAATAGTGAATTATCCGACAAATTGCCTAGTTCCATAGGAAATCTCACTTCTTTGGAAACGTTAGACTTGTCATCTAATAAATTATCAGGCCAGCTGCCTACTTCCATTGGAAATCTTCGTTCGTTGAAAGAATTGTACCTCTCATCAAATGCGTTATCGGGGGAGTTGCCTAATTCCATTGGAAATCTTGGTTCTTCAATGAAAATAGTTCTTTCAGATAATCATTTTCTGGGTAGTCTGCCTGCTTCCATCGAAAATCTAACACAGCTCAGCATTTTGGACCTTTCTTTCAACAGCTTTAGCGGCACTATAGAATTAGACACTCTGTCATGATAATGAGCGTTCTGCTTTGTTGCAATTCAAGGAACGCCTCATAATTCTCAATCCTGTTATTTATTCGTGTGCTTCTGATCTTGATATTGCATCATGGACGATAGAAGAAGGAAACATAGATTGCTGCTTATGGTATGGCGTACAGTGCAATGAGAACACCGGCCATGTCATCGAGCTTAACCTCGGGGATAACTGCCTGAATGTTTCTCTAAATTCTACCAGCAGCCTTTTTCATCTTGTCCATCTTGAGAATCTTGGTCTTAGTTATAATTACTTCGAGGATTCTTCTATACCTCATACCTTGGCAAATATGTCTGCTTTGGCATCTTTATCTCTGATAGACTGCGGATTGCAAGGTTAAATATTCTACTTTTAGTTTACTTCTCATTAATAAGCTATGTCCTAGGTCCATCATTCCATGATAATAGTGGATTTTTATTTTTATTTTTCAGGACAATTTCCGTCTTCACTTACTAATCTAAGCAAGCTTGTCCATCTAGACCTTTCAGATAATGGTTTATCAGGTGAGTTGCCTACCGTCATCGGAGATTTTGGTTCTTTAGAAGAACTGAACCTTGATGGTAATAAATTTTCGGGCCAATTGCCTTCTTCCATTGGAAATCTTAGCTCTTTAAAACAACTGAAACTTTCATCTAATGCGTTTTCGGGTCAATTGGCTACTTCCATTGGAAATCTTAGTTCTTTAGAAGAACTGCACCTTTCATCTAATGAGTTTTCGGGTCAATTGCCTACTTCCATTGGAAATCTTCGTTCTTTAGAAGAACTGGACCTTTCATCCAATGAGTTTTCGGGTCAATTGCCAACTTCCATTGGAAATCTTCATTCATTGGAAATGTTGTCTCTCTCTCACTGCAATTTCTCGGGCCGAATTCCACATTCACTCGGTAATCTAACCCAACTCTACCTTTTGGACCTTTCTTCGAACAACTTTAGTGGTAGATTGGAAATAGATACGTTTCTTTTGCAACTAAAAAGCTTACGAGTGTTAATTCTCTCTTCAAATAAAGTTTCACTTCTCTCCAAAGCTGCAAGCGATAGCAAGCTTTGGACTGTATTGCTGGCTTCATGCAACCTTGTTGAGTTTCCAAATTTCTTGCAAAACCAACACCAATTGAAGCAACTTGACCTTTCTGTCAACAACATATCTGGACAAATACCCCAATGGTTATTAAACTCTGGTAGTATACAGGTTCTGAACCTTTCTCACAATTTCTTAACAGGGTTTGACGGACACCCTGTTTTTCTTCCAAGCGGTAGTCTTGTCATTTTAGACCTTAGTTTTAATAAGCTACAAGGGCCACTGCCAAGACCAAATACGAACATCATGGTATATCAAGTTTCTAACAACAAGCTCACAGGTGAAATTCCAACATGGATATGTGATTTGACTGAGCTTTATGTTCTCGATTTGTCTTACAATAACCTAAGTGGCATACTTCCTCGATTTTTGTGCAATCCTAGCTATGCACTCGAGGTATTAAAACTACGAAGCAACTACTTTTTTGGGAGAATTCCTAAATTCATATTCGGAACAAATTTGAAGATGATTGATTTAAATGACAATCTCTTCCAAGGAAGAATTCCGAGATCACTGGCCAAATGCACATATTTAGAGTTTCTGGATCTGGGTAATAACCAAATCAATGACACCTTCCCTTCTTGGTTGGGAACTCTTCCATTTTTAAATGTTCTCATCTTGCAATCCAACGGATTTCATGGTGTAATAAGAGAACCGAAGTCAAATTGCAGCTTTTCTGAACTTCGCATCATCGATCTTTCTCACAACAGATTTATAGGTAAACTTCCATCCAAATACTTTCAGTGTTGGAAAGCCATTATATTTGTCAATGCAAGTCAACTGACATATTTGCAAGCTGGACTTCCTGTAATTCCTGGAGGAAGATTTGGCTTTGATGATGTACATGAAATTTATGATTACTCATTGAAAATGAGTATCAAGGGCAGAACGATGGCATACGACAAGATTCCAGAATTCCTCACAAGTGTTATTCTCTCGAGCAACAAATTTGATGGAGAGATTCCAGCATCCGTTGCCAATTTGAAGGGACTTCAAAATCTCAACCTTTCCAACAATAATCTCCAAGGTCATATTCCATCATGTTTAGGCAACCTAACAAACATGGAATCGTTGGATCTCTCAAACAACCAATTTTCAGGACAAATTCCTCAACAACTTGCTGAGCTCACATTTCTTGGATACTTTGATGTCTCCAATAACCCTCTCACAGGCCCTATACCACAAGGAAAGCAATTCGATACCTTTGAGAATGGTTCATTTGATGAGAATTGGGGACTTTGCGGAAAACCGTTGTCAAAAAAATGCGAGAATAATTCTGATACTCCAACAAATAAAGAAATTCAAGACTCGGAGTCTCGATTCGCATTTGATTGGAAAATAATTCTGATTGGATATACAGGTGGACTTGTTGTCGGAGTGGTTCTTGGGCTCAACTTCAGCACAAAGATACAAGGATGGCTTTTGGAAAAATTCGGAAGGCAATCTAAAATAACGAGAAGAAACAGAAGGCGTAGAAACTGAATGTAATAATATTTTCTTTGACAATTACTGCTGGATACAGGTGGTTTTTTCGAGCTACAATTTTTTTCTTTTTCTTTTTTTTTTTAATTTTGTGCATTTTTCCTCTTTTACTTTTTAATTGTATGCATTAGTTAATTTAATAAAGCGGTCTCTCTATTTTTAGTTAAAAGTGTATGCGTATATTGAGAGGAAAGGTTCAATATATCCCTCACAAATTAGGTGTAATTTTTTTTAATTAATAAGAACTTCCAAAAGTTTATTTAAGAAAATCAATATTAATTTTCTTACAAATGAATCTAATATTTATCATTTGCTCTCATATTTAAAATTTTATCTCCCAACATCTTACATCAAAGATGAATTTCGGACAATTGAAAGACCGCTTATGCCATTTGATTCAGCTCCAGAACCTGCGAGTTTCTATGCTGAAAAGAGAGGTCGATCGACGCTAATTCATAGAGTAATTAGGGAAGGTAGAAAGCCCGAGACTTGTGAAAGTCCAGACAGTCAAGTGACTTTGAGAGTATGAAAGTACACTGGTTTAAGAACAAGACTACAAAGCTCCTTCTGAGCTATCTTTCATATAACTCCTGCTTATCAATAATCATTTAAATGATGACTTATGAAAATTAATTTTCATAGAACCATTCGTATGATTATAGTCCTAGTTAAATAATCTAATTTTCATAGAACTATCTGAGTGAAAAAATACTAACAAACTAAAACACGGCTAATTCCTACATGCCACTTGCCATCTTCCCAAGAGTCGTTTCATCCATCAGCATGGCTCATGGAGCTCAAATTCAACACACACATGATTGAAACTAGACTAAGAATAATTGGGTCAATATATATCAAAGTACCAACTGATAGTTTTCTCAACTAAAAAGCAATCTTTTATCATTGTACCCGAGTTTAAATCATATCTTATCAATTCAGATTTGAGTTGATCAGACGTTAAATTAGAAGGTCGCGTACCTGCCCTACTTCGGAAGCAGACAATACAAACCTAGAGAGGAAAATGCTCCAAGGGATATATTTTAAGCACAAACCTGCTGCAGCATATAAAATACAATTGGAACTCTCTGAAGGACTTCATTTATCAAGATTGAATTAAACTCTCTACAAGATTCCGTTTATGTTTATGTCATGCCCCAAATTCAAAAGTGTCGGAGGTGTAATTTTTCTTAACTTACAAATATCATAATATATATTCATACACATAGTAAAAACTTCATAATTAAATATAATCAAAAATAACTTATCACATAAAATACACACACACACACACACACACATTGTAATTCTTTTAGAATGTCTAATTCACTTACCTCTTAAAGATCACAAAGAAACAACTTAACACTTTAACCTAAAACTAAATATTAACAAATTTATATAAACATAATCATAAGATGGAGTGAAAAATTTATAATAACTTACTATACATTATAGGTGTCACTTAAAATATCTAACTTACTCAGCAAACTAGAAATATGATTTTCATGAAATTAAAATATGACTCTTAAGGAAATACAACTTGAAATTATGTAAAAATATAAACTCTAACTTCTGTAGGAACTATTTTTTATTATATTTAAAACTTGGTCGTTGATCTTAACTAAATCAAAAAATTTGTTAATGTCACTCAATATTTAGTTTTTGACAAATAAAATACTTTCCTAAAATATCATAAATTTTTGCAAGGATCAAATAGACACATAGAAAGTAGACTATTAAAAATTTTAGGGTTAAAACCATTTCAAAACTATTTTAAATAAATTTTATTTAGGGTCTTAGATCTATCAAACAAAAATTCTACCCTAAGTTATATCCATTCCAAATTTCATAACAATCTTAATACTAAAAATTAAATTTTAAATTTTCATATAAGATAATGGACACATTCAAGAATTCATACGCTAAAATTTATAATTTTTTAAGATCATTCAGAAAATAAAAATAATTTTGTCATTCAAATGTTCTACAAAAATAGATATTTTTCAATTAGAGTTAATTTTGAAATATTATTAAAAAATTAAATATAATATTTTCAAGTCAAATAAAATTCAATGTGATCCTAAAGATATTTAATTTCACCATATAGAACAGTATTTTCAAACCTAGAACACAAAAATTTGTAAAATTCTTGGATTAAACTACTCTCACATATTAAAATCCTGCAACACTTTCCTTTCTCCTATATATATATATATGTTTAAATAAACATGAATCCCAACAATTACTATGAAGTATTTGTGCTTAGGCACATAAATACTTCAAATCAGATTATGTAGGCCTACAATCACTATCCTTCATGTAATCTTTTTACAAAAGTTGCATATTCATCACAATCATGGTTGTTAAAAATACAATAGAAATATAGAAATAATCTAGTGGCACCCTCATTCTTCTTTTATGAATCCTCTAGTTGTGATTTTTATTTTTTATTTTTTGCAAAATAATGTTTCATAGATATTAACTTATTTATATTTAAGTTTTGCTTATTCACGCTGTGGCATCAAATACAAATCTCTTCGTAATGTATTTGTCGAGTTTCGTGTACAATGTGCAAAGGGGCATCAAGTATGCTTCTCTTGGTATGCATGACAATGAAGTTATCTAATTTATGTATGATAACAGCATCATCTTAATACATTAATCAAATTGATAATTTGTCATAATAAGTCAAATAATTTATGCAAAAGTAAAGTTCTCAATCATGTAACTATGGATTATTGTTACTTTTAACTGTCGATTTTTATCTGTAAAGAATTGTAATGTATTTTTATATTTTATGAAATTCTTCAACATGTCAATCAGAGGATTATGTAATACTGAATTTTAACTAAATTATGTTGCCATTTAAGATATAGACACGTACATATTTATAAACAACATTAAGCTACAGTACGTATTATCTTTAAGTAATATTCATGTTCTATTATTCTCTACCTTCTCTTCTTATTATGTTACTATGTTAGCATTTGTTATAAGTATATTTAATAATAAATATGTTGAATAGGGATTTGGATGCAAAATTTAATTAGTTTCTGTATTAAGTGTAAGAAGACCTTGAAAATCTCTTGAGCCGTCACTGTCAAAGAATTATCTGATAATGTCAGCAATTAATTTATTCGTTCAAAGTTGTCTCTAATTGAAAATGATTATAAGAAAATCCTGATTTGCAAATGTAGATTTATCGTATTCTCCTAAACTTTTAATTATTTATGGACACGATATATAATTAAGTATTTTACCAGATGTTATCCAATAACTAGCAGTCAAAACATATAAAAACACCTTTATCTGCGGCTTGTCTCTCCATCCCCACAGCCTACCTTTCTTCCGTAAACTGTCAGAGTAAAACTAGAAGTTAATATTTAAGGTGTTTGCGGAAAAAAAATGGCGGATCATCTGACAGAAAATGCAGTGCCATCAGCATTTAAGTGCATTGATCTTTCAAATCCTGGCGTCCCCAATCTACTGCTTTAGTCAAACAGCTGAACAAAAATCTATCTTTCTCTCTGTCTCAAGTTTTGGGCTTTCATTAAAATGTTCTTGTGGTTTACCAATAAATCTAAACTTACAATATAGTTATGTTCAGGCATGCTTGAATTCTGAAATATTTTACGTAATAAATCACGGAATAAGCGAGGAACTTATAGATGAGTTCTTTGTCCAAAGCAAGATGTTTTTTCAGTTACCATCGAACGACAAAATGAAGTTCAAAAATGAATTATACTACCGAGGCTACAAGCGTGATTCGTACGTAGATAATGAAAATAGCAACAAGGTTTGTGTCTGTTTTCATACCACAAACCTAAATAAGAAGTTCTCCTTGATTGATGAAATTTCTTGAGATTACTATATTTGTTTCCTTTTTCCTGATGAAAATTCTAATCATCTCTTTTTTATGTGGAAGGTCAAGGAGAGGCATACTGTATGGTTGATGAATTACCTAAAGATGATCCTAAATCAGAAAATCCTTCCTGGCATAAATGTTTGGCCTCCGGCTGGTATTAATTTGAACACTTTTATTATTCGTTTTCTTTAGCACAAAAGTTCCCACTTGCCAAGCAAGAATCTCTCCCCAAATTTAACACCTAAACTATGCTTTCCTTCCCTGGATTTTCCTAATTTAAGTCCTTGATTATGTTTGATTTATCCTTTTTATTTTACAGTTTATGCAATACTTCTCTTTTGGATTGATAATCTCTTTAATAATTTTTTTCCTGGAAGTCTACAAGTCAAAACTTGTTGGCTTTGTGACTGTCCTTTTCTAAAGAAAACTGGTTCACTTGGGTCTTGGTGTAACCCATTGTTATGCAAAGACTTCTTTTCATTTAAGCTGTTGCATCCGTCTGCTTGGACATGGTGAGTGGGTGCACCTTTTGGGTCCATCCGTACCGAGCCTTGGTCTAGTAATGGAGATTGCGGCTGGTAAAAGTTTTTTATCTTTTAGCCTAGCTTCCCATAATCTAAGGGCGTGTGGCATGCAGGATATCGTATATGTAATTGATATTAATAAAAACCCACTCCAATGGCTCAAGCAAGCTAGTACACAAAATCAAAAACCCATGTGTAGCAAAATCAAACCAGGCTGGTGCTCTAGCTAGATAGTTGTCAAAACTTATAACCTATGCTTATAATTTCATTAAAAACTATATGAGATAACTTAATTCTACATATTGTATACAAATTTGGTGTGTAATTGTGATGTTCCTATCCCACCAGATCTCCCCATATCTATATATTTGAACTACAAAATTATGCTAGTTGTTGTTGTTGATGATGATGATGATGAGGCAACTAGAAATTTCATGCATAATTATGTGCTGTCATATCATTGCAAAGCTTAAGCTTGCACGTGTACAATCATGCACTAATTGTCAACAAATGGGAGATTTTGAATGTAGAAGAGAAAGCACTTTCATAAAACAGGTGCAATGATGTGCCATAATGTCCCATTGAATAGTACCTTATGCCCACTAATTTTCATGATTGGTGTTTCATCTTTACATCCAACGCAAATCTAACCCTTTTTTTTTTTACCTGATATGTAATTCAAGACTACTGCTATGCGTAGAAATATTTATATACTAATGTGTAATGCAAGCAGTTCATAATTATGGAATTGGGGGATATGAATCACTGTTAGACAACAAATTAATTTGTGTTCATGGAAAATTACTAAATGCAAGCAAATGATACCTTCATATTAGTTGACTCACCACATCAGAGTAATTGAATCAAATGACAAGTTGGAGAATCACAATATTTCCAGAATATATTGCAATCTTTTTGATTCTGTAAATTCTTTTCTCTCTACATCATCCACTATCACAAGGACCGGAACCTTAAAGCCAGTAGCTTTTACAGATTGGTATTGGATATCACAGTTTCTTTCCCTGTCCACAAAATAAAAGAAACCAAAAAGCAGTTTGTCGGCCATTATAACGTTCTTCCATACAAATGAGAACTGGGAAAATGGTAATCTCAAACAGCGAAGTGCACGAAATTGTTCAGGCATCTTCAGAAGAATAGTCCTATGTATTTCTTCTTGTATTAATGAGAATTACTGAGTTTCAGTTTGCCTTTTCTGATATAATGGAGACAAGATCCATTCGAGCTTTTTCAAGGACACTTGACAAATTTTCAGGCTTCTTCCCATTCGCCCGAGCGAAATTTGGCCTGCCACCACCTCCTCTGCCACACAACTTAGCTATGGCTGTAGGTTACAAATTCAAATTGAATTTGAAACAATCAAATTATGGCCCTTAACTCCCCATTATGATTTTGTAACTCCAAATTCAAATTCAAAGGTTGTAACTGCAGCATTGAGTGGCCATTAAACCTCCATTAAGTGTGAGAATTCTTTGATGGGAGGAATTCTATAAATTGGGAAGTGTTTTGCTTTGTTGAGGTCCCTAAACTTGAAATTCTTGTTAAACACCATCTTGAGAGGATTTAGAAAGTTTGGAAGGTTTTGGTAGCTTCAAGAAACGTCAACAAAAGCAATGGCGAGAGGTTAGTGTTCCATAACTTCCGCACTCAATTTCTTGATTTTAAAAGCATACCTTAGGATTGTATGCTTACAATGGCCCCTATAAATTTTTCTGCTTGAATGCCCAGATTAATGACCTTTAGAGTGATGGCAACAATCAAACTCACCTTTCCTTTATCAGGATGCGAGCCCAGAGTTACAGCAGTAGGATCTTGAAACATATTGACTAGATATTTGGCTACACTTTTTAAGGAATTGGCATCCATATCAAAGATGTCCTTAACGAGAACCCTGAAAGCAAATTTTTATTAGAAGATGGGAATCCTTGGTTTGTTCCATTAGATAGCAGAATTATTTATTATCTTCTTCAATTTAAATTGAAAAAAATGAGGAACAAGAATTGTTTATGCATGTAACTGGTTAAAACTCATATAACTGGCAGTATGTTTAAACATTGTATATAACAGATATTGACTGCCAGTGATGCAAGTAATGCTCCCACAGAATTGCTAGTTCCTTGATTTTCACTCCTCTATCATCTCTTCCTCATTACTTTTAGGTGCATGATCCCCTCAAGAAAGAGTATGTAGCTTGATGAATTCAGTCGTCCTGTTACAACTGTCGTAAGTGTAGGCTAACAATTTATAGATATGATTACCTAATCTTTTTTGAAGTCCCCACTGTGAACACATTGCTTGAAATAATTGATGCTTTGCACACTCTCACTTTTGCACGCAAATTAGAAACTTCATTTCTTGCAGCTCGCAACTCCTCCAATAGACTTTCTACCTGGTTGTTACATCTTCAGCTTTCGCCTTTTAGAAAGAATAAAACTAAACAGCGAGAATTTCTAACCTATTTACAGTGAGACATATTAAGTTCAAATGTCATTCTAAATTTACTATAAAATAAAAAAGCACCTATTGTAATATGAACCAAGCTTCCAACTCATGTCAAGTAATTTTCTTGTTAATCAAGAAAGGACCAAAGATAGTCACGCCATAGACCCAAAAAAATGATGGGAAAATGTATATGGACTACTTGAACTCATGGTCACTATTATAAATGTGATTGAAACTCTGCACACGAAGGTAACAATGGAGCAGTTATGGTACTATCTAATACATGAGACCAAATGGCTATTATGAGTCGTATTATAGAAAGAATCAAACAAGAGAGGGTTAGGGTAAGTTTAATGGGAAGTAACCATACTTTAAGGGTGTAATACAATTGTTTTGTAGGAGAATCCCTAGCATGGATGTACTCGATGAAAGCTTCACCAGCCACAGCTTCTATATGCCTTACTCCGGATGCAATACCTTGCTCTGATATAATTTTGAGGGCACATATTTCAGAAGTATTGTTGACAAGGGTTCCACCACAGAGTTCCATAGACACACCAGAAGCCTCTAAAACTTTACCTACAAAATAACAGGATATTTATAAACCGTTACCTCTTTTATGGGTATGTCCAAAAATTCCTTGACAAAAATTGATGGCCAATGGAATCTCCACAAACACAAATCAGTCAAGATAAAACAATTTCGTCCATTTAATTCAAGGTTTGATGCCCTGTAAAATGTTTATTTTTCCTTCTCATATATATGGAGTTCTAACTCTAATTCCAAGCATAATATATAGTTTGCCCAATCCTCCAAAGGGGATTCACATGATGATATAGAAACCATGGCAGGAAATGGCTACATTAAGCATTGAATTTCATTATACATTTGGAAATAGAAAAAAAAAAAAACTAACTAATTATTGCTGATAAGTAAAATAATAAAATAATAACACTTTCTTAAATCTTATCGTTTATATTTTACTAACAGAAACAGTTGGGAGGAAAAAAAATTTTGAGTTCAATATTTACTAAATACTCCCGGAAGACTCTCAGGTAAACGTGTAGCGATAAGGTACATAAAAGTTGGCGTCAGATTATTGACACAACTTACAAGAAATTTTAACCTGTTCTCCACATTTTTCTCCAGTCATTGCAATAGCTCCTGCTCTTTTTGCATCAGCAAGAGGCATCACTATTGTTTGAAGAAGGGTTGCATCCCCAATCCATCTGTTAATCAATCCTTTAATTTCCTCAAGCTCTGTGTCCAGAAGTGGTTGATGGAAGTTGAAATCAAACAAAGACAATCAAAGGCCACCAAGGAACAAGTTTTTGATGTTTCCTGTCCAATAACTTGCTTAAGTGCCGCTTGTAACAAATGTGTAGCAGTATGATGAACCAGTGAAATATCAAAGTTCAATCTGATTGAGCACTACTGTCAATTGGATTATAAACAATCCCAACCAGTGAATTATCAGCCACAACAGCTGTTCATTGGCTTTCACCTTAAAAACCATGATCTCCAATTTGACCACTAGATTCAGCATAAAAGGGGTCCTGTTCAACAAAACTTCCACATCACTTCCCTCAGAAACCTTTAGCATTGGTTTCCATTCACCAAGAGGCTTTCCGCAGTTGCTCTGGCAGAAAGGTTGTCATGTCCTAAAAATTCATTGTCTGGAATTTTTTCAGCCAATTCAGCACTATTATCAATTGAAAGTTTCACAACATTATGTGCAGCCAGCAATTGACACCTTTAGTTTTCCGTCTCAATATCAAAACCTTTCATATCTACACTAATGCCATGTTCATCAACCACATCTGTTGTTATCTCCACTGGAAATCCATATGTATCATACAAAAGAAATGCATCTTTGCCAGAGCGACAAGGAATGGATCCACTTTCACATGCACTTTATAGTGCACCTGTTAGCATCTTGTCAAGCAGTCTCTCCTCTCTCCAGTGTCTGCACAAAATGAAGCCTTTTTTTTTTTTTTATCTCTTCAAGAATGCATGGTGCTTGAGCCTTTACATTTGAGTCAATGTGGGTACTTAATTCTATTACTTTTTCATCAATGGAAGGTAAAAATGCTTCTTCAAGATTACCCCTACCATCCCCCTTTATACCAGCAACCTGCTTGTACAACAGACCTCCTGATAAACCTCTGAACCACATACCCTCTACCAATATTTGATGGGAAAACCCCATCTGATATGAGATAGACAACGGCACACAAATGATCTTCTATTATCTTTAAAGAACATAAATTTGCATGAATTATGACCCTTTTTCATGAAGAGAAAAAAGGCAATTTACGAAACCAAAATGAGCTTATATTCATTCAACATTTTTGATAAGATCATAATTTAAGATTTAATTTCGTATGGTCGTCAGACAGAGCCATTAGCCAATTTTGAAGCCTTCAAAGTAATTGGAAAAATCAAGTCAGTCTCATAATTGTTTGGAACATGTAAGGCAAAAGTATGACTTTAACAATAATTTTTGAAGCTTATTAACAATGTAAACATTGGTATGAAAGTAAAAATTTGTTGGTCTCATCAATTTGGTCTTCACACGAAAAGAAAGATTGTTTATTCATAATAGCAAAGGAAAGACTTATTAGTAGTTGAAATACCTTATGAAGGATGCGAGCCATACACTCCAGGCCAAGACTAGTATCTATATTCTTTTGTTTTGAGGGTTCAAGTGATCCATCATCCTTTTTATTATACTGCATGAAAACAAAATTGTAGAACTTTATAAAGCTAATATCATCTCCAAGATGCTACAACATAATAATCCCAAATAAAAGAAAGATCGAAGATATGAAAAACGAATCTACCTATCAGACCACCGTCATAATATTATCTCTGCAAAAATTTTATTTTCTCTTAACTATCTTTCCATAAATAAAAATTCATTAACTTCACAGTCATGAAATTTAACCATAACATCATAATATGATTATAAATCTCAATCATCATGTTCTATAAAACTTAATAGCAAAATCACTTATTACTAATAATAAACTATTAATCCAAAAATTGATATAAAATAAGAAAAAGAAAACTTACTATTTCTTCTTTGCCTCTTCCCTTTTTCTTGACTCTTACTCTTGTCTTATTTTCTCCTCCCAAATATATTAAAACTCTAAGTACAAATAAACCGTTCTATTTATACTAGAATAATTTATCAATTTAGTGCCTAATTTAACTCTTTTTATTTATTTAACTCTAAATTTATAATTTATTCTTAAAATATTCAATTATTTCCTATATAAGACATATACATCCTCAAAAGCATAATTTATTATCTATTTATAAATATATAACATAAATTAAAGGAAGTTTGGGTGTTATAGTGAGGTTCACCTCGCAGCAAAATGGCTTGGCTGAAAGGCTAAACAGGACACTAATAGAAAAGGCCCGATGCATGCTATTGAATTCTGGTCTTTCAATACTTTTTCTAGACAGAAGCTGTATCTACAGTAGCATATGTGTGGAATAGAAGTCCCTCATCTGCTTTCAACTTCAAGACACCTAAAGAGATATGGTCAGGAAAACCTCTTAATCTAAGCCACCTGAGAATTTTTGGATGCATTGCCTTTGCCCATGTCAGACAAGGCAAATTAGATGCAAGAGCTATTAAAGGGGTATTCATTGGTTACCCTGAAGGGGTAAAATGATATAAATTGTGGTGCCATGATGGAAGATCTGGCAAGTGCATAATAAGCAGAGATGTAATCTTCCATGAAGATGAAATGTTTGAAAAGAAAGCAAATGAATCTGACCAGCCAATAACAGATGAAGTCAAAAGCTCAAATGAGACTCAATTTGAGGTGGAGCTTGAGGATGCTGAAATGTCATCTACATAAACTTCACTACCTGATAAAGAATCCAGGTAAAGTAAAACTGATTAACAAGGATATAATCTGATAAGAGACAGAGAAAAAAATCATATTAAACCACCCGTTAAGTTTGGTTATGCAGACTTGATAGCTTATGCACTCCTTTTTGCAGATGAAGTTGAAAACTCTGAACGAAAATCAGCAAAGGAAGCTTTGAATGGATTAGAATATGAAGAATAGCATAAAGCCAAGCGAGAAGAAATGAGCTCCCTTATAAAGAATGAAACCTGGGTACTTGTTCCCAAACCAGAAAATAGCAAAGTGGTGTGATGCAAGTGGATTTTCAAAAGGAATGAGGATGCAACCATTTCAGATTCATTTAAGTACAAAGCTAGATTGGTAGTAAAAGGGTTTACTCAAAAAGAAGGGGTAGATTTCAATAAGGTAGTTTCACCTGTTGTGAGGCACACTTCTATAAGGATCTTGCTAGCTTTGGTTTATATATTTGATCTTGAATTAAAGCAAATGGATGTAAAAATAATTCTTTTGCATGGAAATTTGGACGAGAAAATTCTTATAGAACAACCAGAAGGTTTCTGTCAAAAAGGAAAGGAAGATCAAGTATGTTTGCTGTAAAAGTCATTATATGGCTTTAAGCAATCGCCTAGGTAGTGGAGTTTAAAGTTTGATGACTTTATGAAAAGAGAAAGATGCACAAAGAGTTCATATGACAGTTGTGTATATGTTAAAGGCAATACTCAAGCAAATAAGATATATTTGCTGTTGTATGATGTTGATATCCTGATTGCAAGCAGTAACAAAAAGGAAATATTAGAGTTAAAACTGTAGCTGAGTCATACTTTTGAAATAAAAGACCTTGGACAAGTAAAGAAGGTTTTAAGAATGGAAATATCTAAACATAGAAAGGAGGGGCTACTCAGGTTATTTTAGGAACATTATCTAACTAAGGTGTTGCAAAGGTTCAACATGTTTGAAACTAAATCAGTAGGTGTTCCTTTAGCTCCTCATTTTAAGCTGTCATGTGATCAGTCACCAAAAACAGAAGAAGAAGAAAAATACATGGAGTCAAGACCTTATGCAAGCTTAGTCGGATGTTTAATGTATGCAATAGTCTGTACTCGACCAGATTTAGCACACTTAATGAGTGTTGTCAACAGGTTTATGACAAGACCAAGGAAAGCTCATTGGCAGGCTTTGAACTGGATTCTGAGGTATGTAAAAGGTAGCTTAAACACTTGTCTTGAGTATGGAAGAAATAATCCAAGTAAAGAATGCATAGTTGGGTTTGTTAATGCAGATTATGCTGCAAACATTGATAAAAGAAGGTCTTTATCTAGATATGCATTCACCTGTTTTCGCTGTGTGGTTAGCTGGAAAGCATCATTGCAAGTTGTTGTTGCCCTTTCAACAACTGATGCTGAATAAATGGCTATTACAGAATCTGTGAAAGAATCTATATGGCTAAAAGGACTTGTAACTGAGCTTGGATTTGAGCATAATAGAGTTGCTATCTATTGTGATAGCCAAAATGCTATCTAATTATCGAAACACCAAACATTTTATAAGAGGACTAAACATATAGATGTGAGATTACATTTCATTAGAGATTTAATCTCTAGAGGAGAAATTAGATTGGAGAAGTTGCACATAGCAAAAAATTTTGCTACTATGCTTACAAAACCTGTTCCAAGAACTAAATTCAGGCATTGCCTGAGTTTGTTGAACATAATCATTATTTGAATGTTTTATTTATTACTGGAGCTAAAGATGTCTTGAAGGTTTGTGGATATGAAGGCACAAGGAGAAAGTCATCTGGTAAAGCTGAAGATGGCTAGGAAGATAGATTGGTTATAAATTGTGAATTAAGGTGGAGATTGTAAAGGTAATTCAAAATTTACAATGCAGCAGTCACTTAATAAAGTCAAACTACATTCTTGTAAATCCAATATTAATTTGTCAGGTTGTATTAATGAAACTGATGTGGTAGTAAATAATTAGAGGGAGTTTTGTTTTTTTTGTTATTAATCTGGTCAGCTAACAAATATAAAAGAAAGGCAAAAAAAGTTGTAAGTACAAGGGAAAAGCAGAGAGAAGAAAAGGAAGGATAATTCAAGAAATTCTTTCTTCTTTTTTGAAATTCTTGTTCTTGTTCTGTGATTCTTGATTCAATAATAAAATCAATCTAGTTCTTAAATATACATAGTTCATTAATTTTGTTTTTTGATGTTGATTATGTTCTTGGGTTTTGATTGAAATTCTGGAAGAAATATATTCTGACATTCTTTGAGAATCGCAAGAGTTTTTTTAGTATACTAGGTGTTTGAGGAACTTGTTCTTCATGGGTTGAGATCAATAGCTTCAACATCTTCAATTTAAATTAAAAAAAATGAGGAATAAGAATTGTTTATGCATGTAGCCAATTAAAACTCATATAACTGGCAATATGTTTAAAGCATTGTATATAACAGATAATGACTGCCAGTGATGCAAGTAATGTTCCCACAGAATTGCGAGTTCCTTGATTTTCACTCCTCTGTCCTCTCTTGCTCATTACTTTTAGGTTCATGATCCCCTCATGAAAGAATACGTAGCTAGATGAATTCACTCATTGTGTTACAACTGTCCTCAATGTAAGCTAACAAATTATAGATATGATCACCTAATCTTTTTTGAAGTCCCCACTGTGAATGCTTTGCTTGAAATAGTTGATGCTTTGTACGCTGCCGCTTTTGCACGCAAATTAGAAACTTCATTTCTTGCAGCTTGCAACTCCTCCAATAGACTTTCTACCTGGTCGTTAGATCTTCAGCTTCCACCTTTTAGAAGAAAAAAACTAAACAGTGAGAACTTCTGACCTATTTACAATGAGACATATTAAACTCCAATGTCATTCTAAATTCACCATAAAAAAAAGCACCTATTGTAATTTGAACCAAGCTTCCAACTCCTGTCAAGTAATTTTCTTGTTAATCAAGAAAGGACCAAAGACAGCCATGCCATAGACCCAAAAGAAAGGATGGGTAAATGTATATGGACTACTTGAACTCATGGTTACTATTAAAAATGTGACTGAAACTTTACACATGAAGGTAACAATGAAGCAGTTATGGTACTATCTAATACATGAGACCAAATGGCTATTATGAGACATATTATAGAAAGAATCAAACAAGAGAGGGTTGGGGGAAGTTTTATGGAAAGTACGCATACTTTGAGGGTGTAACACAATTGTTTTGTAGGAGAATCCTTGGCATTGATGTTCTCGATGAAAGCTTCACCAGCCACAGCTTCTATATGCCTTACTCTGAATGCAATACCTTGCTCTGATATAATTTTGAAGGCACATATTTCAGAAGTTTTGTTGACAAGGGTTCCACCACAGAGTTCCATAGACACACCAGAAGCCTCTAAAACTTTACCTACAAAATAAGAGGATATTTATAAACCGTTAGCACTTTTGTGGGTACGTCCAAAAATTTCTTAACAAAAATTAATGGCCAATGGAATTTCCAAAAGCACAAATCAATGAAGATAAAACAATTTCGTCCATTTAATTCAAGGTTTGAATACAAAAAATACAAAATTATTCCAGTATGATGCCCTGTAAAATGCTTATTTTCCCTTCTCATATATATGGAGTTCTAACTCCAATTCCAAGCATAATATATAGTTGCCCACTCCTCCAAAGGTGATTCACATAATGATATAGAAACCATGGCAGGAAATGGCAACATCAAGCATTGAATTTCATTATACATTTGGAAACAGAATAAAAAAAACTAATTATTGCTGATAAGTAAAATAATAAAACTTTCTTAAATCTTGTCATTTATATTTTACTAACAGAAACAGTTGGGAGAAAAAAAAATTTTGAGTTCAATATTTACTATATACTCACGGAAGACTCTCGGGTTAACGTGTTGCGGTAAGGTACATAAAAGTTCGCGTCAGATTGTTTACACAACTTAGAAGAAATTTTAACCTGCTCTCCACATTTTTCT
>CP135543.1:7651531-7666665 GCA_032402905.1 Khaya senegalensis
TTTTAAAAAAAAAAAAATTAAAAGTTAGTGAATACTAATTATTGTTGAAAATTTGCAAGGAGAAATGACAATCAAATCCATGACATTGCTTTGGCTTCTTGCAAATGATTTGTCTTTCACTCCATATATAAAATTGTTGAGTTATTACATGGAACTTAATGCGGACGCAATAACAACACAACAATTAAATAATAAATAAAACCGAACGAATCTCCTCTTCAGTGTCCCATGATCACATGCTGAGCAAGAGCCATATTATTTTTAGCCACCGCAAACAACGAAGTATTGATATCTTCAAATGGTCCCTCGTGTCCTTCCACAGATTCTGCAAACAAATCGTCACAATCACCAATAACATCAACCGCCTTCTGAAGCTCTGCCGTCAATTTCTGGTAATTCTTAGAAGCAATTGCCTCCGCCGCATTCTTGGAGCAAGCACTCGCAACGCCATAATAAGCTAAGCAAACATCAACTCTTTCGGCAAACTGACTTGACTTAGCTATGGCTTCACCTCTCCTTTTTGCAAATTCGTGGATCGCACTATCAGTCCGATCAGTCAGGGATTGTATTCCTGCTCGGACTACGGTGTTTCCGTCCACCAATTTGCCGAAGAGGAATGGCGTGATGGAGTTGAAGCATTCGGTAGGATAATCAGTATCACTGCAGAAACTCTGGATAGAACCATCAGGTTTCTTCGCTGGAGCCGGAGCACTAGCCCAAGGCAAAGGCAGGTGTCTAGCGGTGACTTCAATGTTATTTAATGAAAGAAGAGAAGACAAAGCGATGGCGAACATGATGGACTTCATATTGAAAACTTCCATTGATTTGCTCTTCTCTTATCTGGCTGGAAAATTAAGGGATCAGAGGAGAGACGCTGCTTTGGAAGATAACCAGAGGATGGTTTATAAAGAACTTCAAAAAAATACGAAGGTGCATGGACATAGGAACTGCCATGCATATTCCACCATTGAATAGGTAATACTTGCGAAAATTATGTATACTGTTTATAGAATCTTGTTTAGCTAAGTATTAAAATGCCGGAGAGTCATTGAACATTTATTGTCTGTAACTCCTTATTTCACGCATGTAATATATATTGTGAAATAAATAAATAAATTTTATTTATAGTGTTTTCTAAATAATATATTTAAAAGTTTAGAAAAAATTATAATTTAACCAAAGTTTGTATATACTGTGTGATGAGGTCTAGAATTTAATGTTGAGATGAGGATGAGGTTTAGGTTTAGGTTTAGGTTTAGGTTTAGGATCAATAATTGATCCGAATTCTATGTGTTCTGACTCTTATTTCATAATTTAGGTAAGTCAAATTCCACGTTCCCTACCTTTGCTTTATTATTATATTCTATGAACAGCATACACCATTTTCGCAACCAAGACAATTCTATGGTAAAATTTGCATGGAAATCCCTATTTCCATGCGCATAGCTATTTTTACTACTTCTTTATAATTAACCCCCATCTCAGATTACCTCTCATTCCTGTATCTATTTGTCTGATCTCTTTATTTCCCTTCCAGAGAACAGAAAGAACCGATCAATAAAGAGGTTTTAAACATGAAATCCATCGTTTTAGTCGTGGCTTTGTCTTCCCTTCTCTTATTATGCAACGTTCAAGCAACCGCTAAATCCTCGGCTCCGGATAAGGCTGCGGTGCAGAAGCCTGATGGTACTATAGAAAGCTTCTGCAGCAGCACTGCTTTTCCTTCCGAATGCATCAAATCCGTCGCTCCATTTCTCTTCGGCAAAGCGGTGGACGGAAATTCCGTACTCCGTGCAGGAATACAATCCCTGACTGATCTGACTGATAACGCGATCCACGAGTTTGCTAAAAGGAGAGGTGAAGCCCAAGCTCAATCAAGTCAGTTGGCCGAAAAAGTTGACGTTTGCTTAGCTTATTACGGTGTTGCGACTGCTTGCTCCAGGAATGCGGCGGAGGCAATTGCTTCTAAGAATTACCAGAAACTGACGGCAGAGCTTCGGAAAGCAGTTGATGTCATTGGTGATTGCGATGATTTATTTGCGAAATCTGTGGAAGGACACAAGGGACCATTGGAAGACATCACCAATTCCCTGATTGCGGTAGCCAAAAACAATTTAGCCATTGCTCAGCATGTGCTGATGGGACATTGAATAGAAGATTCGTTTGATTTTTGTCAATTAATTTTTTTTTTTTAAGTGATATAATTTAATAAATGTTTTAAACATCTATTTAATAAATTTTAAAAATGATTTTTTATTCACAATATTTGCAAATCAGTCTCTGAATTTTAGTAAAATAACAAATTAAAATATACTTTAATTATTTATAACAAATAGATCCCTAACAGCGAATAAAATAATATAAAATCAAAAAATAATTAAAGTCATTGGTTAATTTATTAAAATTATTAAAATATATTTTTATTTATTATTTCCCTTTAAAACCCTATTTATTTTTATCTCATTTTTATTCTGTACTTTTTTTTCAAATACAAATAATTGCCCTCGTATAAATTTCTCTCGTTAAGTATTTTTATTTCTTTAGTATGTATAAAAATATTTATTATAAAATGAAAAAATAAATTTCTAATTAATAATCTTCAACCTTTTATCTAGAGAATTGATGCTCATTGAAGTGACAGTTATAGGAATGATGCTCATATTTTCTTGAATAACCTCAAGCTAAAATAAGGAGATAATTGGTTGTTCTCTATCCAACTAATTACTATATATGTATGTATTGAATTACCATTTATTAAAACTTAAATTATTCACCATTTCTCTTTAGGCATAAATTCAAATTTAATTAATGGATTTAGCATGCAATTTTCTCTAAGACGATCATTAATCACCACTTTATTTTAAAATAATAAATAATGACATAACTAAGAATTTTATGTTTAATTATGTTAAATTCTATATTTTTTAATTAAATATTTAAAAGTTAATTTTTTTTTCAATAAATTTTATATATCTAATTAAATTTTAATAATATAACAATAAATACCAAGAGAACTCCAACCAAATTAAGACGAAACTAACTCCTAAAACTAGAAGGCTTGACGATCAGCAACTTAAATAAAATCTCCTAGTGAAAAAAGTATTAACATTCTCTTCACTAAATTTTCATTGTATGTATATAAATTTTTTTAATTGATTTATATATATATATATATACATAAATAAAAAATTGTAAATATAGTATATAGTGTGAGTAGAAAAAAAATTAACTTTTGAACATTCAAAATTTTAAAAAATAAATAAATTGCACTGATACCTTGAGAAAACTTACAAGAATGGGAAAGGATTTTACAAGGAAAATATTTTTAAATAAAAAGCGATTTGACCACAATACATTAATTTAATCACTCATTACATGAAATGTGTCTTAGTCAAGTGCTAAAAAAAGACATGAAAATTATTCCACAAATTAAGATAACGATTCCCATTTGATAAGCCAACACAAATGGGTTTCATCCACGTGAAAATTAGCAACTTTCCCTGTAATCCAGTTATGGAAAAGTATTGATCATTTTCCTACTAATTACTAGCCATTCTAGTCTCAATTTCTTCGGATCTCCAATCAAAATCAATTCAAGTTTCCTTTATTGTCTCTCTATATAATATTTTGTTCTATATAAATCATCACCGAATTTCACAAATTTTGTTTTAGAAGTCTGCACCATGAAGTTTACATAAAACTGTTCAGAATCTCATAATAATTAGAAGTTTAGTAATCACCATTTTTAATTCTCAATAAAATCAATGGAAGATAGTCAGGAAGAGAAGAAAGCCGTCATAGGCTACCTCGTTGCCAAAGAGAAGCAACCGCTCCTTCCAATCTCTACCCGAACCCCCACAGTCCCCGCCGACACTGATTCACCATCATGCCGCAGGGAAAAGCCAGAAATGAAAGAAGAAGACGGTTCTGTAATTGCAGTAGTAGTCACAGTGCTGTTTGCCTGTGGATTGATTGCTATAATTTTAAGAACATTCAAATTTCCTCCCCCAGAATTTGAAATCGATCAACTCGTTGTTTCTCCGTTCAATATTTCTTCTTCTTCTTCCTCCCCTTCTTATTATTATTATTATCTTACCACCAACTGGGTTGTCAGTTTTTCTGTCGCAAACCCTCCTAATACAGACGAAGGCACTTACTGTGAAAACGTTACGGCTTCGGTTTTTTACGAGGACGAGAAAATCTCTACTGCTCCGGTAGAACCCTTCTTTCTTTATCGCGATCACAGGATATCGGTGCCGGTAAATACCGGCGTCTCGACGGCGTATATCAACGGCTCAGTTGGAGATGACATAATTGCGGATTGGGCAAGCGGGGCTGCAAGTTTTACCGTGATAATGAATTCGACTGCCAGGATTAGTGCTTGGGATAATAAAGAAAACTTGACCGTGTCTTGTGAAGATATTAAGGTTGTGTTTTCCTCGGATATGAAGAACGCCGGAACAACTTTAGGTGAACCAGTGAAATGCAAATCTCAATACGTTAATTAATTTTCTCAGCTTTTAAGATTTGTTGTTAATTTAATAAATAATTTCTTTGCTTTTGCTTTTAAGTTTTGTTTTAGGGGTTGGATGATGGTAATAGATCAATGGTTTAATCACGTCTACCTATTCTCTAATATGAATTAATCTAGCTACCTTCTAATAATTACTTAAAGAGAAAGCATAATATTTACTTTTATTCTTCTAAATACAAGTATCTTGAAAAAGACTGCTCTACAAACTAAGATTATGAAATCCTCCCCCTTGGATAAGCCATTATGCATTCCTCCCCACATTTTTACCGAGCACACCTAAGGGAGACCGAGTTAGAGCCAAATCATCTCCTGAATTGTCAAATTCTATGCAAAAAATGAGATCCTGAAGACACGACCGGATGTAGCTAACCAGGTTACAAAATTTATAAAGAGGACATGTGTCCTTCCTACCCAGATCAGGCGAGTTATCATCCAATTGCTTTGCCTGAGGATTATAAACAGAAGTAAAACACAAGAGAAAGGTAATGAACAAAATTCTTTGAAAGGTCGATTATGTATGAAATTTCTTTTGATTTAGTTTCTATGTTGTTCCACAAAATGCAATTCTAAAACTTTTCTTAATCGTTTTCTCTACTTACTTAAACATCAAATGATTATAGTAGAATTATCATCAGGCAAAATATAAATGTCTTTAGTTAATATAATTTATATAAGAGTATGTATCTCGTAAAAACTGATATTAGAATGAATTTACTAAGAATTAAGTATATCATTGAACTAATTAAGAAGGAATTTACTAGAAAAGTGCCTTACAAGATCATGAAAAATAAGATAATCTTAGTTTAATCACTAACGGGAAGATTACGGAACTTTCTTGGCAATCCAGTTAATTACAGTCCCACCTTAAATCTCAATTCCTTGGGATATCTAATCATTATCAAATTAAATTCTTATAAATCAATTAGCTCGTCATTTATTCTTTCCCATAACAATAAATGAAATTTATCAGTTCATCGAAATAATTATTTACTAATCACTATTTTTTTTTTTTTTCCTTCTCCATCCAATCAATGGAGGATCATCAAGAAGGCAAGAAAACCGAATCGGTTACCCCATCAACATGAAGCAGCAAACATTCCTTCCAATCTCTACTCCGACCATCGTTGTTCTCCCTGCTGACGACGATACACTCTCATGCTGCAGCAGAAAAACAGAATCGGAAGCCAAGGACAACGGGTCTGCATGTGCCTTAGACTCGCAATGCTGCTTTTCTGTGGGGTGTACATTTTAGCAGTAGTCACATCTCGTCCTCCGGAATTTGTAATCGATCACCTCTTTGTTTCTCCCTTCAACGTTTCTTCTTCTTCTTCTTCATCTTCTTAATATTATCTTTCTGCCAACTGGGTTTTCAGTTTTACTGACCGAAACACGGACAGAGGCATTAACTGTGAAAACGCCACGACTTCGGTACTGTGCAAGGACGAGAAAATCTCGACGGCATGACCACTGGACATCGGTGCCGGTGAATATCGGCATCTCGACGGTGTATATCAACGGCTCAGTTGGAGACGCCATTGTTTCAGATTGGGCGAGCGGGGCTCTGGATTTTACTGTGACAGTGGATTCGAAGACCAGGATTAATAATTGGGATGGCAAAGAAAAGATGAGGCAGATGACTGTGAGGTGTGACCATATTATGGTTTCGTTTTCATCGAATATGATGTATGCAGGAACGATGTTGGGTAAACCCAAGGAGATGTAAAGCACTATATATTTAGGTTTTAGTTTTGTTGTTTCCTTTAGTTAATTTTTTTTTAATTTTTGTTCTAGGGTCGGAGGGTCTTAATAGATTAATTCAGAGGTTTGTAGTTCCTCTTATCGATGAACAATCCACTGAATAACCTGAAACACAACACTTCTTTCCATGCCTTCTCCATTACACAGTAATGAAAATTAATAGAAAACTATACAAATCAATCACGCATATATATTTAGGTTTTTTTTCTTTCAAGTATTTTCATGCATTAACTCTCTCGGATGCTAAAACATGGACAGAAGCAGCGAATCAAATTGGAACCAAACTTGAAAACACGTCAAAAAAACCCAGAAAATCTTTCTCTTCTTGCTTTCCGCACAATAGGCAATCCGTACAAAGGATTTGGAATCATGTACTGCTGATGCGAGCTGCTGTCAGTAACAGGCACTTCTGGGTCAGCCGAGATTGTTTCCGCGACAATTTCTGGCAAAGAAAACTGGGGTTCTGCTACATAAGCCAACCGTGCTGCACACTCGCGGTGGCGAACACGGCGTTCAGGGTCTGATCGTATTCTAGCCACGGCGGCAGAGACAGCGCAGAGGGCTGAGTGCAAGAGTAACAATGGATGTACGTTGAGGAAGTTGGTTGGTGGTAATTGGTGTGAGCATCCAAATTTGGCCGCCTTTTTTTTTTCCCACCCCCCACCCCCCTTCTTCTTTCTTGAACAGAACTTGAGCTCTACATTGATTTTACAATCTCCATGGCGTTTTTGGGGCTGAAGATCGATAAACCTACAAAATTTTTGAGCGTGTTCGTACGCTAGATTGAAGATTATTCAATCAAGAGAGCATTAATTGTGGCATTTCTTATTATGCTGATACAACGATTCTGTTGATATACGACACATTAATTCGTACACACAATTTAAGAATACGTTTGAGATTGAAGTACTGTGAAGTCACAACAGCCAAATTCCATTACATGAAATCATTATTAGCGGAAAAAAAAAGGTAAATAAATCCTGAAAATATGATACAATGCTTAATGTCCAACACCACAAACTAAGAAAGTAGTAGCAACGACAACAAATATAAAAATGAAATTAGACATGTCATTCATACAAAGAAAAATCCATATTGCCAAAAAGAATCTGGCAAAGAAAATCTTCCGGCAATGCCCTTGAATATACAACGACCGGAAACAAGAGAGTGAAAGACTATATATATACTTGTATAGAAAAACGAAAATTGTATTATGTCTGTATAAATGATATTAAAAACGAAAGGGGAAAAAGGGAAATGAGGCGGTGCACCTTCTGTGTCTCATACGATGAGCACCGGCTTTGACACGACAAACTTTAAGCTCAGTCGTAGTTCGAATGAGCAATCACCCTGGGATTTCTTCAGGATAAGTAAAACTAGAAACTTTTTATAACGGCCCAAACTCTTACGTTTTAAGGCCAGACTCACTCTCTTTGGAAGGCATGTCAACTATAATGGCTATTTCGCGTCAAACCTTGTGAAACAAGCTATGGAGAAAATCTTCATGGCAGTCAACTTACCTTTTGTTTCCTGTCCATTCTCTTTGCTAATTTCATTCTCCGTGGACGTATCAGCACCCAGATCCAACAATAGAAGACTGATCCTCGGTGTTCACAGCCATGTCAACATCTGGTTTGGCTGGTTTGGCCTCTTCATTAACCGGAAGTTTTGTCTTGGATGACAGCCTCTTCACTTCTTCCGCTGTGTAGATGAAAATTTTTCGCACCATGCTGCAGAACTCACTGCAACAGATTTCGAGGATATGAAAAGATATAATCAGTAACATGTAAAGAGATTGGATTTGCAACCGACAAACAAATGATTGACCACAAAACAAAGAATAACAAAGGAACTTACTGCCATGGATCATCTCCGACCATCATCATGTCATCTTCATCATCAGTGTAAACAACTTGCCATTTCTTGGAAGATCCACACAGTTCTCCCCTGATGTCAAACATCTCCTCAAGTTTCTCGAGAAGGTCTTCATAACAGTCAAAACGTGTCAAATCAACAGCCCTCCCAACCGCAATACCTTGCATTTGAACCTTGAAAGAGACAATTATATCAATCATTGCAAAATACACCCGACAGGTTAAACCAACTTATGCATAGAGAAAGAGTTTACAAGTCTATCAAGACAGTCATTCAAGGGAAGCACGTAGGAAATTAGGCGCAAATGCTCATAAGCAATATATATGCACTGAGAATATGTTAATATTTAATTTTCCAAGTTTTGAAGCAATATTGTTAAAAGATGAGCACGTATGCAAATCACAGAGTATAAAGGGGAAAAAAAACACTCTCATATCTATAGTAAGTACACAATTTCAGAGGAAGGAGACAAGAAATATGATGTAATATACACAATGTTTTGAAGCAGGATTCAGCATCCTACACCTCCATTCATTGGCACACAGACTTAAAAAGGACAAAGTTCTGCACCTTTGTTAAGAAAGCAGATCAAAAAGGAGAAAAGGTACATTTTGACTGTTGAAGAAAATTTAAAAGCTAAAGCAACAGAATTACCTTTGTGCAACTGCGGATCTGCCTGCTTTGAGACTCCTGTGGAGATCTCAGGCATGATTTCTCAGCATCACAACTTATAGAAGGAACATCAGACTGATTAATATTTGATGGTTCAGAATGCTGGTCAGAGTTTGCATCTAGAGATGGAACTGGTCGATCATCCCTCATTGTTCCAGAAATGGTAAAAGCAGGTGAAACTTCTTCTACATTGGAATTGTCAACTAGCTGAATGCCAAAAAGCCGATAGGTATTCCCAGAAGCTGGTCTCCTTTCACTGCATTCTTTGTTGGCAACTGGTGCAAATGATTCCATTACATTTTCCCCTCGGCTAGGCCAGTACATTGAGTTGCTGGAAACAACTGCCTGTGAGTTATTCCCACTGAAGCCAAGAGAGTTTCCTTTTGTAGCAGACGAGAACTTCGACGAGGGATAGAGGTCTCGTCCATGCTGCGAGTCGCAATATGAGAAAGATGCAGGTTCAACTGGGGATTTCCACATACCTAATGCAAAAGGACAGAGTTAGGATGCAACCGGTAACACGTTTAAATGGTGCTTTCAAAAACTATAAAAACGATGCTTTGAAAAAGGTGTTTTTAAGATATAAAACGTCTTTCAGTGTGTTTGTTATAAATGATTTACAAAATGAAAAAACAGTGTGAATGTGTATGGTATTGTTTTTACAAATGAATAAAGTAGTTGTTTAGAGGAAAAAGTTGCAATTAATTTTGAGAACATGCCTCTAAAAATGGTGGAAAACAAAAATAAGTTGTTTCCAACTTATTAACATAAAATTTTAAAGAATAATTTTCTGTCTCTTAAAAAAAATTTTACAAAACATGCAACTATACATGTTTTCTACTGTTTCCAGTTTCTGAAAATGAAAGAGAGATTTTCAGAAAATAAACCTAACAGCCACTTAGTAGCTGAATTAAATAAGAACCAGAACAAGAATACAGTGCATATAAAGCTATTAATACCCAGCACAGATAGATCAGCAGCTGGCGGTGGTAAAACATGTGGCCGCGCCCGCTTGTTCCTCTGTGCCGGTTGGGTGTTTGAAGTAGTTGAATTTGCAACAAGTGGTTCCAATTCCCACGGCGATACTCTTTCTGGCCTCAAGATTGATGAAGGTTCATCCCATTGGACCTAGCATGAGATTGAAACAAAACCAAAATAAAGTCAAGCAGAGCACAAATCAGAGTTCTACGCTGAAAATTCAAATGCAGTCATTTGAAAAGTCATTGGTTAATTTTGACTAGCACACAACAAAAACACACAAACAGAACAGAATGAAACATCAAAATGTGCCCCTTAATATATTCTGACAATTCAAAACAAATTAAAGTATCAAGAAGGAATTTGCCAACCTTCAAGGATCTCCACTCAGAATCTGGCCACGTTGAAGTTTTATTATCCCCAACACCAACTATAGTGCCACTGAACCTGTAGATTAATGATAAAGTTGGGTAATAAACATCACTAACTTTCTATTTCTACAAAAATCAATCTAGAAACAAAGATTACCTTCGTTCAGGAACTTCCTCACCCTCAAATGTCATCTTGAACCTCATCCCAACAGAGAGCTTGTGTTTTTTAGCTTCAAGATACTTGTTAACACTCACAATGAACTCAGATCGGCTAGTTCTGGAGCATAATGGCAAGTCCTTTTATATTTCTCTCAACAATAAATAATTGAAGAAATCAAAGGCACAATATTATTTTTATAATTGCATTTTTTAACAAAACTCAACTCTAGAACAATCACAAAATTTATGAAAAATCAATTAAAAAAAAAAAGAAAAGAAAACCTAAAATGTGGTGATTCTTGCAAATTTTTAAGGACCTAACATCAACATCTCATAAAAGCCTTTTTTCATTTCTTTATTCCATCCTTACAGCATTTTGTCTTCACTGTATCTCACAATGTGAAAGAAATAGGGGGATGTTTCACTTATTGAACTTCAAGTTGGAAAACGGGAAAGATGCAATACCTTGGCTTGTAGAAAATAGAAAAGAGAGTTCCAGTTGCAATGGCATGAGAAGCAGTCGCAAGTACTCCAAGATGCATACTATGACTCGAGATAACTGAAGATGGCATATTAGTCTGTTGCCTCATGTGCCTTCTTACTCCAACACGCAACTCCCCATTTTCCCCCCTAAAGAGTTATTGATCAATAACTAATCCAACAAATCTTGGTGACAAACTAAGAAAGCAAAACACACTTAATTTCATTAAGTACACCACAACTTGCCTCAGAAATATGAATGCATCGCCTGCTACTAATTTCTTGGAACTAACAAATACACTCCAGCCAGTGGTGAGTAAGTGACGCCTCGGTTGACCTGCGATATGAAAAAACCTCAAAATGATATCAAAATTCTTAAATCTCAAGAAACCTCAATTCTATATAATTTGTCGGATACAGTTGCCAGATGACAAACAGAAGAAATTTCAAGTCATAGAAGCTTTTTGATCCCAACAACCTCTTGCTTGCTAGTAAAAATATGAGAGGTGAGGAGTTGACTAGGACAAGGAAAACCTTGTAAATCAAAAGGTCACACAATTAAATTAAGTAGACTATCACTCAAAAATCATTAGCAATTACTGAATACTCTTGTAAATGCTCCCAAACTTGTTTCTATACACAAATTCTCAAGGTTTTTTGTTGTGTGCTTTTTCTTTCTCCAAGTCTATGCTTTCAAGTAAAGATTTTCTAAACTCTTTAAAAATCAACCTGAACAACAGCTGCTTGCATCCAGCACATCAATAGCAAAGTAGTGAAATAATTAGACATAAACTCCAGTAGCTTTCAAAATAAAATGTGCATAACCATGTTTGCAGCCTAGTATCGCATACAGTCAGAGAAGTTAATGTCAACCTCGGAAAATGTGCCGAAAATGCCATTCATTTCCATGCAGATCAGTTGCAACTAATTCCTGCCAAGGTGGCTGCTGGGACATATCCTGAAATGAAAAAGGGAAATATGCAGAAGGAAGAAAATATCAACATGATATATCACAATGTTGCATCTCACAGAAAAAGGAAGGATTAATAATTAAATCTAACCAGTGGGGGCAGACAATCATCTGCATGCCTCCGAAGGACGGAGAATCCACCATGCGTGCTTGTATCAGATGCAGTAAGCGTCTTGCAAAATGAATGTACGGTACACTTTTCAAGTTCTGGTGGAGGCGGATCAGGACTCGTGACCTCACTTTGCTGATCAAAAGAAATAAAAATAAGATAAGACATAAAAGAATCAAATAGATAAATAAAACTGTATGAGCTGCAATTTTAAAAAGCTAACAAATTCAACTTAGCAACCAGCCAACTAAGAATGCACTGAGAGGAAGAAAGCTCACATCTGGTTCAGGCAATAGAGTTATTTGTGCATAAACTTCATCCGTTTCAGGTTCAGCCTACCATCAAAGGTAACAACAGCATGGGAGGCAAGGATTCAGAAACACTCTTCGAAATCTTAACACATTTCTAGAACAATGAAAAGCTCACCAATTTATTATGAAAGATCATGACATAACTCACCCGACGCAGAACATTAACCACTTTACAAAGAATTTTAGAAGGCAGATTAAATGACGGCATCTGCTGCTCAAGCCCCTGATGCATGGAGGCCTCTAACTGAAAATTCAAAAACAGCAACAGTTACAATATAAAAACTATTGAGTGGAAAGGAAAAAAATAGCGAAAATTGAAATGCAACTAATCACAACTCTGGACATTCATTAAACAAATCAAAAGAGGAATATAAATTACCAAGTCAAAATCAATAGAACGCATAAGCTAGCATCACAGAAAATTTATTGACTTATGTAACTTGATTACCATCTTTTTGGGTTCCGCCATTTTTTTCCACTAGACCATTGACTATAGCATATAATATATAAATACTCCTTTCAACTGACAAACACTGAACTGGAGCAGATTGCCCATAAAGTTAGCGCACCTGTTCCATGTGACCTTGTGGAAAGTAATAAACTCGCTCTCCATCTCGAGGAAGGGAAACAAGAGGTCCAGCGCATGCATGCCACAATTCCCTGGACAATGCATCATTAGCACCACCTATGAAGTGAAAGACATAGACCAAATGTGAGCAGATAATAAATCTGGGACAGGCAGACAGCTAGCAAATTACAATCACCAATCAAGGATGTTAAAATTCAAGCACTTGCCATGAAGTTTGGCGTAGATAAAAATCAAATCTAAAGTGCAAAAACCTACAAACTCATAAAAGTTCAGAGGAGGTTTCACTCTGAATTGCTCCAGTCAAATTTCACTAAAGCAGATGAGGCAGGATTCAAATCCAAGAAAACAAATTAGAAATCATTGTTAAAGTGCGCACTAAAATGGGACCTACTTGCTTATATATGAAAAAAATTATGCCAAAATTTTGCCCTCAAAATCAAACCAGACACTTTTTACTGCAAAATTAAGAAACTGCAGAAGAATCATCAGTAATTACATGAGCCAGAGTACAAGTTACAGACAAAATAACAAAAACTCCCACTGTCTAATCGTAAATAATGCATGCAACCAATTCGAAAAGACAGCATCCACCAATACATTTTTGACCCCAAAGCATCATAACAAATCACACAGAGAGTCAATCATCAACAAAACCTGAACGGGGCCCTCCAGAAGAATGATTCAAAGACGCTGCAGCTGCTGTAAATGCCATAACAGAAGCACTACAAAACCTTAAGCGATTACTTGATCAACCTACAAATTAAAGTCGAATTAAAAAGTGACTTGTCTTTACTAAAACCAGGCTGTAAGAACATAAAGTCATTGCAAAATCATTTGCAATCAATTTTCTCAGCTGTTTGAACAAGCCCATCAACTAAAATTTCATTAAAATTTTGCAATTACTACTGTCACTTATTATTGTCACCTATTGCTTCAGGCTACCCGGCTTTAAGCCTTTAATGAAGCCAAAAAAGCTGGCTTTTAAACCTTTAACGCCAATTTGTCAGGAAAAAATTATGTATTTCAGAAAAAGAGGGAAAATGAAACTTTCAATTACTTTCTCGCATAAAAACAGCAAATTTTTATGAAAGTCGATTACTAAAGAAGACAAAGCACAGAAAAAAAAAATGTAAAAATAAAATACATTTGATAAACCCAGATCGTGATTTTAAGAAAATAATTCAGCAAAATAACACAAACTACAACAAAAGAAAAAGGAAAAAATGATTTGGGATCCGATAAAAACCCAAAAATAAATAAAATAAAAATAAGAACTTCTAAGCTGAAAGCGAAAATCAAGACTTAAATTCTCTAATAACAACATATTTTCTCGTAAAACACAAAAATAAAAAGGAGCAACCGTACACGTAATAAAACAACAAGCTATTACTCAAAAACCCTTCATTTTTCTTCCATTTTCTCACCATCCAAACAAAACAAAAAACTCATCAATAATAATCCAAAGCAAATGAAAAGACAATAGCTTACCTGCAAGCTAAATTAGGGCTCGGAATCAAGTAGATCGAATAAAATCAAGATAAATATTTTTTTGAATAAAAAAACAAGAATGAATATATCGTCAATGTTTGGTCGAAGCCGACACGACCACTTCCGCCTCTGTTTCTGTTCTTTTTCTTACACACACTTTCTCTCTCTCTTTCTCAGTTTTTCTTTTGTTTTTATTTATTTTTTTAATTTTTCCTTTTTTTTATCATCGTAAAAATGTCAGTGCATGCAACGGTTGTGTATCTGTCCTATACGTACACGTAGGAAACTTTCCCTTGATATTTCCCATCTCATGCCGTATTCAAATGTTATTTTGCGTTGCATATTAAATAAAATATAAATTAATTTTAAATTTATCTTAAATTTATAAAAATAATCATATAATACTATTTAATATACTAATTTTTGTAATTAACAATAAATATTTAATTTGTTACAAGTGATATAAAAATATATTTAAATTTTTATTTATATATAAATTTTAAATATTTATATTTTTTTATTCTAATAAAAAATTATTATCTCTCAATAAATAAAATAAATAAATAATATGAATTAAATAAATTCATTATCAATAAATTTGATGGTAACGAAAACATCATTATGTATTTAAATAAATAAAAATATTATGTCTTATATTAAATATAATATAGATTGATGTTAAATTTATAATAGTCAACAATCAATACTATTTAATAAATTAATATTTTATATTAACCACAAACACTCTAATTTGACATAATTTTCTCTTGGTCACATTTATTTTAAATTTTAAATAAAATTTTATACATATTATTCATATTCACATGTGACTTTAAATAT
>CP135543.1:7671332-7770616 GCA_032402905.1 Khaya senegalensis
CTCAGTTGCTCGATGGTATATGCGATGGACGGATATGTTGGAAAGGAAAGACAACTCTTAACCCTTCTGCAACTCGCCTTGGCTGAAAAAGACAACTCTTGATCTCAATCGCAGCTCCTAGGCAAGGAAGACAACTCTTGACCTTAGCCTAAACCCAAGTTAATCCTAAGAAAACTCTTGAAGAATAACCGAAGATAAAGAATGACAGCAATTGTGCTGATCAATCTATTATTTTATTGATAATCAAATAATATCTGAAAGCCCCAAACTGAATTACATGATGAATGGCTATATTTATAATGATAGCAGCCTTATTTGACTATAAAATAAACTCCTAATTCGATTATGAAAATGATTTCTAAGCTATCTATGACTAAATAAGGATAAATCTTATCCTATCTTATTGTTTCCTAATCCTATAAGTCTCCTAATTCTGCCTAAATACGAATTGTCGCCTTACTGTGTCATAGTAGATATCGAACTCCGACTTGCTGTGTCCTACTTGCTGTCGAACTCTGTTGTTGGCGAAGTCCTGCTGTCGCTGGAACTCCATTTGCTGTAAAATTCCTTTGCGGGCAAGGTCAATCTCTCGATGGGCTTCCTCCTTCGCTGGATCGCAGGCTTGTGTGACGCCTAGCCCGCCTATTTTCTCGCAATGCTTTCTTGTTGCTTGCTGCGCGCAAGGATCCTGCCTATTTAGGTTCTCCACACGTTCAGTGTGTTAGACTGACGTGATAACCCACCGATTGTAAAGTTGTTTGAAATTATATTTATGCAATATAGTTAAAACAGTTAGAAGCACCATGGTTTTCCTTCCTTGAAAGCTTGGCGCCTTCGATTTCAATTTAATCAGAAAACAATTAAACAAAACACAGTTATTCGATGAGGATTTTTTAAACCCTCGAAATCTCTAGAGAGGGAGAGAAATGATTCTGAGAACGCCATTGCCGAAGAGGCTGAGAGCCGCTGCGGCGGCGGCGGCGGCAGTTGAAGATGTTGACAAACCTATCATCGTGAGTCCGCCTACCGCTGGCGGTTTCGATCGCCAACTCTTCATCTACGAAGATCCTTCTCCGGTTGGACCGGAGTCGTCTCATCAAGCATCCTAGCACTTACCCTGCACTTATCAGTGTCGTCAGGTGGTACTCACTCTTCGTCATCGTTATTATTTTTAATTTGATTTTGTTGCAGTGAGTTTATTGATAAATTGTTCTATTTTCTCTTTAGTTAAGATCTGTTGATGCTAAAATTTGGAATTGTTTGCACAAGGAAACGAAAAATGGAGAGGAAAAGCGTGAATTGATGAAAACTTTATCTGCCACATCAACTTTTGGTTTATGATTGCATAAAAATCTATTTCTGGTGTACTTGAATATGTGTGAACACTGATAGACCCCTATTATTTTATATATATATACACACATATATTTATATATGTATTCTGTTTTCTGTCTGTTGTCAAGTTGAAAATGAAACCATGTATATTTTCTCCATTTGTGATATTAGGTGAAGCATCGGAGTGAATTGAACCTTCGCCTTAAAGCTGAGTCTGCCACAGCTTCGGCCGAAGAGAAAGCAAGCCTATTAGAAGGAAAACTTAGCCTTCTTTCTGAAAGCATTGAAAGGGAAAAGAAGCGCCTGAATAATGAGCTTATGCAACTGAAGAGAGAATCAAAGTTTTCTCTTTCTCGAGTAAGTGCAGATGTTAGTAATCCATTGTGGATGTAATTCAATAGGCCTCTTTTTTTTTTTAATCTATATCTTCGCTGACTTATGGAAATTGTTTGTAGCTTGAAAGACTGGAGTGTAGAGCAAAAAATGTACAGAAAGAATCAGAGATATTGAAACAGCAGTTGGAAGATCTTAAAGAGCAACTTAATGAGGTTTCTCTCCCTCTGTGTGTGTGTGTGTGTGTGTGTGTGTGTGTGTGTTGTCTGTAGGTGTGTGAGTCTTCAGTTTTATTTTTTCTCCTTGTTTTGTGTTTTTCCGGTTTTCCATGCCAATTGATATGTATGATTAACAATACATTTCTGCTGCTGATATCCTTATATCACCACCTGATGCTGCCAAATTTTGGTTTTCCTTTTATTGTACCTTTGTTTTTTGGCTTTGATGTTTAATTAGAGCACACACAATCTACTTGTAAATATCAAAATGTAGTTGCAACTTGTACTATTACGTGCTTGATTATGATTAACTGACTTATGATGTAATGAATTTTTTGGATCGGTTGCCAACAATAATTTATGCCATTTGTTTTTCCAGTGCTTGGACGAGAGGAGTGAAGTAGAGAAGAAGTTATCAAGTTTCACATTTCAAGAATTTTCCAATACAGACAGTTATGTTTTGGTTAAACATCTGCAGGAAGAGATTAGAAACTAGGGAAGTTGTATCTGATGACTATTATTGTTGTATTAAATGCTCTTTGTTTTTTTTTTTTTTTTTTTGTAATTTCAAAATTTGTGATGTAAGTTTCTTTTCTATCTGTTCCACTTTTCTTTGTTTAACTTCGACTTTTATATTGGTGTTTTTCATACTTAAGCTTCAAACCGGCTTTTTTATGCCCACAAATACAACCAACACTTAACCTTTCATGTCCTTAGCTTAGAATTTTAACCTCATATTTAGAAATAGCTCCCTTTTCTTTTGGGTGTTTGGCCTATTGCTAGATTCTCAGAGGTTTCTGCTTTAGGCTACTGAAAGCAGCAACTTTTTCAAAGTGTTATTAAATTGTAGAAAGATTGATGGGTTGGTTAAATTAATATGCATTGTGTATTAATTCTCTGATGTACTTATCTGATGGTCATTAGGTATACCATTTGCTGATCAGCTGTAGTTGAGAAGATATTTTTAAAAGGTATTATATAGCAATGTTTATTAAGGATTTTTACCCAAGGAACCTGTCAAAATAGTTCTAGCTGCTGTAACTTGTTATGCTGCTTACAGCATTTATGTCAATTCTGAAGCCATCATAGTTTGCATGTTCAGTTGAATAATGTGTGAGATTGGGTGTTTATTAACAAAATTCATATCTTATATCATTATTTTTCTGATTTTAGTGTTGTATTATGTATTTCTTCGGCTCCTTTGGTAGTTCATTTGCTCGATTCAAATTTCATCAGGGAGGTTGAAGTTCAAGAAGCAAGAAAACTGAAATCATCTTATGAAAAGATTGAGTTATTGAAAGAGAAATTATTGTTAAAAAAGGACCGCAGGGTGGAGCAAGAACTATCAAAACTACAAGAAGTTCAGCAAAGTATGAATAAATTGGAAGATGAATTGTCATCTCAGAAGATGTTGATTAAAGACATCCCTGGCATGTCATGTTCTGAAGATATACCTGTGAAGTTTGCAGCTTCACAGAAGTACGTGAATTTCGCAAACTTGAGCTTGCTTTACCTTATTCTTGCAATAGCTAAGGTTTTGGTTATGTATCTTGTTTTGTTTTCTTCTTTCTATATGGTGATGGCTTGTTTACCTTTATGCTACACATCTTTTCCCAAGTGATAAAGCAATTTAGGTTTTTTATCCCCCCAAAGGGACAGGGTTTTGGTTTGTTGTCATGCTTTGGTGCAGAAATCATTATGCAGATATACATGCTTGCTCATTCTTGAAGACATTATTCAAATATATATAAAGTTGAGAGTTTGGATGAATGGAGAGAGGTAATTGATAGCATGATGAAGTTAGGTCAGGCAAATGAGCAATTGAAACAAACAGAGGTGGCCCTGGATGCTGCACAGCTGGGAGATTTATGAAATTATTAGCATTTTATCTCAAACTTGTGAAGCAAGTTTGTCCTGTGTTCTAATAATTTTGTATATGGTAGGATCAATTGTTTGATACACTGTTTGAACCAAAGCATATATATTAGCTTAAGGACGGTTGAATGAGGGGATTAATGAATGGGCTAGAATGTTCTTGACCATTTTGGAGTCTCTTAATATTCAGGGTTATATATTTACCAGAGTGTCTTGACCATCTACTTTTAAAACGCTGATTGTTTCTTGCAGCTTTCTATGGTTACTGAAGAGAGAGACAAGTTAAGAAATGTGGTTGATGAATTGAAGAGGCTGAAGAATGCTGATGGAGGGGCTGAAAGGGCCAATCAAACTATTGTTCAGGTCCTAGAAATCTGTTCCTGTTTCTAGCTCATGCGTTTTCTGTTAACAACCATACTTTATCACTTAGTCGATCATCTGCAGGAGCTTGAATCATCTTTAGCCAAGAAGGAACGCTTGATTGAAGAATTAGAGAGTATTTTATGTGAAGAACAGGAAATGAATAGTTGTCAACATGATGAAATAAATTTGCTCAGTGAGAGGCTTAGCAATGAAGCAAGAAGAATAAAATCAATGGAGAGGGAGAGTGATTGCCTGCGTCGGAAATTTCTCTCTTAGAATCCATGGTCTGAGCCAAAGATATTTGCTGCCGTATATGAATATGCTATATTATGAAGGTTTCAGGGTTAGTATGCTGGTGTTTGCCGTACTGTGGTGTTTAACTTACTTTAATGCTACCCTCTTATCTTTCTTCATTTATGAAGAACATTAATTGATCTGAGATGTGTATTATGCTTGAGACAATTGTTTATAAAATAGTTGACTTATGAATGTTGGTTTCTCTTTTTTGGTACATGATTATATGATCTATACTGACGAATGAATCCTTTGCTGAAGATGCATGATTTATTTTATTCTCGGCCACTGGTAATTAGCAACTGTTTTGTTGTTTTCCTTCTGCAGTTGGGTCATGGTGATTTTTCTTCTGCAAATACAAAAGTTCTATGATTTTTCTTCTGCAAATACAAAAGTTCTATGAATGGTTAATACTCTTGCTGTTGATAACGAGGCAAAGTAAACTATAGAGGCTTTACAAAATGAGTCACAGAAGACAAAGGAGAAGTTGCAAGCTGTTGAAGAGTTGAAAGGCCAGTCAGGTATTTGTTCTACAAGTTTTAACTATTTTTTCCATGTACTTTTCTTGATTACAATTTGCTTTTGCAAACTTACTGTTGACCAAATCATTAATCATGCACTTGCATTGTTAATACATGAGTTTTGTAATGCTCTGGTTCTTGATGGCAATGAACATGTTTGTAGTGGCCTTTATGGAGCTTATTCAAGCCAACCATGTTCACCCATTCAATTCCTCAAATTCCCTCAACAATGTCTAAATAAGACTGTCCAAAATATTACTGTTCAGAGTCTCTTTTATCAGCCAAGATTATTGTAAGCAAGATATCTCATCTTATTTCCAAGCAGATATTTGGAGCTAAATATCTTTACTCACCCCCTCTTATTCCTTGAAGAGAGCTATTGATTTTGAGTTTTGGATTAAAGAATTTCAGCTATTATTCATTTTCATTGGTCAACCAATAAGGTTGTGAAAATGCATTTGCCATCTGGCATGAGTGGCATAATATTGCTTTAATGGTTTATCATCTGTTTATTTACCACGAAGTGACACTGCTTCAATGGCAATAAAACGATGTGTCATTGAAAGTATCTATATTGTCACAATATTATAATTTATCACCTTAGCCCATTTGATTGAATTGTTTCCAGCAAGCTATTCTCTTTTCCTGATTCTATGTTTTGTCAAGTATTTAGGTGATAATGGAAAACTGGTGGACTCCTTTATATCTGGGAAGATACTGCAGCTAAAAGAGCAAATTGCAACACTTGAGAAACTTGAAGAAAGGTGATTGGATGATACAAATTTTTTAATACTTTTGCCTTATTTGATTGTCATATAACTGAAACATTTTAATATACATGTGGAACAGATATAAGACCAGTTTTTGCAAATAGAATCTCAGTTTTCAGGAGAGCTTGTTGTGAACTATTTGGTTACAAGGTATTGTGCATATTGGTCATTGCTTACAACAATCCCATAAATATTGCCTCTACTTCAGTTTGGATCTTGAATGGCCATAAAATTGTTGTCCGTAGGTGGATAACTTGGGAAGTAAAGCCAAACCAATTGCACCAACTTCCACTCGCTTGTTCAGTTTTCTTCATTACTTTTTGGGCCCTGTGCTAGAATCCATGGTAGAGGGGACACTTTTTTGGCTTAATTTCATCTAATGTTACTAAATAAGTAGTAAATATTTGTGTAGTTTTAGTTCTGTAATCATGTGAATTATGTATTAAATGCTTGTGTTGTTATCATAGACCTTTAAAAAAAAACTTTTCTCATTATGAACTGCACATGAATTGAAGATCAATTTTCTGTATTCTATTTTGTTTGAAAACTGTATTCTTTGCCTTCATTTTGTAATGCTTCAATACTTTTTTAATTCCTATTTCTGGCATGGATCAAGATATGTTCCATAATGTAACAAGTTGAAAAATGCAGCAATTCTATATTCACATGATAGTGCATTGCTATCTTTCTTTTACAATCCAAAGTGTCAATATCTCTTGTACCATTTAAAATGTCTTTGATTTTTTGTTGATTTATTTGGCAGATTCTGATGGATGAGCACCAGCATCCTAATGGAATCCCCGTAACACATTTTACCCTCCATTCTATTTATGCTCAAGGTGATGATAAGAAGCTCAAATTTGAATATGAGTTGGGGAATACACACATTTTGGTAAGACGGTGAAATAGTTTTCAAAATTGTAGGTGTCTATAGACATGTCAATTACGACTTCTTATGCTTATAGTTTTTAGAGGTTAAGCTTGAGCCTAGGAATAAGAATAGCCTGTCCTTGGTGCTAGAAATTGGCAATTGTGCTATTTCCTTAGCGGGAGATATTTATTTTTGGTAACTGTTTTATTTAAATTATCTTAAAACCAAATGTTCGAAGAAATTTAACAAGATATATTTTTGATTCTCTAGGTAAATGATTACACATCTGAGTCTGAGATATCTCATCAGGTATAGAACAAAATTTTCTCTGATAATTGTACAATTAACTACACATGCATATATATTTGTTCTCTGGTCATAGCATAACCATTCTTTGTTCTCCGGCAAGCCAATTTGACCGGATTATTACATTGAATGTTCTCACATGGGAACATTGAATTAAAATCAATTGATGAGTGCTGTAAAAATGTTTGGTATTGAAAGTTTACACTTTCTTCTCAAAAAATAGTGCTTGTTCTCTATTTCTCTTTATTTGAAATCTGAATAGATCTGAATATACTAATCTAAATAATATGTTTGTTTTTCAATATATGAAAACTAGTGATTTGACATGTCATAACCTTATGGATGATTAAATAAACTGTGTAATTACTCAGTTTTCAGTGCTAGCTTGAAAAATACAGTTAAAAATAAAATCTATTCAATATTGTATCAACAATCACAAACAAGCAATAAGCTGTCCATATTATTGGATTTGTATTACATTGACTTGAGAAGTTGCTGGTTTTTAGTATCTTCTTTCATAGGGCGACTCTTCTGAACCTGTTTCCATAACTTTTGCAGGTGGACATATTCGTTCGGAAGATGAACTCAATCCCAGCATTCACTGCTAACTTAACAGTGGAATCTTTCAGGTGGTGAACTTGTCTTAGAATGGGCAGAGTCATGGAATATATCCGACCAAGCCTGGAATATATTTCGATCACGCCTTAGAGACTTTTTATCTCAAAATTTGTATAGTACCCGGGAGTGATGACTTTCTAACTTTGGCATGAATGGCTGAATACGTACAATGACAAGATTTTCGTAATTTAGACATGGCTGTTGAGAATTGCAATGGACGAATTAGGAAGTTGTACGGTACAGTCACATGTGCGTAATGTAGCCTTACCCGAACTCTTGCGACTAACAAATTATATAAATATATGTGTGTGTGTGTGTGTGTATATATATATATGCATGCTTGGAAAAAAGGAGTTTAAATTTTTCTTCAACAGAAAATCTCATCTTTCATATAAGAACAATTTTCTACTCTTTCAAATTAGAAATTTTGTCTTCAATTGTTATATATAGATTATTGTTGTTTTGTGTGTAATGCATAACATTAACATTATAAATTTTTATACAATTTTTTTTCTTAATACAAATTGGTGTTGTAGAATTACATTGTTGTCATATGTTATAAGACTTGTAATAATAATATAACAGTTTCATATTAATTTGTATGCATGTTATTGCAATTTCTGAAACTAAACTAAAGTGTCTTACTATGATTTGTTGATGTTTTTTCTTCCTCCTTCAAAAGTGATTGCAATTCGAAATTAGTAAATTCACATCGAAATTGAATTAATTTTGTTGTCTTTATTATTTTTCTTTATTTTATGTAAATGAATATCAGGAATTTTCGTGTAATAAAATTATATTTTGGATTTAAGTGGCCAAAAATGCCAGTTACACCACTTGATGGGACGGACGTACGCAATAAAATGCTGCACTCACGACTAAACACACTAAAATGCTTTTCTTTTAGTCTATTCAATCTACTTTGACAAATAAGATAATTATGCCTTGTAATAAATTCAATTCCTTTTGGTCTATTTAGCAGTCAGTCCATTTCTTTATGTCCTTTCACTTTGTGTCATATGTTGTGTATAGTGTTGGCTATCGTGGTGAAAACAATTGTCAACTTCATGACTTGAAGAATGGAAATCCATAACTTGGGGCAATAATTTTGTTTATATAGGGGGCCATGCATGCCGCTGGTTTTAAACAAAAGAGATTAGGAGCAGTGGTGAGGGTGGAGAATGTATACCTTGCAGATATAGCAGCAAGGAGGGGCCTAGGCTCCAACATCAAGACATGTTTTGAGACACGTTTCCCAGCATAAAAGCTTTGTGATGGACGAAACAACAATAAAATGGAAACAACTTCTCTGGTGCTTTTCGAAAGTTCACTTTTGCTTTTTGACTTCACAAGATAGAGGTTTGATTATGTTCCACGAACATGAATCACATCAATGTGTTTTAGAAAAGCAAAAAATTGAAGCAATGGGGGTTGAGGTCAAAGCATGCACCAAGCCACATTTTCAAAAACTCTTTATTATTCTATTGAAAACTAAGTCAATTAAAGCAAAATAGATAAGTTGGCTGTTGAGCATTCCATATGTATAGAAATAGTAGGCTCGACACTATTTCATTTTCTTTCTTTAGTTTTGTTCAAAGTTTCCTTTTTTTCATTTCCACTCACTTTCTTTCATTTTCTCCTCTGTTCATTCACATCCATACCATGTCCATGCCCACACAATTCCACAATACACACACACTCACTATACACACACACTCACTATACACATTTGGTATTATCTAAAATAATATTTTAGAAAATTTTAAAACATGGGTTTATCTTTTATCATCCTTGTGAATAACACAATCATATAAATTAACTAGAAACTAAGATATGCACCTTAAGTTTGGAATGAAACAATGTCATAATGTTCATCTCCAATTTTGTAGTTGACAATTGTTCTTATATTGTGATTGGTTTACCAAAAATTATTTAAATATTCGAGGTATTCAATTGAATCTTTAATTTTATACCTACTTTAAATCTGATAAAGGGTGATAATTTTAGTGTTGTTAACGAGTTATGAGAAGTCAACGGTGGAGAGTCTTGCGGCATAAGAGGTGAATCAAAATGAGACAAGATTGGACCTAAAGAAGATAGGTTTTCTTTGGGAAAGTGGTGAATCAATATTTTATAGGATAATTTCGATGAGATCATTAAATAAAATAATATTACTCATATTTAATTTTATTTTTTATTATTATAATCATTCTTACAGTATTAGATTTTGTTTAAGATTACGTTGCATCTTCTGTTGTTCAAAAGTAAAGATGGTTGATGACACTAATTTTTAATAAGATATACTCATTTTTTTTAATAAATTTAAAATAAAATATCTTTTACAAATAAACACTTAACAAAATTGGGCCTAACTCTGTATGGCCCAAAACAATGTACAATTGAGCCTAATACCTTAAGAACCACCTGGATGTAAACATGGGCCAGATTCTGTTAGGCCTAATTAGAAATATACTTGGGCCTAAACCTGTAAGGCCCAATTGAAGGTGTAAAGTAGCTAAATAAATTGGTTTTACTCCGTAAAGGTTTTCGCCTTCCGGATATCTCATTTCAATTCTTTTTGTTTTTGCTTTCTCCGTGTTGTGTTGTGTTGTAATCTCGTCTTCTCTATTTTTTGATTCGGAAAGTTAATAATTGAAATAAATTATGCGAGGAGGAGAAGAGTTAAGCATCGAAGAGCTCTTTTCAAATCTTTCTACGTACAAAGAACAGCTTCAACAGGTACTACTGCTTCTGTGATTTCAATTTTTAAATTTGATGTTGCTTTTCTAGATCATTGTGCGAATTCTGTAATGGGTATTTAATAATTTGTTAATTGGGATTAGGGTTTTTTTCTTTTTTCTTTTTTTTAGTTTTATAGGGAAAAAAGGGTTTCCTTTGTTTAGGTTAGCTGAATTAGGGTTTTTAATGAATAATTGTGTAGTTCTTGATTGTTATAGTTGTATGTGCTATTTGTTGAATCGTATATACATCAGTAATTAGGCTACTTAGTGTGCTCTTTTGAAGTTCTAAACTTATGTTAATTCTGGTCTGGTTTTTACATTTTTCTCTTTTCGGAACTCTCACGTTTGATTGTTATATCCGTTTGAGAGAAGCCTATTTTGAAAATTTTTGAAGTGATTTCTAACTTAAATTGACTATTCTATTAAACATTCTAAAATAACTATTCTGTTTTGTTGGGTTGTTGATCTTCTCTCATGCTTAGTGAGACTCCAGGATATATCTCTATAGGCAATTTTTTTACCCATTAATTTGTATGCATTTGATGTTGTGTGGTCTCAATATTTTATTTGTGAACATATGTTTGTATGGTCGCAGATTGAAGTTGAGGTTTTATATTTAACTGTCATTGTATATTATGAATTCTTATGCTTCATTTTTATTTATCATTCTCCTTTGCTGTTGCTTATCTTACTCAATCCCCAAATTTAAACCACAAGGTTACTGTGTGTGCTTGCACGGAGGCTAAAATTACTTATTGTTGCCTACAATATATTTCTTGGGTAATGACTTATCTTCCACTTGTGGAATCAGGTCAGACAGCTTTTAATTGATGATCCTGGAAATGCTGAATATGCAGACATGGAAAAGGAGTTGACTGAGGTGACCTCATGATTGTTTGCTTTTGTTTGTTCTTTCTTGTATAATTTGCATTTGCCAATTATTTGTTTGCTTTCATTTTTTGACTTCATATGGTTCTCTCGCTTTGATTTTGCTGCTTATGGTTATAGTTAGCATGCTGTTTTATTAGGAATAGGCAGTCACTTTGTAGGACTAAGAATTCACGAAATCACATCAGATGTCGTTTGGATGTCTAGGTTTTCTGTGTAGATCTTTCTGTCATCTCTCTTCCCTCTCTCTTTTGAAGGATAAACGGGTTGCTCAAACAGCAGCAGTTAACTGCTAATGGCTCCCGCTGCGGTTTGATTTCATTTTTGTGTGGAAAAGGTGAGGATTGTTTTGTATGTTGAATAAAATAAAGTTCATAATCTCCAGAAATGGGAGCTTCCCGGAGAATGAAAAAAGATATATTGGAGCTATAAGTTTAGAGACTTGACAAGATGCACATCACTTCTATCTTGGTTCCTGTGCAGGTGGTGCTATGTGTCGTGATGGCCTGCCTGTTTCTCTCTCACCTGATTTCAGATGTCACACTGAGACTCTAAGTTCGAAATTGACAATGATATGCTCTTTACAGTGTCAATAATTGCCATCTCTTTCTCCTATTAGATTAGTGCTAAAGGATTGAAGATGCAGGTGATTACTTTAACAGAGGAACTCCTTGCAACTGCAAAGCAAAATGCTATATCTGGATCAGAAACTGGGACAAGTGCCAGTGCATCTCCAAGTTTGCTTCATTCTGAGGGGAATAAAATGGTAAATTAACATCCTCAAATATCACCCTTCATGGCTTAAATTTGCCCAAGTTTCAAACGTCACATGACTTGGCATTTCATGCATAAGTCATTGCATGCGTATAATAAGTTTCTTGTGTTTTGTCATGTCGTGATGACAGTGAAATTTGTCCGCTTTGAGGCTATTAGTAGCAGAATGTTTAATGTTCGTGCCAGTAGCTGCAGCTAAAAACATTTGTCTATATACAAAATTATGATGGATGTGATAAATGCATTTTGGCTAGACATTGTATAAATGATGTCCTTTTTTTTCATTTAGGAATCAGGAAGCATTTCGGATCATGATGAGAAGTATGCAGTGGGCTCAAAAGTTCAAGCTGTTTGGAGTGAAGATGGGGAATGGTTTGTATAAAAAGATGACCAAGTTTTACTCAAAACTTTTTTAGTTTTAATTTTCATTTACTTTACCTTGTTTTCCCTTTTCTGTGTTTGATTAGTTGAATGTTCAGGTATGAAGCAACTATTGAGGCAATTACGCCAAATGGATATTATGTTGCTTTCGATGGTTGGGGGAACAAAGAAGAGGTAACTATTTTTATTTTTTGGTTACATTGTTGAGCAGTAAGGAAAGATTGTACGGTTACATTTTTTGTCTCTAATCCCAGGTGGACCCCGCCAATGTAAGGCCTGTTGAAGTCAATGCTTTGTTGGAAGCTGAAAAGGTAGCTGAAGCTACCAAACAAGCTATCAAACGAAAGATTGAGCAAGCTGCTGCATTCGAATTTCAGTCTCGAACTTTGCCAGCAAAACTTCATATAAATCCCGATGATTCAGAGGACGTGGTAAGCAGTGTTTGTATACAACAAAGCTTGATATGGTTTGTAACAACTGGCTTATTTTGCCACACTTTCTAAATTTTTTAGATAAAATAAAATAAAATAGAGACCCATTGCTTTTGTTTTACCTTATCTCATAGTTGATTAATCCCCCTTCAGCTGATCCCTGGCTACTTTGTTGACTCCGGCACTTGGTGGATTTGACTGATGATTCTCAGTCTAACAATTGCTTGTTCATTTCTGAATCTGTTTTTAAGATATCTTGGGATGTATGTATGTACGTACCTATGTATCTTGTGTGTGATATTTCATTAAAAAACGAGAGCAAATAAGTCATTTCACCTTGATAAGGCTTTCTAACCATGATATATCCTCAGAAATCTGCCAAGCGTAAGAAGATACATGCTTTCAAGTCAAAGATGCGATTAGAACAACTTGAAGTCACCCAAAATAAGCGGCAGAATGCTTGGCAGCAGTTCCAAACAACCAAAGGCAAGACTAAGAAGGTTTGTTGGCAGATGTTCTTTTGTTTTCTGCACTTCCATGCACATGTAGGATTGTTGCACACTAGGTTTCATATTATGGTGTTTACACTATTTCCTGATTAGTTCTTTGTCATTTACATTCTCAGGTTGGTTTCTTCTCTGGGCGAAAACGAGAGAGCATCTTCAAGTCTCCCGATGATCCAAATGGTAAGGTTGGTGTAACAGGAAGTGGAAAAGGCTTAACAGAATTTCAGAGAAGGGAAAAGCATTTGCATCTGAAGGGAGCAGGAAATGCTGAGATCGATGAATAGGCTCACGAGTTTCAGGTGCACTTTGTATATGTGTACCATGATTCTGTCAGTCTTTGCTCATACAGAATGAATGGATTTTCTGTGCTAGGATTTGTTACTTGAGCGAAGTGTGCAAATGATACAACTGTCAAATTTCTACAGTATAAGAAGTTTGTTTTTGTAGAATCTGATAGTATCTTTTGCTCCTGTTTGTAGACGTTTTATTTTAATAAACTTTGATTTTTAGCCATAGAAACGAAGTATAGAATGCCAGTTGAATATATGACATACAAAAATGGGATTGGCATGATTCAGTATCTTACTGAGCATAATGTTTGGTTTCTGCCTCATTGATGGTGAAAGGAGCATACAGGTGAAAGAAAAGAGTCCTATACGATCTACAGGGTCAATTTTAGCCCTTCATCTAGCATCCGTAAAATACAATTTCTTCTTGAATTTAATCAACTATGCCAGTGATTTAAGTCATTTATCCAACGGGCAAACAAGAACAAGATTGGCTCTATGAAAGGCTACCCTGATTTTAGGATTGATGCCGCCTATGAGTTGAAAGTCAAATTTCTGGAGGGTATATTAAAAGAATAGAAATAAACTGTTCGTTTCAATTGATTATTACAGAAAAAGAAAGTCTCAAATCATAATTACTCGGTGAATCTCTGTAAAAATTTATCTACTGAATTTTGAAACCTTAAAATCGTGTAGCAATAAGATGTCTTATTGATCGATTGATTTCTTTTGTTCATAAAAGAGAGGGGAAGGGACTTGCAATAACAATCAAGACATTAAACAATAAATAAATAAATATTACTCCCATCCACGCTTTAGATAAACCACCTGTATTCCTCCGGCAAATGTCCATTTGCACACTGGACTGAAAGAAACAATCTCACATGTCTCTCCGTAATAGCAACGACAAACGTAATTCATTTTCCAGTGAAAAATGTCAAATTAGATTCCACCACAACATTTTATGTCAAAACGCATTTTGCAAGCAATTCTGTGAGAATTAAGTTGTTTTTCTACCCTAATCATGCACAAAAAGAAAAATCACAATATGACCAATAAGATCATAGAACCAAAGCAGAAGAGAGAGGAAAGGGCAATGGATTTTGACCCTCTAAATGAACACAAATCATCATGAGGTTGTTTTCTATAAGCTGTTTCAAGCAAAATTTTAGAATTCGCAGCCCCCTTTTGTACATGAATCATCAAATGGGGGTTATAATTTGTCCACTCTCATATGTTTGTCCCTAAGAGCTAAGCTAATCTTTGCAAGCACCAGATCGGGCAATTTTCTCTCCTGATCAAACTTTCCAGGGAGAATGTTATACAAAAGCTTTGACAGCAAGGACAAACAAGCCTCACTCATTTCGGATGGAATAATACTTGTCCGATAACGTTGGAGATTTGGAAATTTCACTCATAAGGTTCTTGAACTTCATGCTGCAATCTCCTCCGCTACAAAATAAGAAATGCACATGAGAAAATTCATCAGTGTCATTAGAAAATGTTCCAAACTACAAAGCATAATACACACGGCACAAATACAAACTATCTTGAAAAATGTTCCATGCCTTTTTTTTTTCGTTTCCATAACAAATATGACTGTTATTCAATAAAACCTTCACTGCATTTATTACACTTTTTTAGCTTCAGAACATATGCATCTATGCATACAAAATAGTACATTACCCAGTATCATATTAGTAAAGATGTTTCATAATGTAATAATGCCTGGCTAATTACGCAATTTTGCATTTTACAAGGAAAAAGAGGTTATTTGGAAGAATGGAAACATGTTGCTCTACTCACAAAGCATAAAGACAAACCAACCTTATTCGATTCAAGGATGCAATCACACGAAGAGCACTGCGAATCATGTCTTCATTACGATCTACTTCTTGCTTTACAGCATCTTGCTTTGGCTTAAAATTGATAGTCTTTTGGAGAGGATCCACCAATGAGTCCAACACTGAAAATATTAAAATATTACATACATGAGATAACAAAATCTGCAGCACATTCGAGTCTCAGAAAATTGAAATCAAATTCGGTTTTAAGTGTAAATCAGTTGCATTACTAACCAGCCAATACAGCAGATGGGCATTTGTCTGCTAGTTTTGAGAGTATTAGATGACAAGGCATTTTAACATCATAATGATCTGGAAGACAAAGCGCCAAAACTAAAATGAGATGAAAGCTAACAGCATGAACACTCATATTGAATAATATTGATAACAAAAGAACAAACTAAAGCAAAACCTTCAATAAAGAGCACTGAATACAGCATTGACAGCCACATAGATCCATCATAGACTAAAATTCTTCAGAATAATTTCTTTTCATCTCAATAACTAGCATGCTTTTATATCAACATTTAATATACATGTTACCCTTGGCATTTAAGTCAAGTGGTAGAAAGATGGGACTATGTTAAAGATGTTAGACTCATCTCTTACCAGCCACAGAAAAAACAGAAATGTAATGGAGATGCTGAGACCCAAGAACATCAATGTGTATCCAAAAAACGGATGAAAGGTCAATTTAAATATATCATTTAAGTTGATACGCTCACCATCCAGACCAGATTTGAGATAAGGAACAATGAAAGATGAAGGGTTCACTTGATCAAGACAACTATCCAGCAATGTGTCAACACATTCAAATGCAGCTTTCCTTAACTCAAGTCCATCATCCACTGTGTGCTTGAAAGGACCAAGATCAACTGTTCTTATTAGTTCTTTCTGCAGCAAGCAAAGACTACAGAATAAGAAAAGGGGTGTAACAGGGATCTCATAATATGGTGTATCAAGGACATAACACGTGAAATTCCTAAAAAAAACGCTAAAAATATTCAATAAAATACAGAATAGAAATATCTTAATCTACAACTATAAAACCCTAACAACAATGTTGCCATTTGCCAATGGTAACAAAATTGGATCAAGGACCGTGCTTCTTGTCTTCTTTCAATCTATGCAAACATGATTATGGGAAGCACAGTCCACAAACTATTAACATTAGGACCCACATACAATGATAATTTTAGTAAGAAATCAAATAATGTTGGTTACTGTGGATGGTAACAAGCTCATTAACATATTTTAAAACTGACAACCATCATGCTAAATTATTGTCATAGAAGTGAAAAGACAAGTTAAAAAGGCTCTAATACTAACTGCACAATCTTAATTTAAATTTTCAACTTACCTTAACAATTGTTTGATCATAAAGAAGTGGCAAAAGTTCCTGAAGAAGACCCTTAATAAGATTAGGCTTATTGTGAGCAAATGTACTTAAGGCCAAGACAGCTGCACGCCTGACATGCTGCACATCACATCAAACAAGAAACCATAAGGTTCACCACCTTCACAGTTAATGGTCAAACAACAATCTACATTTGTTCACTAGAGATCAAAAATTTGAGTTACCCTGTCATGATCTTTGATAAGCATAAGGAATGATGAGATTTCAGGGTAAATGATCTCATCTATTTTCTCTGGCCGCTCAACTATAGAATATTTTACAGCAATAACAACTGTTGCTCTAGTAAATGCAGCCGGACTCATTGTTCTCACCTATAGGATAGTAAGATAACAGAGCTAAGAAACATGACTGATCAAATTTCTGTATCGTAGATGGCATTATTTAGCAGAAGAGCATATATTTTGATAGTCCAATACCTCGAGTGCAGGAATGAGTTTAGCTGGTTCAATAAGAGCAATTTTACCCAAGCACTCAGCTACTACATTACGGACACCCTCTTCCTCGCTTTCACAATGGTTAAATAGTAAATTAAGTATCTTCTCAACACTAGAATCCTGGAACTCTGCTTTATCCACAGATTGTCTCACTATAACCTGCATAAACAGAGGAAATTCAGAAATTAAAATACCAGCATCATCCAGGTCAGGTATAACCTCATAGCTTATAACCATACCTCCTTCAGAGAATGAAGCAACAGATACTGTTTCTTCTGCTGGTTATCAATCTGATCCAAGATAAAAGGTAAGAACTTGGATAAATTACCAACAGCTATGTTCCCAAGAGCATAAGAGGCAGCAGATTTTATCTCTTCAAAAGGAGATTGGAAGGACTCGATGATAATGTTTTCTATATGCGCATGCGAGCTTAAATCTTTCCTTCTCCCAATCTCCCCCAGACAAAGCAAGGCAAGGTGCTGCTTAGCCTGGAAAGCAGTAAAGAAAACAGTTATAGAAGCACAGTACATGGTCCATCATAATATTAAAAGCTATGTCAGCAATTGCATTAGCAACTCAATATGTAATAAAACACAATCTAATTACAATCTCTCAATTAACATCAAATTCTCAATTCTTGATTATATTAATTTTTACAGTTATATTACTTCATAAAACCAAAAAGAAACACAAGCCAAAAGTAAAGGAATATGGCATAACTCAAAATTGAAAACAAATAGGCAAAAACCATACCCTTCATGAACATCCTCTCAGATGTTTCGTCATCTCAAAGAAGCATCAACATAAGTCTTGACTTACTAGAGAGAGAGGAAAAAAAAAAAGAAAACTTACGGAATTAGTGTTGCTGTCATCTTTAAGGATGTCAGTGAGCATCTTCACAGTAGATGAGGATTTCTGATCTCCTGCAGCCAGGCAAAGCACAGCAACACATTGGGCTATCGAGTACAGAGCCTGTTTTGCAACACCGCCTGACTGTGGAGATGGTTTAGCACTTGAAAGAAGAGACTCCAGCAAAGTGTCAAAACTTGTATTGGCAGAGTAAACTAAAGCGGCAAAAAAGCTTCGTAAAGACTGCAATATCAACCAAACAAAGATTAGAAACATTAAATCATTCAAGAAAATGAAGAACAAAAATCCCAAAATTATGCAGTGCAAGTACCACAAGCGCTTGACCCTGCAGCAATGAGCTTTTAATTAAAGCCAGAGCCTGAGGAAGAACTTTATTTCTAACAGCTAAACCAATATTAGGGCTCGACCTCCTGTCAGCCATTAAGGTACAGCAGAGTTCCAGTGCAAGAGCAGTCATGTGCAAGTCTGAATCACTGTCATACAGGCAAATCAAGAGATTAAGATTGAGAAACTAACAAAAGAAGCAAATAAACATTCAAATTTACAGAAGATGCCAAAGAGGAGAAAACCTTATGAGTGTTGAAAGTTCGACAATGATAACTTCATAAGCAGATGCACCAATTTTATCACCATAAGCTACAATTAGGGAATTCAATGTCCCCAAGGTAGCCTGCCTCAGAGCACGATTAGCCTTTACCCAAAACAAACAACTATATTCAGAATATAAAATATCAATATCTCCATGAGCATATCCTTAATTTAAAAGCAAACAAACATACTACCATACCTTTCTCAGGAATGCAGTCAACTCAGCAGTTACATGCTCCAAAACACATGTTAGATCTATTTGAAGTGGGGAAACCGCAATTACAGCGAATGCCTGGATTCAAAATGTAAACTTTAAGTAGCCACAAAATTATAATATATAACTATGCATCCAACAACAGATCAAATCATACAATATAGCATACAAAAATATGGATTCAACAAACTATAAATAACTCATCCATACTTTCACAAGTAACTTTAGATAATAACTTTTACAAACATCAACATAATATAGAGCATGTGCTAGCACAAAAATAAAGTAGGAGTTTTCCTAAAAACAATCATGTGACTAATTTATGCTCTAAGAAACCAACCTTCACAGCTGTAAGTCTAGTTATCTCATTTCCCATCCTGTCAACAAGTACAGGCAGGCATGCAGGTAATTCTGCTGCAAGGTTATCCCCAAATGTTGAAATGACAAGGCCCATGCAAGAAATAGCACACTCCTTTACTTCCTGGAGAAAAATAACATGAGTAGAAGCCTTTAACGCCCAATAAAGAAATCCAACAATTAAATTAATAAACAAAGAGAAACACAAGAATAATTTTTTTTTATTATAAAACAAAGATGGAGGAAAAAACCGTTCTAACCTGATCTTGATCTTGATTTGTTAAGCGTGACATTATGGCATTATAAATGGGATGAACATAAGGTTTGAAATCAAAACCAATTCCCTACATCAAAACAATAATTCAAACAGTTAAAGGATGGCCTAAAAGCCTGAAGTGTAAACACTGCTTATAAATCTCACCTCAACACGTGGGCGGACAACACGAACAAGTTCCCCACATACTCTTAATGCCTCAGCTGTGACTTTGTAATATCGCTCACCAACAGCAGATAAAACAGGGCTAGAGAGAGCCTGCAGTAACATCGGTCGGAAACACATCAGAGGCATTCTCTTATTTAGTTTACCAGTTCATGTAAACTACATACGCATAAAGCAAAACAAAATAGAACACAGAGAAACAAGAGAGTAATGTATAGGAACCAGAATAGGTAGACAGCTGACTCAAACAAACAAAGAATGTTCTTCGTCACAAGTAATTTTCAGATCTCCAAAGAAAGCTTTGAGCTCTCAAATGTGGTCAAATAACAATATGATTGCCATCTTCCATGAATTTCTTCAACAATGACAAAAGTGAAACCCAAAAGTTTAATATCAATATCTTAGTTTCCTTTTCTTATTTGGTGCATGTACAACATCAGCATTCAAAGCCTACACGTAATTCACCACAAAAACCACATCCCTGGCATCAACAATCTGACACACATAATAAACTGGAAAAAAATAAAAAATAAAAAAGAGAGACTAGCAATCTCACCTTGATGTAAGGGTGGAAAACAGGAGGTGAATGTGAGCCCAAAACCAATCGTGTGAAAATAAGGGCTTCAATTTTCAAATTCGAAGTAGAAGATTTGTCCTAGATTAAGAAAAAAGAAAGAAAAAGAAAGAATCAAAACATCAACATCAAAGATAAACTTGCCAAGCTCATTATTCATTTTCAACTTGAAACAATTTCACTCACATTTAATGCCTTTTCAATTCCTGGAATGAGTGACCCAATGTGGTCTGAAAGGCAGTCTGGCAAGACAACCACTAGTTCTCGCAAAACAGAAAATGCACCAACCTGAAGACACATGATATACTTATTAGTTAAAATGGCTCATGACCAACCCATAATAGAGATCCACAATTCTCACCTTTGTTTTAATGGATTTCTCCCGTAGTTGTCTATTTATAGATTTAACAATTTTTGGCACTTCTTCCTTCAGTAACCATCTTGGACTGCACAGTATTGACAATTACATTATTTCCCAATACGAGAATTATCAACAGTAAACCAAATAAATAATTAGGGTAAAGACAGAAAAAAAAGGCGTATATCATGGCTCAACAAAAAGTAGATGCATTTTCTGGACCTCAAAACCATACAAACCCAGAGGCATTAATTCTGCATCAATACATGAATTACCAATTCCTCCACAGTAGTAGTGAAGTGTGTTATTAATGCATTGTAATGCTACTAGATAATCAGTTATGCAGGAATATTTCTAAAAGAGTCAATCACTTTTAAGAATTGCCACTCTATACATTTTGATAGAGGGTCAAAAAGCATTGCAGGTGATACAAGTTTATAGATTTGAAATTCAGATCTCCTAAATTAATTCAGGTAACAAAATTGTTTAGGAAACCATTTACACGAGATCATCAACTCTACATAATTTTAATAAAAAGCATGCAGGAACCAAGTTTGGCGAGTTGAAATACCCTCTTCCAAAGCAACTTGAAGAGCCAAGATGGCAAAATGAAGAGGTTACTACATCAATCCCAAAATCTGAGGTTATTTTTCTTCAAGTGGGAAGGAGAAAAAAGGACAAACCTTCACCTCAAAATTCTCAGAATGGCATCAATTCAAGCACTTTTTGAAAAAAAAAAAGGGAAGAATGAGAAACTATAAATAAAGATTTCAAGTATATCCACATAGTTCATATGGGACAGCTTGGAGAGGAGACTAAGCTTACTTTAGAAAACACAAGTATCATTTAAATCAAAATAAAACGACATAAAAGACCAAAGGAGACTAAGTAAGAAGCAGCAACTGCTTTTAGTAACACTAATGAAACTCCCTTAGGTTCGTACATAGTATCTAGAACTGTTTTTTCCGAAGGCTGGGAAACAAATATAATGTTCTATCCGGAAAGTTGTGAAGATGCATGAGAAAAATTCAGAAAGGGTAAAAGGAATATGCTTGAGAAATAATGCACTCTCCTGAGCAGCTCAACTAGATTCCAATCCCTATTCTTTCCCACAATCTTCTAAGCAGAAAAGTAAACATAAATTAAATGGAGTATAAACTAAAATACGTTACGAAAGAAGCAAGGGAAAAGAATTCCAAGCAGATTGGCTGTTGGAAGATAGAAAAAAAACTCACCTCAACTCTTTCATGTCATTCTGCCCTTTTGTTACATTACCAGTTTGACGTAGTAGCTCAATGAATGTACTGAATACATCCATCTGCAGCACAACAATGTCAGATAACAATGAGTAATAAGTTATCTACAAAAGGCAAAGGTTATTGATTCAAGCTTACCTTGACATTTTCTTCCCTTTCCTTAAATCTATCAATTAACTTAGGACATGCCTGCACAATAAGCGAATTATATCTTTAACAACTTGCTACTTTAAGAGGGAGGCATAGCAGAAATCCATCTTTTCAACAGCTAATTAAATGTAAATATGGGTCTATCACAATTGCAGAGAACATAAACAACCACAAACAACTGCATGGTTAGAAAAGTAATATCCAACATCTAGAGTCATAGTCCTGGGTAATGACAGAGATGCCGCAATTAGGTGTCATTGGTCCTCCGTATAATTTATCATGTCATAGCTTTTGGGCTTACGTGTATTTTGGAAATTTTACCATGTGGAATGGGCTGTTTTTAGAGCCATCAGTCTTAGTTGCTATTTTCCTTGAGTTACCCAGGCCTTTCCTTTCATTTCTTAGCAGTCAAAATAAATATATCTTGTGGTTTCAGAAATCCTAGTGAAATTAGAATATTATTCACATCTCTGTTATATATCTTTGTACCTACTCATCAATTTCTCTTGCCTTCTTTTTTCCTCCACTCAATCTCATAAAATCCTTTACCTTCAAAGCCAGTACAAATAATTTATCAATTGCAAACCCCAACCACCAAAAATTTCCACATTCAACAATTTTCAGCTCCTAGACAATTTTTACTGCACTCAGGTGGCACCGACAGAATTAGTTTATGTCAGCATATTGTGATCTGAAACATATATCGTATTCCTACACCAACATAATCCTAGTTGAAACAAACTTTCCCTAAACCATTCCCATCCACCAAGTCATAGAAACAGACCCCAAGTATTCATCTTTTAGTGGCCGGCACAACATATCCCAAATAAGTGTGCTTTCTAAACCCTGATCCCTTGGTACCAGACCCAAAACTCAAAATATTCTATAAGTGCATCCACCACAAAGAAATGTGCACTGAAACTGGCAGAAGTGGAAAGTCAGTTCTTTCCTTTAGAACAGCCAACGTCATTTGTTTTCAAATAAGTAACACATATGCACTGATTCATTTGTTTTCAAATTCAATTTCAACCACCACAAATCAAACCAATTCACAGAAGGCCAACAAACAAAAACATATTGACAAAATAATTTATAAATGTATAATAAATTCATTTGTTATCCCAAAATCGTTCTAAATATTGATATACCTCCTCGTATAACTTAGATAACATCTCAGGACAAGATACGATCAAAGCAGCCAAGCATTTAGCTGCAGCTCTTCGAACTTTCCAACTGACATCTTCATCATCTGTATATTCATTTGCACTCTCACTACAAAATAATAAAAGATGGGCAGTTGGGCATAAGTAACCAGTCTATCATGCAGAAATGAGCTATATATTAGCTGTGACACATTAATCAAAACATACTCATCCTCCTCCTCTTCATGAGTCTCATCATCAGTATCTTCCTCCATGTTATCAGTAAAGTTTGGGTCATAACTCAGATATTCCAAAGCTAGATGAAGAATTTTGTCACGGTAGGAAGAAATGTCTCTTGGGCACCGTAGCAGAAAACTTTCTAAAGCCTGCACAGAAAATTTAATAGATATGCAAGGCATAAATAAACAATTTAGTCATAGTAAAAGAAAAGAATGCACTACAAGTGTGTGTGGTATTGCTATATAGCAAGCATTATCATCCAGCTTAGGAAACACGTCTATAATCGTTGTATAACCATGCAGTATCAAGTGATATTAAGTTTTAAGCACCGCGCCAATTGTTGGTGTCCCTTAGAATAAGGTGAACAATGTAGAACAGCCACACACACACACACACACACACACCCTTTATAAGAGAGATAGCATACCTGCAAGCTGTATTCACGAAGTTCCTCATCATTTTCCGAAGCACCTGTGCAATAATTAATAAGTACTGGCACAGTATCTCCAAGATGGGGTCCAAAACGATATCCAACAGCGCGGCTAAACACCAATGCCACAATTTTGTCAGTTAGAGAAAGTTTCAGCTTTCAAGAATAAGCAAAACAAATATGCATATCTGATACTAATACTTTTCACAACTGATAATCCACATATTGAAAGAAGCAAGAGGAGACATGCATGCACATAGGCTTATAAACAGATTCAACAATTGCAGATCTTGTGATTTTTCCACCTTTATCATTTACGTTTGAACAAGTTGAGTTCTAAGTTTTGCATTTTCACTTCATTGACTTTCAGCCATTTCCCCGATAATATGAAAACGGCAAAATGAATAAGAACATGTATAGAAAAATAACATAAACGAAAATTACCTTAAAGCACCAATCATTTGAATGTTTGTACGGATCATTTCAGGTTTTATCCCCTTACTTCTTAGGCTACGAACAACTTCAACTGTTGCTTTTGCCAACAAATCATCCGACAAGCTTGATGAAAGAGATGCTAAAAACAAATTTCTTCCAATCAAAAATCTATTTTCCAGGAAAAGTGATTTTATATCCTATTCGTATAACAATGTCAAAATGACTTCAAACGATGACCACGAAATGAAACTTAGTGCACAAAGTCTGTTACTCTTACCAATGCATGAAACTGCCTTCTTTCTGACACTGGCTTGATTGGCACTTAATTGTGACAACAATGCACTTAATAGTCGCTCATGGTCATTTGACATTAAACTTCCAAACTTATGAAGGACATCACATAAAATATCAAGACATTCACATTTTATCTCTGTGGTCATGTCCTATAAATAGAGATGGAGAAGAAAGCAGTAAGAAAATGAAAAAGCTAAGAACAGTATACGCTTAGAGAAAAGCCAATAACATATTGCAATAAAAGGAGTGAAATGACAAATGAAGTGGGGGTGGGGTGCATGCATGGACTCTTACCCCACTGAAAGCTTCTTTAAGAAATAATTATTTGTGGTCCATGTGCAACAGAACACACTATTACTAAATTGCAAGGGATATCAAAAAATAAAAATAAAACTAAAAGGCAAAACAATATGATGTCAAGCAGTAACTGACCCCAATTAACTTTAAGTTTCCAAATTGCCTCAATGTGTTTCCCAACTACTCAAAAGATATGATTACCATATTTCCACTTTTATTTCAAAACAACTTACCTTTTTGCACACTGAAAAGTTTGCACATATGGCAATCTGCCAAACAATTGGAATTACCCAAACTTGCACAATGAAAACTTGTAACAACAATATTTGTCCCATTTATCAATTTAATTATGTTGAAGAAAGTCCAGGTAAATTAAAAGTAAAAATTAGAAAAGGCACTTTCACAATTTAAGATGCAGGTAAACGAATAAAATGTTTAGGAAAAGTATCCTTAACTGTTTTGAATGCATAAAGTACAAAAAAGGGGCCTTTCAAAATTGAATATCTGATGTTTACAGCTAAGTGATTGAGCAGTTCCCTCTCTTAAACTGCATAAAAAGTAAGTTGAGTACTAGAATATTTTTTTTCATGATAAAATTCAAACCTAAGACATAAACCAACCATCCTTTCTTTACTACCAGAGGAAGGCAGCATTAATAAAGTATTTATAATTCAAGTTCATTATCTCTTTCCACAATAATATTATGGACCACAATTCAGACAAGAGAGGAAAAGAGAGTAAATTTTCAAAATAAGACCATAATTTCATATCCTAATTTCACTGAGCTTTTCAAGCAATCACCATGGGTAATCTATATTTAGAAACTCACTGAGGCAGTTATTCCTTTTGTCAACTGTGGAGTAACCGAAGCATGAACAGATTGTGCAAGTGACGGAGTTGTAACTTCAGAAATAATTGTCTTCAATGCTATGCTTGCAATGTCACGATGCTGATCTTTCCCATTTAGCAACTTAGTGCACAATTTGTCCGTCATCTCCACGACACATGGCTCACTCACCTTTTTCACCAACGGAGCAAGACTGCAACACCACATTGAAACAAGTTATAAGATTAAACAAAACGCAAAAAACAGCTTCATTATGTTAAAAACTCTTTTCTTTTTTCAGTTTTTCTCCTATATTTTTCCACTTGAACACCAAAAATCCATCTGCACAAACTCCGTTTGAGGTTTCCATGTGCACACAGAACCAAATATTTTCTTTCTGTAGCACTCCTTCTTATCTGGAGGCCTCCCAACGCACTGAATAACCACAAATGTATTCAGGAATAAATGTCAAATATACATTCAGTGATACAAACAGTATATACCATTTAACAGCCAATCCAGAAACATCACCAGCAACATCATCAAGCTGCTGTACAACAATATTTGACAGCTTAATCTCGAGATCAGCATCAGCCTTAAAGCTATCCTTGTTCAATTCATTCAACAAATCAGATGTTGCCATGTATCTGTAATCTTTATCTTTACCTGTAATCTGTAAACAAACAAGCGAACACAAAATGACAAGCCGCGAATCACATCCCACAATCCACGTTTATTATATCAGCCATTATGATAGACAAAGAAAATAACATTAAACAACAAACCCTTACCTTTTCGAGTATACCTGTCATCTGCAAATTCGCCATCTTTCCTCCAAACTATATGAAACAATACTCTGAAACTAAAATGCTCTCTCCTTATATCACAATTATCTACACAACATACACAAACAAAACAAAATAAAGATAAAATCAGCAATTAAGTAAACTAAACTTTAGCTACGCAATCAAAGGATCAGAGCGTATAAGAAAGCATATATATTACGAAATCTCACTAAATAATAATAACATTTACAATAAATTTTGAAAATTTTATAAAAAGGAAAACAACCTAATACATTCAACTATACAATTTTTTTTCCCCTTAGCCGCAAACGCATTATCATCTTTCCATAAGCAAACAGTGGAAAAAGACTGATTAAATATACAAATTTAAGAACGCAAACCCTAGGACAAGCGTGAGCACAGCGTCCATCTACTACGAAATCGGTTCTCTTTGTAACACAAAAACGACGGCGAATAGAGCCATTACAACGAGAAAGAGAGAGACGGAGAAGCAGGAGAATCGATGAACGTACCGGAGTCGAGAGAGAGACTAAGGACTTTACTCTTCACTGTTATTTTATTTTATTTCATTTGAATTTTTGTACAAGGTTGAATGAGCAGCTATTTGGTTTTTTCGGTATTCTGTTACTCTTCTGTTTTCTAATAATAACATCCGGATCCCTGCCTTTTTATATTTTCATGATTAAGTATATAATTCTTAATAAATTTATTTTTCTTGTTAAATATTAATATTAAATTTAATAAATTTTATTAAAAATTAATATTATTAAATATATTTTTAAGTTTATAATAATATAAAATTACTATAATACTAAATATTCTAATATTTTTTATATTTATTAGAATATAATGTATAAATTTTTAATTTTTATCTTTTATTATCGATAATTTTGATTTTTTATTTTGGTAACTATTATGATTTTTAGTCAATCAAATATTTGAAAGTGATTCACTTAAATATTTCTTCCGTGTAATTTTGTGATGGTTAAAATTTAATATTGTGATTAGAGTATTTTATATTTTTAACAGAGGTTAAGAAGTTTGCTAGTTATAAATGGACGACCTAGGTCTTTCTTGATAAATATTAAAAATACAGGGACCTGGATGTTATTATATCAGTCTTTTTTGGTCGACACGTGGGTGGCGTGTGGCGGTGGTATATAGGGTGTAAATGTTTGTATTGGAACTAGAAGCATATTTTTTACTGTAAGTGACACGTGTCGTTATCTTAGAGTTGAGAGGAAGGGGTAATTAATTCAATTATCACTTTTTTTTATAAATTGCATAATGACAATAAGAACCTTGTTTTTCTCTTGTCTTCTTGTGGTATGAGAAGAAATTTGTTGTGTTTTGATCGGCCCGTTTGGTATAAACTTTTAGAATGCTCAAAATCATGTTTGAAGGTGTGGTATTTTAATTGTTTATGTTTTAATTTTTATTTATAATAATATTCTTAAATTTATTTATTCTTTACTAAATCTTATAAGATGTCTTTGTTAAAAGAGGTAGTAAAGAAAAGTACTTCTTGCAAAATCACTTTTCAATACATTTTGAGATTTACCTTTAAGCAAATTTAAGAATGATTTATAAAATAGATAAAGAAAGCCCTTTTTGACCATTAGCCAACTGGCATTGCCTTCGACGAAATCCCATCATCTCTCCCAATATACACACACACACACACACTCCATCAAAATGGATCCTTAAGACTTTGTTTCGCGAGTAAATTACTCTTGGACCTCGAGCACTGGTGTTTTCTTGCCACTGCGTTCTTCGCAATCAATCTCAATGCATCGTCAGTGAGATGTAATTTGACCTGAAATTTGACAACAGAAACAGTAACAGTTGTAAGCTAGCATATAGAGGTTGGCAACGTCAGTGGCAGCAGTCAGAAACTGATTCAAAAGGGGGAAAGAAGTGGAGTCTCTCGTAGCCACAACCACAGAACAGAATGAATCAAAACCTTACATTATTCATGCTGAACTTCTTATTGTACTGTCTACCAAGAGCCTTTTTTGGCTCCATGAGAGCCTATCATACAAACGAAAATTAACAGCACCATTCATCAACCTTCTTATAATTAAGAAAAGAAGAAACGAAACTCAGATTCTAGAGTAAAAGGGATAATGCTTCATTTCAAATTTTAAGTCTTTGCATATAACGAGGATGCATATTCAATGAATTACAGTAAAATTAAAGTAAGAAAATTTATTTGAATAAACCCTCTATAATTGTGGGAGCATGTTAAACTAAACTGAGTATTCAAACAAATGAGAAAATTAACAGGTCTCAAATAAGATTAATATGGAATGGAGTCAAAAGAGAATCTCTATTAAAGAAAGAAAACAAAATGCAATCACAGTGGAAAAGAGCTGGCAAATTCAGACATTTGGATTCCGATTCTCGCCTATTCTAACAGTGTCGAAGTCACTAAAGCATCAGTCCATCGACCAGTCCTCATACTTGCACGGACTGGTGCTCCAAAGCCAATAGAAGAGGCTTGCCGTCTGGGAAGGTAAAATACAAAGAGCTTTTCAAAATCCTGTGATAAGAAAATATTGGTAAAAGAGATCTGTTAACAAACAACAATTGAGAAATGGCATTACCTCTCCGAAATGGTCTTCTCCAAATCAACAAAAGGCTCCCCACATAAGAAAAGGATGTCTTTCGTGTCAATCTGCACTTGATACGAACTAGCATACTTCAAAATACTTGATCCCCACATTCACATTTCTGTATATTCTTCTCTCTCCAACCTAAACCATAACATCCTAGCTACTAGACTTTAGATTCTTGGAACTCTTTAAATTTAAGGTTAATACCTTTTATCCAAACACATTCAAGAAATATTTCCATAAATAAGTGCTTAGCATAATACTCAGGAAATCAAAGAACAAAAGTTTCTACGTCAGCGGGAGAGCCTTTCGCTGTGGGTAGAGTTGAAGATAAGCAGTAGTCAAGGCCTGGTTCCAGACCAACTCAGCTCAAGGGCCTCTCCATGCTGTCCATCAAGCCTTGGTCTTCTTCCCATTTCATGTGCAAAGCCTTAACAAACATTTGTCCTCTTCTGATGAAAAGCAATTTTTCTGTTATGCCTACACAGCAAAAGATCAGTACGAGACTCTAGCATACTCTGTAGCTCTTTTCATTTTTTGTTTTGCATTATTATTTTTTGGTCCTGTAGTGTTCCTTATTGTTCTTGTAGCACACGAAACCAGTGTATAAATACTAGTATTGTATTTCTTCTGGACACAAAGATTGTATTAAGCCAATTTACAGAGAAATTGAAAGGAAATCTCAGAATGCTGTCGATTCGAGGAAGTTTTCGAGCTCCTTTTATCAGGAACAGGAACAGGAACATTTAACCAATTGAGAATGCAAAACATTTGATCTTATGTAACCAAAAGACGATGTAGGAAGCTTCAGAAAAATTAAGTATCCTCAGATAAGTATGAAGGTAACTAAAATTAAAAAATAGATTTTGATTTCAGGAACATTTAATGAATTTATTTCATTAAAATTAAAAAAAATAAATTATAATTTTACAAATAAGAATGCAAGTTTTTTTATTTTAACACAAAAATCACTAATAATTATTAAAATGACAAAATTACTTTAACGATATTCGTTTTGATCTCGCAATATTAGGTAAAGGAATAATTAATTCTTAACATATCTTAGTATTAATATTTTATTTTATAATAATATACGATAATATTATTCAATTGGAGTGTAAATTGGTATTTTTTTTTTAAATTAATAAGTCTATATTCTATATTTCAATGTATTTTAGAGGTTCAGTTGTTTTTTTGTTGTATTATAGTATATAACTTAAAACAAACGTTATTCAAGTTACTTCAATATGGATCTATTTGTTACAAATGTATAAAATATTATTTTTCTGTGAAAATGTAATACATTAGGGACTCCAATGTTATTATTATAATATCAGTATCATGTTCTTTAATAATGTGTTATTTTAATCACAACCAAGACTAGACTAGAAACGATATACAGCAAAATGCGCAGGCTTCTAAGGAAACGAAGTTGGCGCGACACGTGGAAACATCACAGAACAGATTCAAAAAAGTGGTCAAAAAGATCACGGGTAGAGAGTAGCAGATTATAGGACGTGTCCTCAACATCCAATGGCTTGCTATCTCCGCCAACCTAGCCGTTGCCACGTCATCGATTCCTCTTTGACCAAATAAAAAAAAGTCAAGCCAAACAAGTCGTAAGATTTTAGCGCAAACCAAACAGTCCCTAACAAAGTGAAATAATTTTTATTTTCTCTCTGGTTTCTCCCTCTGAAGCTCCGTTAAAGAGCGAAAATGTGTGTAGGCCACTTGCCACCTGCCTCTTTTATTCCTCCACAGCGACATTGTCCATTTCGTTAGGATCAAAGCTTTTTCTCCCTATAAATACTCCTTTCTTTCTCTCTCGCTTCACGAATCCACCAAAACACTTTAAAAAAAAACCTTTTTTCTTTTTGTGTATTTCGTTTTGTTTTTTAGCATTCAGATTCCATTACGCAATGACTACTCCTCCAATCAAGCTGGAAAAGTCTGCTTCTTCCCCAGCTTCGGCAGCGGCGGCAGCGGCGTCGCAGGACGCACGGCTTCTTGTGCGCGAAACAATGCGTATTAGTGCCAACCTTGCCACGTCTAGTTCGCCGATTGCTGGTACTGATACTACTGCTTTGCAATCGGAGGCGATTGTCGATGAAACGACGAGGTTTTGTTTGGTCAAAGGCCAGTTTGTGGATTCGAGCTTGAGGTTGATCTGTAGCGAGGAAATCGACGGTCGGAGATGGAATTACGTGGCGGAAAGAGACGGTTCTGGATTGTTTAAGAAGAATTCTATCCGGGCTGTCGGTTTTCAGAGTCCTCAGGCTCCTGCCGAGGTAACTTTCTCTTCCTTTATGATTTAATATTTCATTTAATTATTTTTAAAAATTTGGAAGTATTGCTTTAAAATTTTGTTTATTCTTTATACATGAATATTTTTATTCGTTAAATTTAATATCTGAGTTGCAAGTGATTTGGTAAGTAATGAATTTGTCAGTATTAGTAAGCAATAGTTGTGTTCATTTATACAAATTCCGCGACAGTCTCTGCTCAGGTGAGGCTGACAGTTCGGGTATGTTTGCGATTGACGTGTCATGGCTGCTGCGAGATGAAGTCTCTTAGATGTTTAATGTGAATATAACCACAAGTGAAAAAATGAGTGATTTTCAAAAAAAGTTGGTGTTTATCAAATATTTAACAGTTGTGTTTTCAACATTTGGTGGAAGTACAAAGTAACAAATATAGCCTTCGTCTTATCTCATTTAATCTTCTCAGATGTCCTGGATTTTGAGTGTTGCATAAAATTACTATTTTCAATTCTGATGAGTGAGTCCAATTGTATGACTAAGCACAAGGTGGAAAATTAAGTTACCCTTTGGGCTTCTGCTTAGTCAAAATGTATGTATAATTTGACAGTAATCTGCAGGTTCAAATTTGATGTATGCGTTAAGGGTCATTATTTTATGGCTAAGGATTTAAATCATGCCTTGTTATTGTGTATGCTGTTGTTGAAAAAAAGTTAAGAGGATTGTAATAAGTTCTTAGTTATGATGTTAGTTGTTCTTGTAGTTCATGCATTGAATTTTACTTGCAGGAGTTGATGTCATTCATAAGATCTTACGTTGTGCCAGATGGTTTCCCAGATACCGTCACCCGTTCGTATGTGCCATACATGACATGGAGGGCATTACAGGTATTTTCCTTTTTTGAAATTTATGAACTATATGTATACCAGGAAACTAAGGGATTGGAGGAGTAGTTTGTATAGATTTTAGAATATGCATTGCTTCACATGTTATGATTTATTGTTGCGGTGTTTTGAAATTGCTAAATAAACTATCACCAATGTTCGTTTTAGCACTTCTTTGGTGGAGCAATAGGTGTTTTCACTACTCAAAGCCTTTTGAGTTCTGTTGGTGTCTCTAGAAACAGAGCTACTTCTGGGGCTGTTGCTATCAATTGGATTCTCAAGGTACTTATATGCTTAAGTTTCTGGCTTAGTTGTAATTTATCCAAGTCAATATGAACAAATAATCCCTGAAATCAAAGTTATGGCATATTTGTAGGATGGTGCAGGCCGAGTTGGAAAAATGATATTTGCCCGGCAAGGGAAGAAATTTGATTATGATTTAAAGCAGGTAAGATTACTCTCAGTTGTGGTAAATTCTAACCTTTAGTTGCCAACTAATCTAACTTTATAATTTGTTGTAGCTACGGTTTGCTGGTGATCTTCTTATGGAGCTGGGTGCTGGGGTAGAGTTGGCAACTGCAGCCGTGCCACACCTTTTTCTTCCTTTGGCTTGTGCTGCTAATGTGGCAAAGGTATGATGGTTTTCTTTTAACATATGTTAGCATGATTGAGACAATTTGCTGGCTTCATACTCTTATTTTTTTTTAATTGTAGAATGTGGCAGCTGTAACATCAACTTCAACTCGTACACCAATCTACAAAGCCTTTGCTAAGGGAGAGAACATTGGGGATGTTACTGCCAAAGGAGAATGTATTGGAAATATTGCAGATCTGGTATGCATGCTAAACTAATAATTTCTTATCTAGTGTAGAAACTGTAATAGACCTTCTGTTAAATGAATGATTTTTGCTCTTTAGAATCTTCCGAAGTTATTCTATGTATAAAGGTTTGTTTATTGAGAATCAGTCATGTACAACCTTTCACCTTGAAAAGATGCAAATTCTTTAATTCATTATAAATAAAATGCCCTCGGTTCTACTGGTATTAAATAGGATTGAGCTCTATTTTGTTTCATTGACTTCAACTCTTAGTTGCAGCATTTTTAGTTTGTAGGTTCTGGTACATCAAGAGTGAAAATAAAGCACCTTGTTGATTGTAGGATACAACATGCTTTGGGTAAATAAGGATACCTCCTCTTTAGTTCATTGCCAATATTTTAAGATTTTAAGTAATTCATTGATTATCTAGGATGAAATAAAACTATGCATATGAAAAATTTTAAAAGCAAACATATCCATTGAGCCAGCATTTGAGTTTTTATCATTTGTATTGCTGGATAACACAGTGAGTGCTGTGTTATGCATCTGTACCTATACACAGGTGACTCCTATCTGTTTAGGGATAAACAAAGGTTTCAATTGGTGGCAGAAACCACTGACTCCAGTCTGTTTAGGGATAAAGAAAGATTTCAATTGGTGGCCAGAAACCAGTGTAAACAACATATTGGATCTTTGAAATATGAACATGTATCTTTGTGTTGTGAAATATCTTGTAGGGGTAGTTTGTGTTGGCTGTATTGATAGAAATGAGAAATGGACTAAACCCTAATCATATATATAACATCTTAAGATAACACTGCATTCTTTAATGGTGGTCCTCTCACATAACCGTATATTCAATAATTCTATTTGTATTCAATGGCCATACAAATTTGTAAGCTGGAATTAATCCTTGCTGCTATGTTTGCTTGACATCATTTTTCCTTGAGGTTAATTTTCTGAACTTTGCCTTTTGAAGCTGGGAACTGGGTTCAGCATCATGATCTCAAAAAGGAAACCCTCTCTGGTAACCACGTTTGCCCTCCTTTCTTGTGGATATGTTTTCAGCTCCTACCAAGAGGTTTGATCATGTGCCAGTGGCGATGTTACTTGTTGCAGCTCTGTTTGTTGATGTCGAATTAGTTATTCTAACTGTTTTGCTGCATTTTCTGCTAGGTTAAATCTGTGGTGTTGCACACGTTAAACCGTGCCAGATTCTCTGTTGCTGTAGAATCTTTTCTCAAGACAGGTTAGGATGAGTGATCTACCCAAGGCAGAAGAATTTTATCATTTATTTTCATTTTTTCAACGTTTTCTGATGTTCTAAATGGATTAAATTAAGTCTTATATAAAATCACAGGGGGTGCATTCTTTTGATGTTTAGTGTTTAGATGTGCTCTATCTCCATTTGCAGGGCAAGTTCCCTCATTGCAAGAGGGGAATAAGCAGGAAAATATATTGAGCTTTCCCTGGTTGAAGGATAAGCCTGTCGTTCTTGGTAAGTGTAGGAATTGTGCACGAATGGTTTTTTCTTGTTAAAGAAAATGTTAAATTATGGTAACTTTTACCTGAGTTCAATCTGAAGTTTGTTTCCTGTGTCTGGCAGGATCAAGATTTAAAGATGCGTTCCAAGACCCAGGTGCTTATCTTGCCATAGAACCTCTCTTTGAGGTATGTCACTTAATGTGCAGAAAATGAATTTCAATCATGGAAATCTCTCTCTATATGTAGATTTAATTTTTTTTCCTGGACTTTGATGCATCTTTTGCATGTATTTATTATTTCCCTTTGACTGATGACAGAAAGAGAGATATGTAGTGACATACAATCTTTCAAAGGGTAAAGTGTATGCATTGCTCAAGGATCAGGCAAAATCTGATGATATTCTAAAGGCAGCATTCCATGTAAGATTTACAGAAATATGTGTTATATACTTGTTGAACTGAAATACAAAGTATTTTCTTCTTGCGATTGCCATTGAATCAATGATATATCTTTCATTGCAGGCTCATGTGCTTTTGCATTTCATACATTCATCCAATGATCGTCAATCTTCATCTCAAAAGCAGCAGGAATATGGCCATTCAAACTTCATATCCCCAACTGCTGATCTCGAATCTCATATTGCAGAGTCATGTAAGATGGTTGCAACTGCATATGGGATTTTTAAGAGTAAAGCTGTGGAACAGGTTTATACAAACTAAAAATCTTTTTTTTTTCTTAGAGAAGAATGCAAGTTAGAATTCAATATTTTTTCTTTGGGGTTTTGGCTATGACTTGGCTTGCTCTTTAGGTACTTTACGATTGTGGTCTTTTATACCACTTACTCTCTAGGAGAAGTGTTTTAGTAGCTGGAAATAAATTAAAAGTGTTGAGTTTGTGGCCCATATTTTGTAACCGGTATAGCACATCAAGGTATGCAAAAGCAACCAGGGATCAAGGTCTCCACTTAGCTTGTTGGGGGGTGCAAGGGGATGACATGCCCCCTGCTGGGTTGTGGGGGTGAACATTTTCCAGCATTGTATGGATCTATTTTTTTGTACAGCATGGGCCTGGCCCAAGCCTAGTTGAATGTTTTGGTTGACCCAATCCAAGCCCATTAGAGTTTGAGTGTAAATTTGACTGTTTAGGGCAAATATGTACTGTTCACATTTCTTCATTTGGTAATGAATTTGGCTGCCTCTCTCCCATGGAAAAATCTTCAAAGGTTTTGAACATAAATGTTGGTGTCTTTGATTACTATAGACTTTCCTTGCTTGAATTTCATAACAAAAAGAAATTTCAAGTCTTTTGAATTAGGTTCTTAAGGTTGTTTCAGCGACTTGAAGTACCAAGTTTTCGTTTAGACAGTGTTTGCGGAAATATAGATATGCAGCCGCTGCCCCTAGTTTTAACTCATATATCATTTGTTTTCCTGTAGGGTTGGCAGATGTCAGATTCGCTACTTAATCCTGGCCAAGCAAGGCTTATATTAACTGGTTAAATGGAATGAAATCTTCAAGCTATTCATTCATTTAAAGTTGGGTGTTAAACTTGCCTTGCAGAATTAGCTCTTCAACAGACAGACCTATAAGAATGCAGGTGAAACAGAGGCTTACCATGTATACCAACAGGACCATGAGAACCATGGATCTCTCTGAGACCGGTCAGTTCTTTGCATTGAGCACCAAACTTTTTTATGCAATTCACACATTGGGAGGAAGATAGCATAATGCACCATTGAGTCAAAAGAAATGATTTGTTTGCATCAAGTTGCATGGTGTTGTATGCATAGAAAGTGTCCTTCTTTTGGGGCATCTTTTTTATTTTAGGGTTTTTATAGCTTCATGTTTAATCTATATGCTTGAATACGAAGAAAACCCTTTTTGTATCTATAAATTTTCCATTTCCCCATCGTGGCAGAGTTAAATATTCTGCCTGTTTTGAGTAGAAATGCTTAGGTGAAGAACCATGCGCATGCTATTCTGTTCTGTTTTACTGTTATTAGACAAACTAGTTCTCTATGTCTGGGGTTTTGCAATTACTTTAAATGGATTTTGTAACGGAGCTTCCTATTCCAGCTTATTGTATCGAAGTTTTTAACAAGTTTTGGTTGTTAATAAAGTGAAGTTATGGGTTATCTATATACCATCTATAATGTAGTAGAGGGTAGCTAGTGTAGATTGACCCCGATATCTATGCGGTGTTCGCACAAATCACAAAGGCGCAGTGGGGTAGGGCTGATGGTATTGGTATAGCCATAGCCAACACAAAGTACTATTAACCAGCTTTATTAATGTCAAAATTTCAATCAAGACTATTACGGGCTTGAGGGCTTTTTTCAGAGCAGTAAGTCTTTGTTTGTGTCTTTTACTCTTTCTCAATTCATTACCTGCTTGGGCACATGGGTCTGTCTATTAAAATTATAGACCTATGGTTCTAATAATGTTAAAAAATATGATGTATTTCTTTTGTTAGATGAATATTATATAATTTGAAATAAAAGTTTGGTACATATAATATTTATTACTCATGCTTATTTATTCACATTTTGGTATGTAAAAATGATTTTACTAATAAATTATATTTGCATCTCTTAATAATTTTGTAACGTTTTGTCAAGGCATTGTCAGGTATTGAAATAACATGACTTTGAAGCTACAATGACAATGGGATAAAATTAGGCAGGTTTGTGTGTACTGAAATACACACAAGAATAAGTGATCACAAAATGTTTGATAAAATATATTTTTAAAATATAGCAAAAAAAATTATAATCTCAAATGAAATTTTAATGTCAATAATGATCCTGAGGATATTATTTATTAAATATTGTTACTTAAAGTGCCTTTAAAGTTTGCTACAAACAACACCACCAAAATGAAGCTCTAGTATGAATAAAATGCACTGAATAAAGAGAGTAATGCATACTAGTTGTTGTTAACTTGAGTACTTTCCTTCAATGTAACTCTTCTAAACAATATTGAGATGGGTGAATTTACATTTTTAAGAATGATGTGACGGTGACACGTGGGAGAGGCAAGCCTACTAAATAAGAATTGGAACATCGTATTTCCTCATTTATTAGGGCGTATTAAATGCACCCTCCCTCTTTCAAATTCTTTGCATGGGGAAAGGTTATTATTGTAATTTAAAACATAAAAAAACAATGGTCCCCTCTCGTTTAGGTTAATTATTGTGAATGAATGAATTACCAACATGCATAAAGAAGATATTAATTATATGTAGCTTCTATGTATGACTTGGTGTTAAGTTTGATATAAAATTCTTTGTGAGTGAGTAGCAATAAAAATCTTCACAAGAATGTTATGGTTGGTTTAAATTTGTAAGTTAGATATACATAAAATACTAATAATAGTGAAAGGCACAATACCCAAGAGGAGATTCATTGCATTGCATTGCCTGGAATGGTATGTGACAAAACATAAGTGATAAAACAAAAAAGAAAGTTAGGCAGCCATCTATTTTATGAAAATTTTAAATTCTAGACTTCCTTTCATCCATTTTTACTTGGGATATATTGATAAGATATACATACAGAGTAAATTAATCCATGCTCTTGTCTATTACCAAACAAACCCTAACACATTGCATGCCAAATAGTAATTAATCACCAAACAAAGCAATTGTTGTTGTTTGTTTGTTGTTTTCACCTAACAAAAACATCAAACTATCTCATTTTTTGTGAGATAAATTTCAATAAAATTAATTTATAGAAGTGAATAAACCCTTTGTAGAAGAAGAGAATATACATGCATGCTCCTAGAGATTAAAAATACCATAAACAAAAGTATAATAAATGTGGATTTTCCATTGATACTATCAGCAAGTACACTCTTATCTTCCCTAGCGAAAAGGAAATAAAAAAAAAAAAACCCAAAGATTTGGAAAAAATTATAAATGAACTACACCTAGCTATTTTTCTAATGAGAAAGTGGGAAATAATCAATTAATTAAGCAAGAGAAGATCTTCAAAAGATAATACAATATATATATATTGGAAAATTAATAACGACAATAATAATAGATCTGGGTTCCTGATCATACTAATTTAAGTGCTGCTACATTCCATTAATTCTACACTAAAATGGATCATCACCTACACGACATTTCACAACCCAATAGTATTCTGAAATATGAAGACAACTCAAGAAAAACATACCACAAAATAATAATAATAATAAAGAAGTATAAAGGAAGTAAATTATTCTAGATAGTAAGAAGGGTTAAAACACAAACTAAAAGAGAAATTGAAGAGACCATAATAACAACAACAATAATAATTAGGTTATTATAATTATTATTATAGTTTAAGCGGCAGTAGTAGTGGGAGGAGGAAGAGGAGGAGGAGGAGGAGGATTATTTTGTTTCTTGGCTAAATTGTGCTTGTTGTTGTGCATCCAAACCTTAAGAACTCTTCGCTTGACTCCAATCTCTTGGCAGAATTGTTGCACCACAGATTCTTCTTGTTTCTGCATTTTCCACCCAACTTTCTCTGCAAAGTTAAACATTTTCTCCTTCTGTTCCTGCGTAAACTTTGTCCTGAACCTTTTCTTCACTAGCTGTGCTGTTGGCCTAGCTGCCATGATTACCCCGCCACCATCTCCTTGCTCATCAGATTCTGAAGGGTGTGACCCCATATTGTAGGACATTATCATTTGATGAGGCGTTGGACCTACGCTCGAGGATATTAGTGTCCCTGTTGCTGTAGGGTACCCTAAAGCTTCTGGGGTAGCTGCTAAAATGTTATTGTGGTGGCCTAAAATCACTTTCCTTCTAACCCTGTTGAAATGGGTATTGTGATGATAGCAAGCAATAGGGCTTATAGCTGCTTGCTGCTGCTGTTCACCTTCTATTTCTTTTCTGTGAAAGTTTCTATGGCAATTGCAAGCTGAACAAGTGAGTGCTTCAATTGTACCTTCTTCTCCGCTTGGCATGAATTCACCACAACCATCTGTAGCATTTCCTCCCATTGCAGCTGCATGGTTTTTGAGACATTCTCTGTATTTGATCATTTTCTGGACATTGCAGCTGGAGAGAGGAGGATTAATATGCTCTTCTGAATTTGTGGAAATGGGAATATTAATTGGACGGATTTGATTTTTGGGTGTTGGTGAAGAATAAGAAGCTGGTATGATGTGGTTATGGGGTGCATGTTGTTGATGATGATGATGATGTATGATGTGGCCATGTATATGACCATGACCATTTCCACCAGCAGTTAATGAACTGTTTATTGGAATTGGGATCTCTCCTTCTTGACTTGAAAGTTTCATTTCTAGGTTTATTATTTTTTTATTAGTGACTTGTCTATGTATTTGGAGACCAGAAGAGAATGAAACAACAGACAAACAGAAAATTTTTAACTAGGGGAGGAGAGAAAACCTAATTGATGAAATTAGAAGTGGTTACTTTCTTAAAAATCCTAGAAGTTTTCTTCACATTTGTCTCACTTCTCTAGAAGCAGGAAAATAGAAAGAAAAAACTAGAACTTATTAACACCAATGAGAGAACCAAAAATCTTTTTCTCTCATGCATGCCAAATACATGAAAGAAATAAATGACAACCCCAAAGAAATTACACCTAAAAATTGATGATAAAATACTCAAAGAAAAATGGTACAAGGATCAATCCTTTTGATCAGAAAGACAAGAACAAGAAGAAGCAAATTCAGAACTGGCAGTAAGGACAAAAACTGTTCATACAGGTAAACAAAACACGTTCTTGAAAGTGAGAGAGGAAAGAAAATGATGGAAGGAAGACAAGTGAAATAGATTCAAGAAATTACCCGTATGTTTAAGAAAACTGAGAGCTTAACAAACAACTTCAACCATAGGACCATAACTAAGAAAACAAATAGCTAAGAAAACAAAGTTGTGAGAGAAAAGAGGGAGAGAGAAAGAGAGGTTTATTTTTTGTATTAATTAAGAAAAACGGAAAAGAAAACCCCGGAAGAGAAGTGGGTTTTGATTTTTGAAGATGGTGGGAGAGAAGAGAAAGAGAGACAGAATTGAGACACTTTCGCAGGCTGGGGGATTTGTTTTGGCTACTGACAGCAAGCACTAAACAAAGAGCTTGTAGTAGTGTTGAGGAGCCAAAAAGGAGAGAGAGACGAAGAAAAGCAAGGTTTCCTAATTTTTATTTTTTTTTGTTCGTGTAACAGGCAGAGAAACACCGTGAGTTTTAGCAATGGTGATAAAAAATAAAAAATAAAGCGGGGGAGATTGCTTTGCTTGCACTATCAGGCATCAAGTTTACGCCATATGGAGAGACCAGTGTGTGTTTGTGTCAGAGATCACAGTGGAGAGAAGGAGAGAGAGAGAGAAGAATTATGAAAAAGAAAATTTGCAAAATCTTTCTTCTGCCTGCGTGCGTGCATACATACATATATAAACATACCCACTTGTATTTAAAATTTTAAATATTTATATTAATAATTTTAAATTTTATATTAATTATTTTAAATTATTTATTACATATTTTATATTTTAAATAAAAAATGTAAAATTTATTATCTGTATATTACCCGTTCTCGACTAAAGTTGAAAAATTATTTATATTTGAATTTGACATATTTGCCCATATTTACAGGGGACCTAGATTTCCTATCTGTATCTCCCTAATTTCTCTCTCAAATTTGCTTTATGTTAAAATTCTAGGGCTAAAGTAAAAGCCACTGAAATCTTAATATGGAGATAATGGGTTGTCATGCTGCTTGCTTGTGTGATATAATTTAATAGCTACAAGTAATTAAAGACTCCAAAAAGTACAATTTAAAACTCGAACAAAATCCATTATATTATTATATAGCTGTTTTTGTGTTAAAATATGACAAAAGGCATGCATATTTCTTCCAATAAGCTAAAGAAACAACACGTTCTAAACAATATAATTATTGGTTTTACCATTTGTTTCCCATTAATTCCCTTATATCTTTGTACTCTTGTTGTTTGCTAATTCTTCAAAAGATAACATGTGCTGCTGAAGTGATATAATTAGTTCTGTAAGTTGTAATTGAGAGCTAGTGGGTATTCTTGCTTGAAGCACCAGACTTGCTGATGAGGGAAAATCTAATCATGGTTTCGCAGAACATCCTGTAAGTGTTGTACTATCAAGTTTTGGGGTTTAATCATCAATTTGACAACAATGTGCCTTCGAAATAAGTACTTAGAACAATTGCATGCTAAATATTCAGATCATCACATGAGAGGATGGAAAGAGAAAGAAATTGGGGAAAGGTGAGAGGAATAGTGGAGTATAGTTCAACTTTTCAATCCAACAGTGATGTATATAGTGTTTAGAGAAATCCAGTTACATAAACATATGTGTATGCTTGCGCGCGCATTTATAATAAGTGATTTTTCAATTGCTTTTCGCCATTTAAGTTTATAAAAGACCAAAATTCTTGGAGTAATCTGCATTTACACTTCTCAAATAACATTGTTTCTCAACAGTGTTTCCATATTATTTGCAGCAAAACTAACTGGGATCAAGCAGTTGATATTATTACTAAACTAAAAATGCATCAAAATGAAAGTATCTTATGTTTGCTTGGATGAAAAACGAGTACTGAAAATGAAGGGAATAAGAAAAAGAAAAAATATATGGGTCCAAATTGTCTATGTAGAAACTATAGGCAACCACTTACAATTTGATGAATTACAGTTGTTTTGTTAATGATAACTTCTTGTTGCAAAGTTATTCTTTCTTCACGTTTTGCATGGAGAAAGCATATATTTAGTCCTCCTTTTATTAAATTATTACCCAAAATCACTTTATTCTTTTATTATCCTTGCCTTTATTCCACAATCCACACCACATTTAGAGACTTTATCCTTCTTTAGTTTTTTGTTTTCATCTCCGTTGTCTCTTCTTTCAGTAAATCTTCCTGACCATATTCATGAAAATGAAATATTTCAATTGTTATCTTCTTTCTCAATAATTTCTGTCAATCTTTTGGTAGTAGTTTCAAATTGAATGAGTGGGAGGAAGAGAGAAAAAGGGTGGAAGAATAGAGCTAGGTTAATTATGATTCTGAAAAACAAAGGTCCACAAGAATAAATGGTGTTGAAGACATGACCTTGATCACAATTTTCAAGATGTACAGAACCAAATTTTTTCTTTCCTTTGGAGAGGAAACACATAGATCCATCCATCTCAATCACCGCCAACCCAAATTGTCTGTACGTTGCTTTGCTTGCTTTGAGTGTATCTTCAACCTTACAAAGCTTTAAAGCTTAAAAGATAAGATGTAACCTGGACAGTTGGGAATTTGGGATGCCGTTGTCTTATTCTCTCTCATCTTTAACCTAAGCTCAAATTTAAAGTTTGTGGTGGTATATGTGCATTGATATAGTTTTTATAGTGTATTTGGTTAAGAGTCCCAAAATATGAAGAGCTTGTTATGATCATCTCATTTGTAGATTAAAATGTAAGAGATTAGTTAAACTTTTTCATAAGAATATACCTTCTATCATCTTATCATAACATGATTCCAGATCAATTTCCTTTTCTTTTAGTGGATGACATTAACTTGTCAAAAAAAAAAATTTAGAGAACTAATCATAATAATAGATTTATATGAAAAAAATTCTTTTGATTTTAATATTTATGTGTAATTGATATGCACTCTTTTATCATGTTCATTCTTGTAGGTTGCTCATGGGTTTGTATTTATTGTAGCAAAACTCATATTAGAAGATATCATAATACAGGATTTTAGAAAATAATTGAAAAAAGAAAAGATTCTTGAAAATCAAACAAAAAAATGAGGAGATTTTTCCAACCAATAAATAATATATTAACTTTCTGGTATATCAAAAGCAAGCATTAATTGATCTATTTTGGTCAAACTAGAATCCTCACATATTTACTACTTTTAAGATACACAACTAACTTTCTTCTAATAATCCCATCACCTTCTTTCTTATAGATAAATGCTTTGTCTTAGGAAACCAAATCTTCCTTTAATATTTCAATCATTTCCATTTTTCAAATCAGATTTATCATCTTGACAGCAAGTATATATAATCTATGTAAACTATATATGCATGAGATAATTGTAGTTTGCCTTTTTAGAGGTAAATCATGATAATAATGAGTTGTTTTACTTACCCAAGAGAGATTTTAATGTTTGTTTGACAAGTATCGAACATATTCTGGTCTTTTCACAAAAGGACATGAAATTCAAAACAGTGGAATAATATGTAGCGACCACCTCACCAATTAGGTATCATTCTTGCTAACTTCATGCTCATACTTTTTCTTTTTATCTCTTTCTCTCTCAACAGAAAGAAAAATGATTGAGATCATTTTCATTCTTATTCTAAAAGCTTAACACCTAGTTACCTCTTCAACGTTTCTGGTTCCTTCGGCTTTAAATTTGCAGAAGATCATAGATAGCATAGCATATGCAATCTCTCCTTTTCTTCACTGTTTGGGTTTTGAAGCTTCAAAAACTATCATTCTATCTCATTTTGCACTCATTCTTCTTAAATCCTTTTTCACACACAATCTCAAATTCCCCATAGTATCCATCATTTTCATGTCATTGATCAAGCAAACACTCAATTTCTTCTTAAAATCCAAATCTGTCCCCAAACAAGGAAGCTAGCTATATTTGTATTAGGTTATGCACATGTGTTGTATATGTGAAAGTATGATGGTTACTGATCAAAGAGAGCAAATGTACAGGTAAAGTGAAGCATATAGCTGAAAAGCCAAGCAAATATGAAACAAAGCATATGGTAGAATATGATAAAAGGAAATTCATTCAGTCATCAAGTAGTATTTGTCAGTCACATGATTGATTGAAAATTTGGCTTTATTTTTTCACTACTTTTATGCTTCCTGTTTCCTAACATAAATATATCTTTCAAATCTTCAAGTCTCATTCTTGGGATCTCTCTTTTCTGCAGTTTAGACATTAGAAATGGTGTTGTGAGCTAATGATATTAGCGGGAAAATGAAGATATTGCCGGTTTGCAGGCAGCTAAAATTGCATTGTCTACTTTAATAGAGGGAAAAAATAATAGTTTGTTTGTCTGCTAAACCTATAAATGTATTTGTGAAACCGCATGCAGAAAACAATGGTCCACAAATTATTATAATATAAATTATCAAACACTTTCATGTGAGTGAGACCTTACAATAAATGAACAAATTGTCATCTTGGAAAGTATCTTATTAATATCTGCTTCTTAATCTTGCATTAAGAATCAATAATATAGAGCATGCTTGTTAGGGTTTTGTTTCTTTATAATTGCAAAAGTATAATAATTAAAGTGTTTGCTAAATATATCATAATATTATTTATCAAAATATAAATGTGTGATTGATAGTTATTATATTAGAAATTGAAAGTAATTAAACTTTATTCATAAACTATCATTGATAAACGCAAGTGAAAAGATCTTTAAAAGTTCAAGGAGTTTAATGTAACTTAGACCAAGAGACGATCCTAATCCATGCTAAACTCTCATTACTTAATAATTAATATTAATCCATTTGTTATACAGTTATACTTAATAATTAATGATTTTATTTCATAATAATTTTAGAATCAAATTCATCATCAACAACTTAATTTCAAACAAACCTACAATTATTCTTCCTCCTAAAATCTGTAGTTTTAAAACTTCTAAAGGGTATAGATTTAATAAAAAGAACTGTTGGTTCAAAATTTTTAAAAATAAAATATCTTAGAAAAAGAAAATAACAAGAACATGGTTGTAAATATAGAAAATTTAATTTTTTTGTGTCAATTCCTAGCTTTTAGGTTGGTGTGTTGGTGTATGGTAAATGTGGAGACTGAAAGGTAAGGGGGAATGGAATGTGATTGCTTTCAGCTTAGGTGCCCTTTTCTTCTCCTATATGATTGATAGAAAGGAAAGAAATAAAAGAATATTTGAATATTTGTAGCTTTTAAGTTTTGGAAACACACCAAAAAAAAAAAAAAAAAGGCAAATACAAGGAGAAGAGATAGAGATATAGAGAGAGCCATTGAGAACATTCCCACCACTTTTAAATTTTTTGCAAAATTGATTGGGTTGACAAAAGGGGACCATGAATGTGAATGTGAATGTGAATGTGAATATGAAAATATGAATATGATACAGTCAGCTACCTCATCTCATCATCCAATAAATAATACCTGCAGAACAATTATTGTTCTTTCTAAATTTCAAAAACGAAAAAGACCATAACCTTTTTAATGCTTATGGTATCAACTTAATATCCAGAGAATATTATTTGTATATTTTTCTTTGCTTTATTATCTTCCTTTTAATATTCTAGGATGGGTATATCTATCTTTAAAGGAAGAGTCTTCTATATGTACAGTAGTAGTTTTTCTTCTTCTTCTTCTTCTTCTTCTTCCGAAAAATGTAACTTAACATCTTTCCATTATCATATCAATTACTTGATTGTTTGACTTGCAAATTTCTCAATCACTTTGACTACTTGTTCTCATGTCGTGTAAATTTTAGAATATTACTACTCTCTAGAAAACAACATTGAATATTGCATTATGATTTATTGTGAGTTGATTTATTTGATAGTGTTGAAAAATATTATATTTGCAAAAAAAAAAAAAAAACTAACTCATACAAAATGAAAGTGAAAAGAAAAAAAAGAAAGTCAAATATTAGATCCAAAAAGAGATGAGAGTGGACGGTGTACTGTGTGCATATGTATGTGTGAATAGGGAAGGTGATGAACTTTAATGCATATATAAATAAATTAATGGAAGGCATGATCTAAAGAAACTAGAGTACTGAATTCGAGTGATCCCGTAAAGCAAATGAAACATGCAAAACAATTCTACATTTTTAAAATGGAGATCAGTAAATGGCAGTGCCTGCTTGATTGGGATGATGCATATCCAATTCACCCATGTGGGTAACTTGTCCAACTTCCAAAAAGCACTTTTGCAGCCAAAGCCAATCACAAACCGTGAGGTCTGAAAGCCCATCTGAAAAAAAGTCAGAATTGCATAACATTACTTAATCATTTCTCTCTCTCTCCAGCAAACTTTTACATAAATACACACATTTCACTGAAGTTACAGAAAAGGAAGTTGCGTGCACGAAAAATCCAAATGGAAATGAGTGATTTTTGGCTTTTGTTGTTCTTGCTGCTCCTGCTTCTTCTGCAATGTACAAGTTTTTGCATATTTATGGATAACCGCTCTGCTTTTCACCACTGTTTCACCACACAAGAACAGACAACAGTTAAGGAGTTGACCCCTGCAAAGCTAAATAAATAAAGACGAAACCTAACCCATCAAAATCTGTGTCTGAAATACAGTGTCTTCTGCACCAACTTCGTACACCTGTTTTCTACAATAAAAATATAAAGTTGTCTAAATTTCAACTTTGAACAGTCCAGACTTCTCCATAGTTACACAACGAATACTACTGCTGGTCCCCATGCCATACTTTTCAGTACTACTTTTGCCATGTTTCTTGCTCTCCTCCAATAAGCCTGACATGGATCAAGTTAGCTCATTCCGGGCATAAGCCACCACAATATTACAACCCAAAATATTGTCAAGGATACCAAATTTTAACAATCTAAAACATCAAACGTATAACATACAAATACACAAGTCTACAGATAACACAAAAATGTTGTCATGGAGTAACTTTTGTGTTATCACATTCCACAAGCATGAGAGATAACAGAAACTCACACTCAGGGCCCTGCCAAGGTTCGACGCAAGGTACAAAACTTAAAAGTGCTTTTGTGGTCCAACGTTATCCTGGAAGATCTACACCTGTGACAACTTACAAAATGGTATTATGGATACTCCACTAAACCACAATCACTAGGAATAGGTAAAGCAAAGATCAAACAATTTTCATTTGTGAAAGAATGTACAATCAATGCAAATTGCTTTTTTGAATAAATGTGTCGCCCAACTTTAATAGATAATACTGTTACAAAATATTGTTTGATGCAGTAACTGAGCTAAAAGAAATTAATGGTGTACATCATCAGGATAACTCTTGACCTTTGCTGAAGATAGGGCTATCATACTTACTGTTTCCCACTCCACTTTCATGTTCCTTCAGCATAGGGGACAATGTGAGAAGCTTTAGCAACTATTTTCTATACTACCATTGATGACCATATCTGAGAGCTACAACAGTTGATGTTAGCTTGTTATGCAAAGCAGGAGAACAAGCATGCAGTGTACCAATAAGAACCAAAAATGACTGCATCCAAATGCGTTTATATTTGATCAGAGTCAAATTAGAACGGCCCCTACTAAAAATAGATACACACTCAACATGTCAACTTTTGCAAATGCCTACAGAACGACTTTATTCGTCCTAAAAGTCATTAACCAAATGCGGCAGCCGAAAGCTGCTGGAAATCCTAAAGCCAGATCACTGCAAAATTTTTTCCCCCATGTGAAATAAAGATCATGTAATGGGAATACAATTAAGCAACCCACTCATTATTTCTCAGACAATAAAAAAGTTTTCTGAAATAACAATCGTTGACATACAGTTAACCCAGATGACTAATTTCTTTCACCTTTACCCTCGACAACAATTCCATTCAATTGGTGGATCTTTTGATACACAGATTTCTTTTACTTTTTATGCTTGGCAAAGTTCAAATCGACCAATTTCAATTTTTGTCCAACTCCTTATCCTACCCTCTCTGTCAACAATTGTGTATTCAGAAAATCTTTTAAATAAAACAGTGTAAATGAGACTTTTTAATATATTTTATTATATATTACTTTTTATTTGTAATAATAATTATATATGCCAACTTTAATTAACAAAAATATGTGTAACGCTGTATATTGATAATAGTATTGAGGTGAAATAACTTTTAAGCTACATCTACTGCCACTGCAAGATAAAACCAATAGATGTGACCAAAAAAAAAATTGAAAAGAAGAGTAAACTCCAGTAAAAATTGTTCTTACCAAATACTTTTTAAACTTTTTTAATTTCAAAAGTTAAGTGACATCACCTTAATATCAAACCATAAGCCTCTCTCATCTAGCACAATCACCAAGCAAAAATACATTCTTTCCTTTAATTGGTAGACCATTATGTGCCATTGGTGTATACAGAAAACATTCAAGAGCAAAATTTATAATAACAGTGATTTCTTTTTAAAAAAATTGTCATCAATGTAAACTTAGTAACACATAAATTACTAAACCGCAAGAACAAAACATCAGTCTTTCTTCATAAACATTTTTCTGGCTTTTCATCTTCCGCTTCTTCTGTTTTTGGTTTTCTTGCAGTATAACCAAGCGGTCTGACGTTTCTTGGCACCGCAAACGTGTTCTTCCCCTTAAGCTGAATGTCGTTGCCAGGGTTACGAGCAGCAGCAGAGTTTGGTGCCGGAGATGATCCTGACTCCTTGGTAGTCCCAATAAACGATGCTTCTTCAGTCTGTTTATGAGTTTGTGCTGCCATTTTCACCCAAGAAAATAAAATTTACAAACAAAAGCAAAAACAGCAGGATAACATGGTTATTTTCTGAATTGCAGCTCAAATTTAGAAATTAGAACTACTGCGAACCACAGTTTTCTGGTCCAGACCACATAGATTAAATTTGCAATAATCTCCGAAGGCGTGGTAAACTTGCATTTACAATCTCAATTTTGTGAAAGTGAGAACAGAAGATCAAACCCAGATCTATCAAAGATTTTAATTGTGTATTCAGAGACTTCAAATGATGCGTTTTTGGGACTTGTACAATGATGCAGTACATTGAAAAAACATAGCGTTTGGCATGACAGCAAATGTACACGAAAATTAACTTCAGTTAGTTTTACTCCTATCTGATTTGGAACTTTAGGATAGACCTGTTACTTTAAACCTAATACTGGATTTGAATTATTCAGCAATGTAAGTTCCCTCTCTACACCTGGGTTATTTTATCCTGTTAGTTTTCTGACCGTTAATTTTGTAGGATCTGGTGCTAATCTCAAGTTTTCAACACAACATTATACAAGCTAAGGGATTTCTAAGTTATCAAAAGGAACACACACACACACACACACACACACATCTACATACATTGAATAGTTTGTTCATAGATGTCCTAAAAATTCAAATCCCTAATCAGCCAATATTTCAGTTATCCAGAAAAATAGTAATGAACAGAAAGACATGAGTAGGCCCCCACGCATTGATGCCAATGCACACAAACTCAGAGAAGATATAGATGGAGAGAGTAATGACAATTTAAAACCCTATTTCACTAAGCATAACATTTTCCGTTGGGGCACTCTGACCACCAGATTCTTTCTTTCTTTGCTTCGGATTTGACAGTGCAATGCTTAGCTTCTTCCCAAGAAACCTCTGCTTGTTCTTGGCTATAGCTGCAGTGAGGTGTGCATTGTTGATAAAATCCACGTATGCCAACCCCTTCACAAGTACATCACCAGGTATTAACATCTGTATGCAGCATCAATATATTACAAATATCACAAGGGAAAAAGTTACGAACTTGAATATACATATCCTGTATGAGACAGTGGTCTAGTCTCCTAACCATACTAACCATATCACCAATTACCAAAATGAACTATTCTGCTTTCACTGTCTTACAGAGAATTATCCAGCTAAGAGATGAAAATGTATGACCAAGAAAACTTTGGTGATCAAAGGAAATAAAAGGGACCCAGATAAAACTGAAATCAAGACTAAGGAATTACATGTAGAAACAGGTTTCGAATGGAAACCACATCAAATGACCCAAAATAACAGCCACCTTGAACAGAACATAGCATCCTAGTAAGGTCCAGACTAAGTAATTTCGGCAAATTGCAGGAATTTAAGCCTTTCACAAGTTTATTTAAGACGGTTGAATTGTCTCTTAAGAATAGAGATTACCATGACAACCACATAACTAGCACTGATAGAGAAAATGGGACAGCAAGAAATCAAGTTGAAGTTTAAATGGGCTCCTCTGAGAAAATAGAACGGAACGAACCACCTATACATATTACTAGAGGTCAAGGACATAATTCCACTAATACCACAAATATTAGAATTGATGAGAGAGAGAGAGCCTTGATTTTCCGGTGAACTTGTCGTGCAGAATCCGAACAAAGGAAACCCCACCAACATCACTGAAGAATTTGCGTAAATCTTCATAGGTGGCCTGCAAAAGTTGCAACCATCAAAATTACAGCCAGCCCTTTCTTGTCCAGCAACAAACATGAATCCTTTGGCTCCCCCTGGGATGGAGTCCTTGATCTTCTGTTCATTCGGCTGCTCTTCAACCTTCTGTTTGGTTTATTCTCTTCATTTTCTTCAGCTAAGTTCTGCAATTTACTCCTTTCCTTCTAGCTCACTTTATCGTGTTTCTGGGATGTACGTTTCTGCCGCTTAGCGGCAAAATGCTCATCGTTCAAACCTGGTTTTCTCTTTTCATGAAGGGAATTCTCTTTATGATCAGTGGATTCCACAAGAGATTTAGATTCCGGCTGTAACCTGAGGAGCTGCAGCTCTTCTAGACAAGGTGTAACCTAAGGGAGCAAAATAATTACAGCAGCAAGCAGATACAGTAACTAGACAAGGTAGTGAGGATTTACGAGAATGAAATGCCATGTTCTAATGTAACCAAGTAATGTATTTTTTGATTATCACAAGTCCAGATACTCTTTGGAAAAACTAAAGTAAATATCAGAATTCTGTAAGGCATCCACATTGACAAGTCAAATTGACTCAAGAAAGTGCGAAGCTTCTTGGACATCCAGTAAGGGGACATGCGGGTGTTGTTAACTCAATTAAAAGACACAATAGTTGTTAAGACAGATCCCCAAAATTTACTGAAAAAAATTTCAGCTTTAACTTAGACTCGTAGAGTCATGATGAGAGTTTCCTAAGCTATTTGTACTCATAAATTTGTTTATTCTTTTTTTCAGATGTAACCAAGTTTTGTATATGTTGGAGATTTTCTCTTCATGTAGAACCATACAAGAAGACTCTTGAGATTGCAAAATCTGCAACAGATACGGATGTGGTGTGGATAACTGGCATTACATTTATCCTTCAATATTCCAAACCACAGGCAATTTGTTTTAATTTTATTTGTTTTTAGGAAGCTATTTCACTAATCATTCATCCAGTAAGAGGACATGTGTGTATTGTTACCTCAATTAAAAGACACAATAGTTGTTAAGACAGATCCCCAAAATTTACTGAAAAAAATTTCAGCTTTAATTTAGATTCATATAGTCATGATGAGAGTTTCCTAAGCTATTTGTGCTCGTAAATTTGTTTATTCTTTTTTCAAATGTACCCAAGTTTTGTATGTGTTGGAGATTTTCTCCTCGTGTAGAACATACAAGAAGACTCTTGAGATTGCACAATCTGCAACAGATATGGATGTGGTGTGGATAACTGGCACCATATTTATCTTTCAATATTCCAAACCGCAGGCAATTTGTTTTAATTTTATTTGTTTTTAATAAGCTATTTCACTAATCATTCATTCAAAGAAAAAAGTAAATTCTCCATCAAATCCCTTGAGGTTTAATGAGAAGCATGACTAAAATGTAAAAGCTCCAGAAATTTTTCATCTTGATTTTTTTGGCACAGATGCTTTTTCAATAAAATTTATTTCGTTACTGAAAATGAAATTTCCATTTCCATACATCTCAGTTCCCAATAGCAATTGAATGCATTAAAAACATCAAAATAAAACAAATAATAGTTGCAAAAGTGCAATTTCAACATAAAAATAAAAACTGCATCTAGAGTGTGCACCTTCTGTACTGAGTGATCAAAATCTTCAAGTGTACCATATTCCAGCTCAAACTGCAACCAAAAGTAGCAAATGTCCTGAATGATATATGCTTTTTAGGACAAGAAGGCATCAACTAATCCAAAGTGTAGTACATAGCAATTGAACAAAATATTCATTCAAATCATAGACCTGAAAGAACATTAACGGATAACCAAATCCTAAAATAACATCTTATTATCATAAATTAAGATGCAAGATTTAGCATCAATAGATGCTGCAGTATAAATTCTTTTTCATTCTTGCCAAAAGGAAAAAGTTTGATTCATAGGCAACAAGCATCACTCAGCTGCAGACTCATAAATACGACCTAATTTGAAAATCCCAAGTGTAATTAAGCAATCAATAATAACTGAAGTTCATGCCAAAAAAATATACCTCTGAACCAGTCCCCATAAATCTTTTACCCAATTTAACTTCCATAGCTATGTAACCTTACCAGGCTTCTAGCATTGAACCACTGCACAAGAAAACATGGAAACATTTCAGAGATCAACAAATAAAAATGAAAAAAATGGAAACATTAAAATGAGGAATTTTGATAAGCATTGCAAGTGACAAAAATGAAAATAGGTAAACCAGATCTTAAGCAGACTCTCCAAACACCATGAGCTGAAGCTAAATTTTTTCCCAAATTCAGTTCTAGACAAGCCCAATAAGCATATAAACGCAGCAAACCATCAGTATTCTTGATCTGTTGTGATAAGTAATCTGATGCTTGCTGAAAGTAAGAAAATACACTGTTAGAATTCAAGTCCAATCTACTATGGTGCATGCTACATCCACATGAAGTTGTAGTGATGGTAGTAATTATAGCATTTTTAAATATATTCAATCAAAAGACTCTTCATTGAATGCTGATGAAGGATGCTATGTATGTACTTGAGAAGCTTCAATTTTTCAATATTAAGGAATAAAACCAAACTTAATATTGAATTATAAAAAGCGTGTCTGACCTGAAAGGTTTCCCTTATCAATGAATAGTCCAAGATGCCCTCTGCTTCACCAGAGAATAAAATCCTTCGCCTCAAACCATCAACTTGAGTAAGGAATAAATCCAGGTACTGAAACAAAAAGCATCTGGCTGACAAAGACACATAATGCACCAGAGTCAGATATAATACCCAGTCATACGGAGACATAAAACCAGGGCTTGCAAAGTAGACAGAAAAGAATTTCTATACCTCCTCAAGGGTTGAAAAAGTGCATTGCAGGGACTTCTCAAAGACCTGAAATTAGTCTTGAAAATATGATGTAACGACAGGTCGAATCTTATATATTTGTAATGTGAGCAGTAGAAAGATGTACACAATGAAAATAAGTAGAACATTTAAGCAACCCAAGTAATTAACATTCACTGAAAGAAACAAAAGAAAGAGTAGGACCACAAGCAAAACACCTTTTAAAGAAAAAGAAAAACCCCAATTAGCCAGTGGAATGATATATAAACAGCATCAGCACGCTGCTTAATGTGAAACCAAAACCTCAATATAAGGCACTAAGCCATTATTATTCTTTCTACATTGTGTAATATCTTTTTTTTTCTCATTGACTATAATATAACATTCTCGCGCTTGAGCACTCGCTTTGCAGTAAGAACTTCAGATTATCTAAATGTTGCAAGATTCTAGATGAAAGAACCCCCCTGGGCCACCTCTACAAAATGGTGCGTGTGTCTGTAAGGCAGCAACAACCATTTTATATAAATCAATTTACATAGACAAAACCCCAAATCCTAAATCAAATATCAAATAGTAAAATATGTTCTACTGCAAATACAACATAAAAAGTTATACTAAAATTACTTGGCGAAGGTCCATAAGAATCCTATCGTGTAACTATTTTTGATTCCCTGCATTTTTGCAGTTGGTAGAAGGAGATAACCGATTCTGTTAACCAGACAATTTATAGAACAAAAATTAACGGACAAAACTCATTAATCATTTAGCTTCAAACAAATCAAAATTAACTTCATTTGGTCAACCCAGAGATCGCTTGACACAGGAAACTCAGTAATAGCACGTTCATAGTGAAGTTGAACTCGAGCAGGATCTCCAGAAGACTGTTCAAACTTCAAGTAGATCTGAAGTGATTGCAGATTAATATAATGGTATGATACTTGAAAGCACACAAAAGAGAGAAGGAAGAATGATGAGCATGTTCGGCCCTCCCCAACAAATAAAAGAGCAGAGATTTATTTTAGCCAGACAACGAAATACTCATTTTATTTAATTATTTATGTTTCCAACCACCCAAAACCCTACCCCCACACCATACACAAAGAGATTAAAGAAATTCTCCCTCTGAGATTAGTGTGGGGGGGGGGGGGGGGGGGGGGGGTGGTGTAGTGATCCCCTGACCTTTTACTTTCAGGGTAAGAAGCCAAACCAACTAGGATATCCCCATAGGTAGAAACAAAATACACATAAAACATGACAAGAAAGCCAAAAAGATGAAATCTCTACAGATAAATTTCACTTACAATGAGATTCTATCAAACAATGATGATGAATGATTTACCATGTATTATTGAAATTTCTGTGAGTCAGATATACCCTGCCTAGAAATCTGTTCTTCAAGATGAGCTTGAGCATTATACATCTCCAAAGCTTTTTGGTATGCTGAGGCAACATTAGAAGAAATACCATCTAGATCACTTGATTCAACATCAAGAGCAGCCCACTGTTCCACCTCCCAAGACTTGTAAGCAAGAAGAGTTGACCTTAAGTTGGCAAAGGGAACAGACAACTGACAATGATATATACTTCGAATGCGCTGGGTCTGGTTTTTTTTTTTCTTTTTCCCTGCCAAACAAGCAGTAAGGCTCTTCTGTAAATTGCAAAATGAAAACTTTTCTTGACACCATAGTACTACTACATAGGGAAATGAAAGGACAAAGCCGAAGAACTAAACATAATGACTGGGAAAAAAATAAAAGAACAAAAATATATTATAATTAACTGGAAATGCAATTTAATAATGATTTTAGGAAATAGTAAGGCAGACCTCAACAGAAACAAATAAGAACTATAGTCTGTTGGAAGAAGAATTCCTTTAAATAATCAAGAAAACACACTATAGTTACATTAACTAAGTTACAATAAGTTGTGTTAGATCCATATGTCAGGTATGTAATGGCGTGTCAGAGTTTAAATATCATCGCCAACTTCATACAATGGTGACCCAACTAATGCTGTCATTATTCAAATGCTTTTAACTTCTGCAATGAAACTATCATCATGCTTTACAGTATTTGCTGTTCTTTGTTTTATACAAGCAAGTGCTTGTGCGCACAAAACAGTAAAAAGAACATGCTAATGAGATAGTAAACAACTGGACCTCCTCTCTTAAACACTTCTGTTGTATTCTTTAGAAGCTAATAAACTCTTAATCCAATCCCCCACCCCCAACCAGGAAAAAACAAAAAAAAAAAAGGGTCTCACCTTAGTGTTAGTCTCATCAATGGTATGAAAAATCGCTTCTGCAAACTCTCTGTATGCTTTCCATATTTTACTGCCTTCAGAAACAAGCAAACCAGCAGCACTAATAGCATGCTCAAATAGGTTTCTTGCCTTCAAAATGCCATCAGGTAGACATCCACGTACAGATGGATCATATTCTTGCACAAATTTCAAGTAATCACACCAAAGAGAGACAGACTGCATGATAAAAAAGTGTTTCCAATTATCTTCATCAAAATCTCTAGAGGACGGATTTAACAACTTTCATCTATGATTCCACCTTTGTGAAATTCCTACTAGCATCAGCCAAACTTTCTTTATCAAGAAAAGGCAATAGTCAATTCAAATTTGCTGAAGGTAGAAAAAGTTATCAAATTGTTTGGTATATAAACTTTGATGATTCTAGGAAAAGGATCAGATTGTCACATAAATGGCCAACTAAGGACAGGAATATTAATATCCATTCCAAATTCCATGGCCTACAGGCTACAACAAATGAAGTTTAGGACCAATAAGCTTTAATTCCATAAATTTAAGCATCAAAAAAACTAAAATTCCATAATCATAACAAGAACTAACTGGATAGTCAAAAACCCCTCTTTCATAGATCTTCTCAATCTCCTAAAATGCCTCAGGTCTGCAAATTTAGAGCCAAAAATCAGCAAAAAACCACATCTGCAGATATGTACAATGATCAAAATGACCAAACTACGCACAAAGTTTCAGGGCCCAATCAAGTACAGCCAGAAAAAGCATGAAATCTTAACAATTAGACAAGGCTAAAGGAAGCCATAACGAACATCGTACTTAATTTCCTTATCCTCAATTAAATCAGCAATTGGATGCCTAATTCAGAAAATGCGTGAGCAACAGTCAAGTGAAAGAACGGTACACAAATTTCAAATCACCATTTCTTTCATAGTGCAAACATATCTCGAACCAAGCAAATATTTGTTCCAAAAAACAAAAACCAAACTGATACTGACAGAAAAAGGGAAAAGAAAAAAGAAATACCCAGTTAAAAGATAAATTTCATCTCGAGCCCATTCTTGCCACATAACAGGAGTGAATGGAAAAATCCCGTTCATGTTTTCTCTAGCTTGTCTCAACTTCTCTATCTCCCCCATTTTCCTCAGAACTTTTATTTACCGACAAGAAAAAAAAAAGGGTATACATATAATCTCTTGATTAAATCAACGAGTACTTGAAAATTGGTATCATAATTGGAGAGCTCCAACTCCAGGGGGTCTGAAGCTCCAGCTTCTGTTTTGGTTCGTCTTCTGAGTCCGAAGAGTTATATTTAGTTTTTGCTTTAGCGTCATCAACAGCGTCTTGCATAGCTACGTCTTCTTCTTCCTCCTCTGGTTCCATTATTTGAACCGTACTTCGTTCTTTTCAGTGACTCGCTGATTTCAGCAAAATTTTGGGAGGAAATATTGCATACATTGGGTAAATTTTATTTGTATCCCTTAGATTTGATTAAATTACAGAAAAAATAACAATATTACTATAATTAAATTTGATTTCAGTGCCTTCGATGTTTTAAAATTATTAAATAAAAAATAAATATAAATATCTATAAACATAAATATTCATACATAATTTTGTGGTATAAATCTCTATTAATTTATTAATTTTTTTATTATCAAATTCTAAATTATACCTTAAAAATATAAATACCTATTCATAATTTTATTCATCTTTTAAAAATATTTTATTATTTAAATTAAAAGTAATTTAAAATTCATTATTTGTATAATAGTATTAATTAGACAAAAATAAAAGAAAAAAAAAAGAACAAAACATGAGAGATGTTGGGTTGCTCTTCTTCTCATGATTATTGAAAAGGATTTCAAGTATATTAAAATCAAACAGAGCATTCAAACAAATAGAAAATTATAATATGTGTTTCTATTTGCTTGCCATATAATTCCAGTAAAACAAATTGTAGAAAAATATATTAAATACAAAATTATATATGTAGGCAGTATTCTTGTTTTGTAATAATAAAAATCAATATAAAATACTTTCTTTTGTTGTTGATTACATATTTTCTGACCAGAACTGAACAGAGAAAACAACGTTACTACATTGGATGAGTTATGACATATAATTTAACTGCATTATGGTAATTTAGTAAAGGAGTAACCAGTCACAAACACAAACAACAGCGATTATAATCGTCGTACGCATAAACCATCCTCGGAACACAGAACAACAGCAATTATTACCACAACAACTGGAAAATCAAACTAACATTCCAGGACAATATCAAAGAAATCGTAACATTTCTTTACATTTCAGCCCTGGTAGCTTTAATATCTTCCCCAGAAGAACCTGCCTCTTCGGCGATGTTAATAACCTTAGGCTGCCTCTTCTTCTCTTCAGCAAACTTTGGCACTGTAATTCTCAAAACCCCGTTTTCCAAATGAGCTTTGACATGATCTAAATCTGCATTCATTGGCATTCTGAACTGCCTCCAAAACTTCCCACTGGTTCTCTCAGCTCTGTGCCATTTCTCTCCTTCTACTTCCTTCTCACTTTTCCTCTCCCCGCTGACTCTCAAAACCCTGTTCTCCTCCACTTCAATCTTCACATCATCTTTCTTCATCCCCGGAATGTCCAGGGAAATCAGATGGGCAGTTGGCGTTTCCTTCCAGTCCGCTCTCGCTAGGGCCAAGGTTTCGGCTCCTTTAGGGATTGTTAGCGGGGTATGTTCGAGGATTCTAAAAGGATCTTCGGTTGGGAAGATCGAGTCGAAGAGAGGTGATCTTGTGTATGGCATTAAAGCATTGGTTTGTGCTGTCATGATCATCAGAAATGTCAGTGCCAGCAGAAGAGAAGGCATTGCAGGAAATGTTGATTTAGCCATTTGGCCGTTTGGAAAGGGAGAATAGAGAAAGAAATATGAAGGAATAATGCTTTGGGCGTGTTTGTATCCGGGAATCTATGCTAGGAAAGTGATCCTTGATTCTCTGGGTTAAAGAGGGGAAGGGAAGTGAGTATATATAGTTTACATGGGATTTGTCTGGATGATTCTTGAGAAGCCTTGAAATGGAAACTCAGAGAAAAATCTAGGAGATCGTAGAGAAAATGTGGATGTTCTGGAGTTAAAAACGTTTCTATGGGTAAGACTATTTCTAAGTCGGTGAGAGATGGCCACGTGGTCTTTTACTGGTGTTTGCTTTTAGTTTTAATTTTTATTATTTTTCAGACAACTTTTTTTTTACCAGGCAACATGTTTTCTATTGCAAGAGAAAAGAAAGCAAACAGAAAAGGGAAATTTCCTAGATTCAAATCATAAACTCAAAACAGAAAACACAGTTTTTCACTTCCATTATGTATGAAGTTGCATGTTTATACAGAAAGTGTAATTGAGAAATCCAAATCCAAATCCAATTTGGGACAACACTGATCAGTGTTATCACGTGTAAGGGATACTTTTGTGAAATAAATAGTAGAATTGAACTGATTCACGACAACCAAGTCGTGACAGCAATAGATATATGATGAAAGCAAATTTAGTAATTTATCATGCTTTTGAATTTGGGTATGCAATTCAATGCCTGCTCAAATTCGCCTTCTTCCAATGCAATTGTGAAGCGGCAGTAGCCAGGAATTCCGGTCCATGAACTGCTGTTGACGCACAAACCAGTTGCCTTCACTATAGCTTCTCGGATATTTGCATCGTTAAGCTTGATTTCTTCAGTACTGGCGTCTCCACCACTGCTAGGTGAATGATTGATCTTGACGGTTTTGTCGAGATAGGCAGAGGGCTTTGCCACCATAGAAACACCACCGCAGGATTGAAGCACATCCCACCCGCACTTCTCAAGTGTCTATAGCAGAAATATCATGAGAAAGAAAATCAAATGAGAAAGTTGAAGGAAATGCATTCACACATTTTCATTTTTGAAGGTAGCATATCTGGAAAAAGTTTCAAGGGTACCCAATGAAATACAGCAGACTACGTCATTCTATACATTAGAAAGAGAGAATTTTGGAGAGTAATTGGTTAGTTGAAATCATACAAGAGGATATAAAAGAAATACCTCTTTCAAGCGCTCGGACCTACTTTCCAATTCTTTTATATGTTCTGCAATAGCACCCATCAACTCTCCAGCTTTTCGCTCTCGCATACCCAGCAACTTCTTTATAACATATCTGACAGTGCTATGAGGTTTGCTTAATCCTGGAAAGTTATTAAATGCTTCAACTAAATGAGGCTGGTTTAGAACCAGAAATCCAAATTTGAGTGCGCCAGTTAGCATCTTCAAAGACAGTCCTCCAAGCAAAGAGACACTGAAAGTTGAGTGGCAGGAAGAATACAGCTTTGACATGAAGCTTGCCAAATCCCAGCCACCCCAACTATCATAGTTGAATTCTAAACCTGAGAATGAAGTATCAATTATAACTCTTGCCCCATATTTTGCACAAGTAGTTAATATATTCTCCATCTCTTTGTTGCTGTAAAGCAAGCCAGTTGGGTTGACCGTAGGACCACAAATGTACACCCATGGTTTCTCCACAGTCTCGAGTGCTTTATCAAGTGTCTTCTCTGTCACCTTAAAACCCACTTCGAATTTGGTAGGGATATTGACAATGTTCGCTTTCAGAAATTTGGCTGCAGAAACATAGTTCCCGTTTGAGCCAGAGGGGAAGCATAATGTTCCACCTTCAAGGATACAGCAGAGAACCAGCTTATTAAACAGAGATTGAGAGCAATCCGCATATATAAACTCTGTGTTGCTATCAATTGGGAAACAATAATCACTCTTGATATATTGTTTGATGCTGGGGGTGACATCAATTTCTGTCTCGGACATGTTTTGTCTTGCATAACTTTCAAAGATGGCAGCTTTGACAGGAGATGGTATGGGCAAGAAGCTTTGGTCTACGTCCATGTGAATCAGGGAAGCGATCTGTGTCTCATTAATTGACAGCTCAGCCCCATTGAGGACTGAGATGGCTGAACTAGAAAATCCAATCATCGCAGCTGATTTAGCCTTTTCACAATCCCTCTGAAGGTCATTTATCAAAAACCATTTTAATGAGCTAACTTGCATCAATGAACAAAAACAGATAGCATAAAGTTTCCGTTTATTAAAGTAACCATGTAATAAACTGCATAGAATTTTTTATAAAATATTCATTGGATAAACAAACAGCAGCTCAATCAATTAACTGATCACTTTCCAAAGATCATTTGGTTGCTCAACGGAATCAGCATGGGATATATTTACATACACCAAAAAAATTTTAAAAATATATATTTACACATATTCATCATAAAAATTGGGTTCTTCAAGATGGAGAGAGAGAAAGAAGAATAACCTCTTTATGTGAATGTCGGTCTGCAAGCTGGAACGCTAGAAGCTCATGAAAAAGACAACCATAATATTGTTGACTAATCAGTGCAGTAGTCCCTTCTAGTACTTCAACAGTCTTAGACAAGGCCTTGAAGATGGCCTCTTCTTCTGAGATGACAAAAGCTACTTCTAAATCTGAATAAACCTGGAAAGAAGTATTCAGTTTCCATTAACAAGGAATTCTTAAAAGCAAATAGCTAATGAATAAAAATGGAAATGAATCTTGAAATGCGTCTTATGGCTTGATCAGACAAAACAGACATCTTCTCTCATTCTACCAAGATTGAGTAAACTAGCTGCTACTATGACAACAATAACCTGGTTTTTTAAAAGACCGCAAACAACTGCTGCATGTGAAGGCAGAGGATTTCCTGCAAGATATTTTAGGACCCCATTGGAACCCGGGAGGCTGGAGAGTTCAAAGTGATCAGATATGTCCACGAAAAGACGAGATCCAATTTCTCTTGTAACATCCAAAAGTTGCACAAAAGCTGACTTGGTAACAGCCTCAAAATTGCCAATCCCAGTAACTACTACTTGAGGCTTCAGCTTCTTTATCAGCTCCACCATTAAATCTGACTGCCGCGGTGCTTCAATTACTGTGAGTCCATCCTCCGAAGGATTATCAGTTTCTGTACCCTGCAAGAAGGATATTTAGTGGTTATGTTTCAACAGAAGACAACTTCCTCTATATATATATCTATATATATATATATATACACATATATATAGTCCTCTCCTTCGGACAAAGATCCAGACCAGCAACTCTTTGTACAGAGAATTGCCCAAAGACAAATTTTATCAATCCCCTGTGCAAAGAGTTGCATATCATTGCATCCAAATTTGCTTTCTTTTTACTTGTAGCAATTCTATGTACAGAGAATTCATGGTCCAGATTTTTTTTTTGGAAGAAAAAAATATGTCCACACCTAAGAATTATATATGTCTATAAACCCTTAAAGAAAAGTTTTCTGCTCCGTGATTCTAGCCAGGACCAAATATGCAAAATAACAAACAAATTGCCCTGTTCTAAATGCACTAGATATCAGAGTATGCAAACCTGTTAGCTTTGCTATTCTAGGCTGCTAAAATCAGCCATCAGTAACAGATGGTTTAGCTGTTCCTGCTGGAATATGCTTGTTTGTCCTCTCCTTCCATGGCAACATTTAAAGTCTTTTTCCCTACTTATTTCGTCAAAATTTACGTAAAGCATTCACTTGTTCATACTGTCATTTGAGGAGTAGACACAACTGAATAACAAGCTTTTGAGTTCATTTTTCCCATTTATTATTTGAAAATGTTCTTTATAAAAAGGAGGGGGATGGGGATTGTGAAATTGTTCGTGTGCAACAAGGCAGTAACCCTATTCCCTTGACCAAGAATAGTGCAGAAATTCAGCAAAACTATGACATTATCAACTACGTAAAAAGATGATAGAAAAATGGAATCAGAAATAGATCATACCTTAAGTGCTAAACTCGTTAACCACTGCTTGGGTAAATGTTGAGTCAGATGGTCGTCGACAATTGCAAGACGAGGTGAGAATAATTGAAGAGCATTCTCAATTGCCACAGCCCTTGAAGGGAATACAACAACATTCTTGAGAAAGAGAGGAGAAGAAAAGTCAGGGATGTTGACTGTTTTACTCGCGTAGAAAAGAGGATAAAAAGGCATGGTAGCTTCTTTTAACTCTTGCAGCACACACCAAATTAAATTTTATAATTGAAGTGGACTGGACAATGGTAAATCTACAAATAGAAATTGCAGGTCTTCATTTGCACTGCTTGGAAAAAAGAAATTCCAATTTATATATGCATAAATGGATAGATCACTAATAAAGATATCAAGTCCAATATAATTATCTTACCCCCAAACTAAATCTATGCATTTATGGAAGACAAAAAGACAGTATAGATACCAAACACATCCAGCATAATCCATAGTGACAACACATCACATGGTCAACTTGGATGAACAGATAATTATCATGTTCATCAAGATAACATCACACAATGTTTTTCATACAAAGCATCATCATTACTTTTCCTCATCCATGAGGTGAGCCAGCCATACCTAGCCTCAAAGTTGTTTTATTTACACTTTGGGCATTAGATAAATGAATTGTGAATTTATAGCCAATGATAAAGCTATAGATCTAGCAAGGTTCCCAATAAAAATATTAGAATTATGTCTTGCCCAATAGATTCCTAAATTTGATGTTAGCCCCTAATTTCTTTAATTTCTCACCATCAATGCAAAAGGTTGATAATTGGGAAACATGACAAGAGCAGACTGAAGCTCTGGACGATGCAGCGAAGTACATGCATCAGAGTAATATCTCATATAATTATATGCCTTAACTCAAAATTCAATGACGACTCATAATTATAGCTGGAGCGTATTTATATATGGAGTAATAGCATTTTTCTAGTTCTAAGATAAACTTCAATTTTTTCAATCCAATGTGAGTTTCACAAATCAGAACTTTGCACAAAGCGGGTAAACAAAATCTAGGATGGACAAGACAGACATAACTTGTCAAAATGAGTTTAGAAACAATTATGGAAAGGAAAGGCAACCACATATAAACAACAAATGAAGAAAATTGATGATTAGTGAATGTTGCCTTACATCAGCATTGAGCGGGATATGGTGGTATTTTTTCATAAAGTCTGCAATTAGATTTCGGAATCTTTTGCTTCCAGCTGGCGGTTCATATGGGAAAAAGGAACGCTCTTTTAAAACACCGGCAAGATAAGCGAGGAATGGAATCTTCTCATCAGCAACTGAATCATCTTCAAAAGATAAATCTAAAGAACTTCTGATCTCTTGGAAGCCGTTTTTCAGAAACTCAAAAATTTTCTTAACCTGTCCTTTCATTCAAGTCATTATCATTTTAATTAATTTCCGCAAAGCAATTATCTACTTTATAGATATACAAGCCTAAATAAGTACGAGACCTGTTCTGGATGACGAAGTTGACAACTGTAAACTGATAAAGCATGAGAGATACGTCCACCAGCCCTTCCATAGGCCCATGCAGTTCGAGCACAAATAGGCTGATCTCCAGAAAGTCCCATGAAAAACTCAAAACGATGGGGACTGTTCTTCTCAATTTCAACTAAGGCTGAAATATCTGTGTCAGAAGCCTGCAAAAACAGATTTCAATTGGACAACTTTTTGGATGAACTACTGATTTCCAGTTAGAAAAGAAGTTCACTTGCCTGAAGAATTTTAGTCTGCCAAAGCTTGTTCACACAGAAACCACGACGTTCAAACAAGCGTTTACAAACGCCTTGTCCTGGACGACCTCCCATATTGAAGATCATGATCCCTGAAGGTTTGATGACAGTTATTCCTTCCTCAACTGCCCTAGCAATTAGACCTAAGCCAAACTGATCCTCAACAAAACCCTACATGGAGAAAAAAAAAAAAAAAAAAAGGAAGCAAAAGGTGAAACAGTCGTACATCGATTATTTTTGTTTCACCTGTCATTTACATGGCTTAGCCTTTACAATAAAGGGAGAACACCATGTATGAGTTAGGACAAATATGAAATAGCGATAAATATGGCAGAATACATCTTCAAATCTACAGTTAGTGAAATTTATACTATCAGACTTTCTGTTTTCACAAGAATACCATCTGAGATTATGAAAACACAATTGATGCAATCTTTCAAGATACCAAAAGGTTCTGAAAATTTAGTGCTTTGATTTTTCTCAATAGCCAAGGCTTTTTATATTTAAGCCAAACTGAACCTTGAGAATAGAATTGATAATGATCACAGTCATGAACAATTTTAAACCGCACAACATCTTGATACATGCAATCATAATTAATCAATATACTTGTGCTCTTTTCAAAAAGAGAGATATCAAAATGAACAAGTTTTTCTGTCATTGACAAGGCATAGCACATGGTCATACATGTTCCTTAATGAGTGCACCTAGAAACATGAATTATTGGAATTAATTCACGGTAGACAGCTTACAGTTTAAAAAAACAGCTAAAAATCACAAGAAATTCTTTAAGGTTTAAGATTTTCTCTCTCTCTTTCTCTCTGCAATTGTCAGATTCAGTATCCTTTTCCAACACTCAGCTAATTTGCTTTGTTTCCGAATTGATATCAGCCAATTGAAAATGTTAACTCGAGAAATGAAAGTTTTAAATCAAAATTATGACCAAGTGTAATTAGAAAACTGGGAAAGCAGAGTGAGCCTGTAAACTTAATTGCTAACTTCATAACAATTCAAGTATGCATTAAAATTAAACTATTTAGAATTTCTTCCAACCTGAAGTGCACAATAGTTACTCAATGAATACAGAAATTCCTCACTCGCACTTTCAGTTATCATCTTGGACATTGCATCTGGATTGGGGTTAAGAATCTGCATGTAGATTACAGAATGGGAAAGCTCTTTGAGTCCAAAAGACATTAAACTTCCAACTTGATGTTGGACAAACAAACGAAACCAAATATGATGTCCCAGATAATGACACATGTGGTGCAAATAGTGAGAATACCTGAGGTATGCATCCAACAATTCTTTCAAGTTGAATTTCATGATCTCTGCAATAGGATAGAAGATCAGATTCATGAAACTCCACCCTATCCAGCAAAGTTTTCTTCTCAACATCATAGATGGGTTGACCTTTTTCATCCAAAGCATTTAAATAAAGGTTTATACAGGATATCCTTATTGCTCTTGGATTAATATCCAAGCCATACACCTGCAAGAGATTATTCAGGAACCATAAAATAACTTCTAAAAGGTTATATGTTCAACATACTCCATTAAAGGCTTTTAGACGAGGACAGATTTGAAAATTCAGATGTTAATTTATATATACATTTTCTAAATACATATAAAGTGCAGTAAAAAATACATCACATTCCAGTGCCAATGCTTTTACATGCAAAATCAAGATGGCCTAGCAAAAGAAAAGGGTTAAAAAGAGAAAGAAAGAGTAAAGGACCATCTGAAGACACTGGTAAGTAAGCAAACAAAACCTGCAACATAGATAAAAAGAAGAAGACAAACAGCAAACCTTCAGAGGCAACCACTTCTCAGCTAGGGCAATGGTTATCCAACCATTTCCACAACCAAGCTCAGCTACTGTCCTGTCCTTGAAAATAGAGTCCGGATGTCTATTCAGTCCCTCATAGAAGGTGAATGACCAGTCTTCAGGGATAAATATGCTAGGGATCACCATCATTGTCAATTTTTTTCTCCCTTGGTAGCCTGTTCTTGGCAAAGCAGAGTGTCAAAAAGAAAATTTAATGACCGCAATAAAGCATGATATAAAGAAATAAAGTGAAAAATAACAGTGGAAGCTCATATTTGGCAGAAGAGAAACTTTCATATGATAAATCTAGCAAGATAATAATACAGATATGAACAAGTCAAAAGGCTTCAACGGATTTAGAAAGAAAGTGGGCGTTTCCAAAGCCCCAGATATAGCTTCACAAGTGCTTTAGGAAGGATCATCTATTCAAATGGTCACCACTTGCAAAGTGAAACCATGGCATTACTAAATAAGACACACAAAACCTCTCAGTGGGCTTTCAATTTTCGCACTAAAGAAAGATAAAAAACAAAGTTGGCTTCTTGGTTGTATAATTTAAGCGCAAAAGACAAATACTAGGCCAAGGAATGAGGATAAGATGTTTTCCTAGTACAGCAATTACAGAAAAACTGTTTCGTACAACTTGAATTAAAAACAAGAGAAGTTCATCTGTTAAACTCTGGCCATGACCGATCGCAAACTATTCAAGGACATTAAATAATTAGAACTTGATCTTTGCACCAGCAGAAATTAAATGAAATTCAAGCATATTGAATAAACTTAATAGTTACTACCAAATAGTTCCAGTGTTAACCACAAAGCTAATTCACTCTATAATATATTTAAAATGAAATACAGTCCATTGCCAATTAGAATCACATTTTAATTATAGTGTAAACAGTCTGATTATCTATAACATCACCTTAATTAAACCAAACTAAGTTTTAAGTAAAACTAATCCATTCCGTTTGTCTATCAAGAAACAGCGGGAAAAGAAGGGGAAAAGACCAAAGAAACCAGAAAAAAAGCGAGAGAAAAAGCTCACCGTGATGGGATCAGAAAACGACAAAAAAATCAATTAATCTATAAGCTAAAGGCTTCGTTTTTCGTTTTCTAGGGAACCGAATCCTGGACAATGATGGGTCCTCCACTCAAGTTTTCTCAGGACTTTATGGCTGCGCTAGAATTCAGAAAAAGAAAAAAATTCTAGAATAAGCAAACATCCTACGTTAAGAAATTAATGCATAAACCAAAAAAAAAAAACATTTGCCACACTATTACAAACGATTTAAGTGCTTTTGAAATTATCAATGTTGTCAGAAAGTCAAATCCAATTTGTCGAGTTTCTTTAGAGAAATTCTTCAGAGTTACTGTAATTTTACAAATGGTCCTCTTTGGATCATAAAAGCACTTAATTCAAAGCGCTTTTCCTCGCGAATGTCTTCTACAAAATCACTTTCAAACTGAAAAAGCAAACACTCAATCCAGCACAAGTCAATAAATTTATATATAAAAAAAAATCAATAAACCAAACCAAACACATAATAAATCTATAAACATAAACAAGTACACACGTGAAACACGGGAACAACCAAAACGGACCTTCGTATTGGTTCAAGATGACGTCCTGGATACGGAAATGGTACTTCTGGAGGCATTCATCAGAGTCGCCGACACTTTTCTGAAGATCAGAAAGGAAGATCCGAGCCTGTGTCCGGGTATTCGGATCCTCCAGCATCTCCAAAACCGACCGAAACGCACCATACGCCGAGTCACCGGACGCCTCGCAATTGCTCAAGAATTCCTCCACGGAACCACCGGTCGCTGCCCCCGCCATTCGCTGCGGTCACAAAAATCAGCAGTCCGCACACTTAGAGAGGGAGAGAGATATACACAGCGTGTGACCTCAACAAAGAAGAAAGTGGAAGTTTGTTTGTTCCTGGTTTTTTCCGGTACATATAGAGAGAGAGAAAATTATTTTGTTAGTTTATGGGTTAATAAAATTGGATCCCTTAAATTTTACTAGTTTACAAATAAGGACATAGTTCATCAATTGAAAGTAACCCCTACTTAAATGATTGAAATGCCCTTCAATTTAAATTCCCCCACTCCATTTTGTTTAGGTAAATATCTAATATTTGCTTGAGTAGTTTTGTCATTTCAAGACGTACGGTCACGGGTCAGGGACCTACGTGTTCCTAATTAACAATTCGATGCCCTTATTTGTAAAATTGTAAAAAATAGGAGCCGGATGTTATTATTCAGCTATTTTATTTATTTTTATTGATAATGTTTTATTTGTTAAGAAATAGGAGAGGAAAAGGTCGTGGCGTTGTAAACGTGGCGTGCAGCTAATGGATGTTTTGTCATTTTCCAGCACTTTTAATGCATTTGCGATCTAAGGGAATTATTGCGCCAGTAAAAGTCAACTTTATTATTAAAATTAACGAAGATGCGCGCGTGGTTGCGTGTGTGTTTCTTGGTTGGTTAGTGGGCTGGACGGTGCTCGTGTATTTGCAACTCTCATTTTTTTTTAATTTTTTAAAATTATTTTAAATATTTTATATATTTTTTAAATATTATTTATTACATATTTTATATATTATTTAATATTTATTTTAATATTTTTTATTTATTTTAAATTTTATAAAAAAATATATTTTAAATATCATATACATAAAACAAAAAAACAATCAAATCCTTAATATATTTTTTCTAAATTTGTTTAATATTACATTTGTCAGGAATTTCCAAAAATAATAACTTAAAATGGATATTTAATTAAATAATAATGTATAAAATTATTTTTACTTTTAACCTTTTTTTAAAATTTTAATATTTCTTAAACATAATAATTTAAAAATAATAATTTAAATTATTACATCGTATCATATTATTTTTATATTACATAAAATAAAAATTAATTCAATTTAATTTATTTATTAAATAAATAATTTAAATACAATTATTTTAGACACAATTCTCATTAATCATACTGTTTTTTTGTTGTAACGAATGTGATTAATAGTTAATTTATTAAAAAAAACTCATTAAGAAATAGATCTTTATATGTGAACATTTAGATAAGTATAATACACGGAAATATCTTTATTGTTTCAATAATGATAGAGGTATTCAAGGCAAAAGACCAAAATTTACATGGCTAGTTCGAAATTAAGCTCAACCTCTCAAGCCACCAATGAAAAGAACCCTTAAAACTGCCCTTTAATTGTATGTAAGCCGCAATGAGAAAGCATAAAGTATATTCCAATGGATGCAACCTCTACCTAAGCCAACCACCCAAAAGCATAAATAAAATAACTGCTTGAAACATCATATGCTTCATTAATAATAATTATAATAATAATAAAAATAATAGTAATAAAAGCGTTAAACTCGGGCAGCCAGTGCATCAATTGGCAATAAATAATGCTAAAACGGAAAATTAAATTTGTTTTCGCTTACAATGTCCATCAGAATCTTCTTCTTCTTCCCCAAGTGTTGAAGAATGACTGTGCAAGACAACTGGGAAACTTGAAAGGAAGTGTAGTTAAAGGATGATCATCAGATAATCCTTGGCAAGCTAGACCGAAAGTGTATCCTAATGCAATACCAACAGGAACTGCTACAGCATTCCCTACCTGTATGTACCTGAAAAATGGAAAATTAAAAGTAAAACACATCTTACTATATGTTTTCTAGAGCATTTGGTTTCTATTTTTTAAAACAATATTTTGTGTTTACCAAATGGTTTCTGAAAATATCATACCGGAGAAGAGTTCTATTTAACTTCACTTACCTCTCCTTGACAGGCCCAAAAAGTTTATAGCAGTCAGGAAATCCTTGTAATCTTGCATTTTCACGAATTGTTAGTACCCGATCTTGCAAAGAATGAATGAGGATCTCGCGAAATAAACAAGAGCGTACAATGAACGAGAAATATGTGTAAGAGAAACACATACATGAATATAAACATAATGAGTATATTTACCCGGTTGTGAGGTTGAGCTCTTGTCACAACAGTATTGACAATTTCATCCCACCAAAGACGCCCAAATGGCCTGTTTTGTGATCAAAAGATGATACATTTGAGAAATGAAGTCATGGAAACTAAGAAACAACTCAAATTCACAATAGAATAGCACTTACTTGGTTGATGTTCCATGTTTATACTGCATAGCATAATCAGGAACCTGTAAATATAATTAAACCACTAAGAAACTGTCATGAAAACAGAAAATGTAAAAAGTTACTGAGCACAAAATACTACCAATGGTTTCCCAGATTTAAGCATCACTCTTTGCATTAATGGATTCCATTGTACCTTGTTGTGTGGACCAACCAATGCACCTGGCAGGTCCCTGAAATTTGCACCCTTACAACATAAACTACAAACAATTAGTCAAAGAACACTAGCCATGGACTAATGTGGCAGGTAAAGCAATAACACCTTCTTTTTTGAAACAAGGCAGATTCATTGATAATCATCATTGTTCACTTTGAAAGGTCGGTGATCATACAACAGAGAAGGACATGGGGATGTTTGAGCAGTTGAAAGACTGATCACATCTGCAAAAAGGCACAAAGTATATCATCTTATAGCATTTATGTGTTGTTTTACAAGATTCATATTAACTACGTAGATAAGAGTGTAATGCACCCAATTTCACATTTCCAATATGATTATACAAACATTGAACCCTATGCAAACTATGCAATTCAAACTAGGTAAACCGGGCAGAGGAGTTTAGAGTGAAGTAAATTCTTACAAGCCTCACCATTCCTGTTAAGTCTGATATACTTTTGAAATTCAGTACGAGCAAATGTTCCATACTTCCTTTCATCTTCACTCTCATCATTAGTAACCTATGAAAAGAAAACTTTAATAAAGGAATTGCATGTAAAAGTTTCAACCTATATGAACGAGTTATATTAAAGGATTAATTTCGAGATGAACACATACTAGTGGGAGATCTGATATTGCATCACCAAGATGAACAGCATTTTCTAGCTGAGAAGGTTGATTTTTTCCGTATGCAACAGTGATTTCCTGAAGGGATGACAAGTATTAACTAAATATTTGGATGGTGCTAACAGAAAGTATCATTGGTTTTTAAAACACATTTACCTCAAACTCATTAGGAATACAGCCCCTGGCAACAACCTCGTGAGTTGGCAATGGCTATTGTGGCAATTTCTGATAACAGAAGAAAAGTTAGTGGGATTCTATGGATCATGATGTTCTGTTAGAATAAAAATTGAAAAAAATTTACTTGCCTTATAAAGGTGAGCACCCCACAAAAAGACCCGCATTCGAAATTGTGGTAAACCATAAGATCCAGCAGCCATCATCCCTAAACGTGCTTGATAGTCCATGGAAACAAGCCGTCCAATGGCATAACGACCCAAAAATCCACCAGAAAACTTCAAAATATCTACAACATTCTCCATTAGAACGTATTTTGGTTTTAGATACTCAATAATGTCCATTAAAACCACTAATCCCTTGACAAGGAGGCCCTCCACATATAAAATCAACATCACCCTGAGTAGTTATATAGAAGAACATAAAAAACAAATGCAAGAAACTTAAACAAACAATTATAAGGGAATACATTAACAAATAGACAAGGAAATGATAGCAAGATATATGAAAAGAGACTCACTGGAAGAGGCAATATATTTGACCTATACCCTTTCGTTACAAATTCTTTCAGCTTTTCCTTGCATTTACTGATGGACATATACAGCGACCATCATTTTACATGCAAGTAACAAGGCAAAATAAAGAAAAATGCAATGGAATATAGTACCTTAAGCCCTCAATAGGCTCCCAAGTGTCTTCACTTGGACCATAACCCTTCCATCATACCTAAAATTTTTGGATATCAAATAACAAAAGTTATTAAAATATCAAGACAGAAAAATACAATTTATTTGCATTTAACACATAACACCCAGAAAAAATCTTTATACATTCCAATCTGTATTTAAAGTGAATCCTCACTTTCATTAATTGCTACTTTCCTATATAATACAACAGAAAGCTTTACACAAGAAAAGACATAATCAAGCAGAAATTGCATGATGATGAGGATAACATGTAACCATAATCAAGGAAAACAATGAAATGAAAATCAAAAGATGTCCCAGATGACCAATTGTTTTCTACATTAAATATGCGATACCTTAAAATACCCTTAAAATACATTCCATGTTTCTTCACTTTGTTAGGATTGCCATAGCAAACAGCTAATAATCTCTCCACTTCAAACTCTTCATCAGGAACATTGGAGCCCTCATCATCATCTTCTTCTCCCTCCTCTTCTTCACCCATAAAATTCAAGCTCTGATTTAGTTCTTTATCTGCAGCATACAATGAAAAATACTGGCACAATTTGCCCACTCCTTCAGTAATGATAAAAAATCTTCTGCTGCCTCATTTCTCACCTGATCCAAAATATATTTTGGTTAGACATGAAATAAAAACAAGAACAAATCTTCAACAGTAAGAAATGTACTATTTCAGGACATTATTTTATTTTACCTCCGGCTCAGGATGGTTCAATTTCAAACTTTTAGATGCATGAGGATTTATGTCAACAGCCCACCTCTACATGAACAGAACACAACATACTCCAATCAAGCCTAAGATTAAACCTTTAACACATAAATAAGAGACATAAATTCATATGTTGATGTAAATAAACAACATGTTTCACTTTTGGACTTACTGTAACTAGTTTTACTCCAGATAAAGATGCACCAATGCATAAACCAGTAGACATTGCACCACAACCGGAATACAAATCCAGCAAACACATCTCAGAATTCTCATTTGGGCTGTTTGAGCCACTTTCACTTGATATAGTTGATGACACATCACTTTCCCTTTTAGTACTTTCTGAGTTACTAAAGCAATCAACATCAATTCATATGACAACATAATCATGATAGATTATGCAATGATGAGGACAACAGCAATAATAAATGTCATGAGAACAATTGTTCGTGGGGCAACATAAATTACCGTCAACTATGTTTGCAAAAGTCAAATACGGAAGTGTGTATTTCATATCATAATAAAGGTCATGGGGAGGAATTTTTTTCTCCTTTGCCTCTAAGTCCATTTGCAATGTGAATTGAACTAGTTACCATCCTATCTTTTACACTCATACAAATGCAACTAGTTAAACTATAAAATGGGAAAAATAAAAGGAAATGGGCATATAATGGCAATACATTGGGAGAAACTCGGGCAATTTTCACTTTGGAAACAATACAATTCAATGGATTGTCATCTTTAACATCCGAAAGAAATACTCTTCATTTGTCAACAAGATCAGCATGATCCTTGATGACCTGAAATAACAAAAACTTTTGAGTACCATACGCCAAAACAATATGTAAAAGGTATCAGTAAGCAAGTACAGGATAATCTCATTCTCACAGTGTCTTCGGCCCTGTAAAACCATTGAACTGTGAAGTATGGTTCCCCGTTTGTGGATTCAAATAACTCAACTATTTTAGCTATGTAATCAAGATTTCCATCCTCAGCCTGAAAATAATGAAATTTAAAGGTATAAATTAGAAAGAAAGAAAAATGTTGCTCAAAAGGGATTTTAGAGAGTAAGATAATGAAGTGAGAATTTTACTTTCACACAAGCATCATCACCAAGATTGTATAAACAGCCATCAATTTTAGCTCGTATGTAGTGACATTTTGCTTGCATAACTTCTTCTTCTTCTTCATTCAATCCTCTGTGACCAGAACATCAAAATCAACACACAACAAGAACACACGATTTGAAGAAAGTAAAATAAAATTAACTATTAAATAAAATTATCAAATAGGGTTGTGGAAAAAGCTCACCCGTTTGAAGAAACACCTACTTTCTTCTTCTGACCCCAGAAAAACAAAATCAGAAAACCACCACCCAAAAACTTTCGAAAAAGCAAAAAATGAAAAACTAATATAAAGGTTAAACCTTTGAGGAGTTTTTGTATCTGGTTGGCCATCTCTTGTGAGCTTCACTAGCCGGACCGGTGGGCCGACAAGGGAAAGGTCGGAGTCGGGTTTAATCTTTCGGGTCTTCTTTATTTGTCGGGTCAACAAGTCAACCGGGTGGTCTTGCTCTTGCTTCTCCCTAACTTCGTTCAGTCTCGTTCTCTTAGTTTCAGAATCGTTTGGATCCTCCTCTACCGCATTGCCCCTGGTATTTCGCTTCGCCGGTCGACCCATTCGTTTGGGAAAAGGGGAGGAAGTGAAGAAAAGGAAAGGCCCTTTTGGCGGGTTTAAAAAGGAAGAGAATGTGGGAATTTCGAATTTTATGAACGAGCGGGAGGGCAAATATCACTAAGGTCCTTTACCTCTAGGTTAAATATAAATAGATCCGTACACTTTAAGAACTTACTAAAAAGACCCAAATGTTTGTGAAATTTGACCAAATTAGGTGATAATTGAAACTTATTTTTCCATGTCCAATTGACTTTCTTTTATATTGGGACTATCATTTGTAATTGATCATCATCTGATAATAAATAATAATAGATTATTTAGACTCAAATGATTTTTCTTGTTAATTCTGAAAAAAATAATACAAAATAAATAGCATTTCAGGAATGGTATACGAAGAAACTTCTTATTAGAAACGTTTCAGGCCTCAAATGGAGAGCAGTCTTTGAAGGAGTATCAACATCGACAGAGAGAATTAAAACATCTATTTAACATAACAAGTCTCACAATCTTGATACATAAAAAGAGTATGATTTAACATGGCAACTGTGATCTTATTTAAATCAAACCACAGAAAAAGGTAAATCGAAACAGGTCCAATCTTCGGTCCTCCCACTGTGCTGTCATTTGCCCTCTCACCCCCACCTGTTAGAAAAATCAAAACCAGACAAGGGTGTTAGCTGGACAGGAAAAGAAAACGTCTGATCATATTGGGTTTTGCAACACTTTCATCAGCTTGTACAAAATGTGAAATTGTCTGCTTTCATATGGAAGAACATTTCAAACCACAGGAGCAGGCAATGCAAAAATATTAGTTCTTTAAAAACTCCACCAATCAAGATCCAGTTTTTAGTACCTTACAACTGCTCAATTAGCTTACAAATATTGTGAAGCGAGAAGTCAGTTTGATAATAATAATAATAATAAGCTTTATTGCACATTATTCATTCAGTTTGGGAGGATAGATGAGTCAGTCAACTTCCAAAGAGTAAGTCTGCCTGTCCTAAACATCCTATGTAATAGAAGACAACAAAATGGAAAAGATAATGCAAGTCTATGACACAACAAATTTCAAAGAGTGAAACCACAGGTGTATCATTTCATACACAAAATATAATATCTAACACTACATTATCTGTCAACCACATCTCAAAAGTAAAAACAAGTTTCACATGACAAATAATTCTCACAGAAAAATGTAAGTTTGGTTGCCTTTTTAGTATCTCATCTCTCTCTCCCCCTGTTTGGGAACAGGTAAAGGTGTTCAAGGTTTCATGAAGACATGAACCAGGAAAGTGCAATCATGAACCAAACTACATGCACCTAAATGTTAATTATAACTTCATCAGTTTAAGTATATAAGTTAGAATAAGTACTGTCTTCCATCTAAGGACATAAAAACTTAGTAGCTAAACCAATCACGAGGCCTTATATAGAATATATATCCACCCACATCACAATGGCTTTTAATCCCTCTTATGCCTAATCAAATCTATTTTAAAAATTCATACAACTTAACTGGCTAACATTCCTCCATTGAAGTTGAGCAGTTAGCTATTAGCAACAAAATTCTAGTCTAACAATTGAATGGAAGCAGGAACCAAATAAGAAGTGGACAAAGTGGGACTGTCTCATGTGGAGCTATTGTGGAACAACAACCACTATTAAACAATAGGTACTTCATACATTCAGATCAATACAAAACATGAAAATAAAATAGAGTTTTAAGGAAACCCCTGATTTAGAAGACTAAAATTCAGTTTCTGACTTCATAAAAGCCAAGAAAATCTGTAATCTTGAGTTAATCCTCTTATGTAGCAAACTGAGAAGCAATCCATTTTCCAATCAAATGAAACAAACCACAACATCAATACACAATAAAGAAGTAAAAGACCATTGAAAACAAACCCATCTGACCAAAAGAAAAATACAACAATAATCGTGAATGATATACACACAAAATGAGACTATTTTAGCATCAGATATGAAGGAATCAACAGAGAAAATGACATAATGCCAGGAATGAAACTGATTAGGTCACAAAGAAAAAAACCTATACTTTACACAAACCCATTTCACAAAATGCTAGAAAATACTTGATCTTACACTGAATAGCAAGAAAAAAGAAGCATAAGATATCTGGAAAATAAAAGAAATGAAGTGGACAAACCGGCCAACCAGAGAGTCATCGAAACCGATTAGATGATAATATCAATAAAATCCTAAATTTTACAGATACCCATCTATAAATACTACCAAATTCCTAAATCTTACGCACAATCGATAGAAACATTGAGATGAGACGAGATTATTCAATTTGAATATTGAGAAAAACCTAAACTTTGCACGAAACCATGTAACAAAAAACCGTAAAAATCACAATATCACGCATAGAACGGCAGTAAAAATGATAACAACATATTCTTTCAAACGAAAACAAATTAATAAGATATTTTGTATTGCTAAAAAGGGGAGACGAGGAGCTGACCAAAGAGGGATGAAAATGATCCCTGATCGGATTATAAGACTGATTAACAACCTAAACTTTCCACACGCCCATCATATGAAAAACAAGGAAACCATAAATCTCACAAGAATTTCAACAAAAAGAAGCATAACAAACAATTTCAAACAAAAACGAAAAAAATAAAAAACCAGAAAAGATTATTTATTAACACTTAAATATGAGAAATTTGACAAAGTAGACCTACCCAGAGACAAGAGAGTAGAACGGATTTACCTTCAGTGAGAAGACGACGCAGGTGAATGTTGCTGGCTGTGGTGGTGGTGAGATGGAGAAGGAGCGATGAGCTTGTAGTAGACTTGTTCGCCGACGCAATAGATGCCAAAAGCGACGAGAGCGATGCCAAGTCCAGGAGTTGCTTGACGGAGATTACTGGTCAGCAATGGATGTCTCCTCCATTCGTCCCTCCGCTTGAAGAACTCGCCGGTGTGCCCCATTTTCAACTACAACTTCGCGATTCTTACTCTTCTCTTCTCTTCTCTTCTATTAGTGGAAACTACGAAATCATATGAAATGGAGCATTGTGTGGTTCTTCTTGTCGTAGTCATTGGGCTTTTAATGGGCTATAATTATTGGGCCTTAGACCACCCTAATTGAGACCAATTCGGCCCATTAAAGTTGTTCGTAACCATTGTACAATTTCAGATTGTAAGCTACCTAACTATGTGAGTAAAAGTAAGCTAAGTGTTTAATATAAAACAGGGAATTTTTTATAAAAACAATCTAATTTTTAAGTCATTTTATGTTTATAACCTAAGTAAATAATATCTTACATTTGAAACTAAATATCTACTTGCTATTCATTTTACTCCCATATTTTCTAAATATTTTTCATCAAAATCACAAATATTTATTGAAATCTTAATTAATTTCATTGAAATTATATTTTCTTCCATAAAAATTAACAAAAATAAAACTTTCTCAATAAAAATAGAAAAAAAAATAAAAACAAAATATTTATAACAGTAAATATCATGAATATTTAATTTCAAATACAAAGCATCATCTACTCGGTCTATAAATATAAAACAACCAAAAATTGGACCATTTTTGTCAAAAAAAAAAAACCCCATAAAACGGTCAAGTAAAAGCTACTAAACTTTTCAAAAATAATTGATAATTATTTGACCAATAATTTTGAAATAACAACAGTTTCACTGCTTTGCTTGCAAAATTTTGACATGCCAATTTTGAGAATGTACATCACTGAAACCAAATCCAACAATTTTATAATGCTTGAACTCAATAACTTTCGGCCTACATTAGATTTACAACATCTTCAATCACCAGTCAAACATGAACTGAATACTAAATTCCTCCTGACATTGCCACAATGATTCTGCTGCTAAAATCTACTACTTGATTCAGCTAAGCTTCCTCCATCAGAGCATTCTTGCGAGCTGAGTCTTCTTTTTCTCTCCAGATTGCATGCACTTCGTCAGTCCTGAACCGCTGGGTAAATGTTGATTCCTCTAGTGGGGTTGATGAGCCGTGAGCAAAAGCAAGGAGACCAGTATATGCAATCATTGCTCCGTTGTCGACGCAATAACGGTCATCGGTGGCAAACAACCTTCCGCCTCGCTCAGAGCACATTATTCTCATCATCTCTTGCAAGCGCTCGTTACAACCCACACCACCTACAATCAGAACATCTTTTTTGTCGCAATGAGCCATTGCACGTTCTGTGATCTCCACAAGCATAGCAAACAGAGTTTCCTGTAACATATTATTAAGCAACAAAGTAAATTTCCAAGTACATGAATACCAAATCCATCTAATGCTACATGAAGAATCGTGATATATTATTGCAGCTTTTAAAGGAAAAAATGCAACTTACCTGCAGGGAATAGCACAAATCAGCAGGAGAGCACTCATTATTGTTGAGCTTCTCTGCAGCAGTTGCTTCAATATAGCTCAATATCCCGCTAAAAGAGACATCCATCCCTTTCACAACATAAGGAAGATCAATAAACTTTTCTCCTTTCTTTGCCAGCTGTTCAAGGAAATAATCATGAGGCAAATCAAGACCAAAGAACTTTTTTGTACCAGAAAACTGAATCTTCCTATCCAACCATCGGAGAGGAATCAACAAGTAAATCTGTATGGAAGCATTTAATTTTCCAAACATAGGCTGACATAATAATTATTCTTTTGATATAGAAACCTGATGCATGAATAGATTTCCATGAAGTTCAGAAACTATGTATGGAATGCGAGGATATGCAAGTAACAGAAGCCCTGTTCTCAAAATCTAAGATTCACACTCAAACAACCCTCAATTTCCCATGAGCAGGCCCCACATAATAGAGTTAGAAATTCAACGTCTTTAATTCATTGTCTTACCTAAATAGCTTTGTAATGACATATGCCATCTAAATGGGTTTAATCCTTCAAAAAAGAAAGCCATGACATACCTGCTCAATGTTATATCCAGGACTTGGATCATTGGAGAGTGTTAAGACCCTAGCAAACCGATCCAGGCAGTTACCCACAGCGATATCGATAGTCTCCCCGAAGATCCGATACCGTCCTTCACTGTACGCAATTACTTGGGTATTACCACCACTAACATACAACACAACAGGATCCTCCGCTCCTGTCACAATCCTCCCCATCTCAATATGTGCCACACAGTGATTAACAGCAACAATAGGCTTTTTCCACAGGAGTGAAAGAACCCGGACAACAATAGCAGCCACTTGCAGTGGTGCTCCCATACCCGGACCCTTGGTGTAACAGAGGCAATCAATTTCATCTGGGGTTATGCCAGCAGTTTTCAAAGCAGATTTGATGAGTGGAAGAATGTGTTCAAAATGGTGTTGGGCAGTTTCTCGAGGGAGGAATCCATGACCAGGTGGCGTAATATAAGTGTGGCGTGGATTTGACAGAATGTTTCCATCCAATGTTACAACCCCAATACCAATCTTGTTAGCAGATCCTTCAAATCCAAGAGCTATCATTTTTTTCATCTCTAACAATAATATAACACAAGCCCTGTTTGGGAATCGAAAATAGATAAGCTTCAACGAGAAAATGTCCAAAAATGAGAGAAATGAAAAACGTCCACATTCCCATGATTTAGAAATAAATAAAGCAATTATATTTCATACTACGAATTACCCAGAAATCAATGAGTTAAGAACATATAAAAAGAAAAGAAGCTTCAATTCAGAACAAGGAACCAACAAAGTTTCCAACTCCACACGTTTTCACATTGGTAAATAAAATCAAAGCGAAGTTACAATTTCTCTTTTTTTTTTTTAACCCTACATGCTTTCTCTTCATCCAATTCATAAAAGTGAGAGTAAAACAAAGCAAGGTTTGGTAGTTTTAAAAGTTGGAAGCATAAGAAATAATAAACCTAAGTATATAGAAAAAGTTTGTGGCTTTATTAATAGGCTGCATATATAGAAAAGTTGACGCGAAATGAAAATTGGAAAACGGAAAAAAGAAAGAAAAAGGTCTAACCTTCCTGCTTTCCGGCTGTCTGCGACAGCGAGACGGCGTTAAGCCGGTGAGGAAACGTGACACCGAGCGAGGGAGAGTGAGAAGCGAGGCGGCTGAATATGTGTTAGGGGTGAATTAGGGTTTTTACGCCAAACAGTTACAGGTTTGATTGCGTGTGGGTTTGACCTTGAGTTTCAAATGCAATGCCCGTTAAAATCATGCCACGTGTGGAAACAAATTTTTATGCTCCCATATCCAAAGTTGTCTAATGTGCTCCATCAACATAGTAAAATTCCAACTTGTTTCACATCTCACGTGACATGGAATATGAATCCACCGTGAGGTTATAAAAGTAAAATTGAGTATATTTTCTGATAAACTAATTTTTTTAAATTGATTACAAATATTTAACAAATATTAAGTAGTATTAAAGTAAATTTAAGTTTTTATTAGATGGTAAGTTCCATACATTTACACTGTATTTTCAATAAAAGATTATTATGTAAAATATAAATTTTTAAAAATTATAAAAATAAATAATACAAGTTAAGTAAGCTTATGATGAATAAAATTAATATAATGAGAGTTTTATACGTTTAAGTAGGTAAGAGTCTCATATCTCACATTAAATTAAATACAAATTGATCTTGAATTTAGAAAGTTGAGTAGGCAACATCTTTTTTAAGTTGATATCAAATGCTCAACCTATAACACTAAACAAAGCAAATGGTAGAGTTGGTCAGTGCAAAGATCGGATTAGACAAACTATTTAACATATTAGTTTTTTTGATAATAATAAATGCTTATTCGAGCATATCAAATATATTATTTAATATACTAGTTTTTTAAGTTAATGACAAATATTTAACTTGTAATTATGCAGGCAAGTGCTAGCATGAGTAAGTTAAATACATTATTTAACTAACTAAATGACAAATACTCGGTCCCTAACACTAGGTAGTGATAATTTGTGTAAATTAAGTATACTATTTAATAGATATTTCGAGTCAATAATAAACATTCAGTTTAATATATTAAAATATATAATCGCTAATATAAGCGGATCAAATATATTATTTAATAAATTAAAATTTTGAGTTAATGATAAATATGTTTGTAACAATATACATAACATATAATGAATAAGACATACTATATAATAAACTATTTTTTTTTTGAATCAATAGCAAATACTTAGTCTACAACATTGGTTAAGGCAAAAAAACAAACTAATGCTTAGTCTATAATACTAATCAAGGCAAAAAATGAATTAGATACATGATGGAAGAGTTTAAATAAACTCAAATTGGCATCATATTTTAAATATGAAGCTTCTAACATAAAATACAAATAAATAATTAAAATATTTAAAAAAAAAAAAATAAAAATAGTTATGCTTATAATTATATAACCACTAAATTTTACAATATTTTAATGTTTTTAATTAATTAAAAATAAAAAACTTAAAATTTAGTATGACATAAATTTAGTTAAACTACATATTCTAAATTTATTTTTATTAATAATTACATTAAAATTTAATATAAATCAATACAAATAAACTTAAATTTTATGGATGAACATGACACAATAATAATAATAATAATAATATCTCTATTTTTATTATAAAATGCATACATTCAAATTTATTACTAACTAATTAATTAATTTTAAAAAAATAATGTCGACACTCTCAAAATTGGTTAAAAAATATTTTAATTTTAATAATTTTAAAAAATGTTAACGAAAATTTCTATTGTTAGTGAATTTTGTTAAATTAAAAAAAAAAAAACCTTAATGTTGTAATTATTGAATCATTATGCACAATCAATCAACTTCAAGTGGCGAGTTTGGACTAACAAAATGCAACACCTAGGATGATTTTAATAATATTAATAATTTTGATTACAATAATAATAATAATAATAATAAAAAAGAACAGCACATGATCCATGTGTTTTGTCTCCGTCTCCACAGAATCTAACACCCGCTAAATTGTCTCCTTTAATCTCTCTGCATTTCTTTTCTTCCTCCTTTATGTATTGCAATTTCAGTGTTTGAGAAAGTGAAAGTGACAAATTCAGGGAGATGGGACTTCTTCAACTGAAGCTTGCGGTCACTTCTCCAGCTGCTTCTCTTACATTGTTTAAAGATAACCACACAATTCTCTCCAGAACTGGTAATATTTTCAGATAATGAAATATACTAGATGGGTTCAGAAGCATTCTCTTTTTGCGTAATTGGTGGTGTAATTTTTAGGGAATTTGGTGTTTTCAGGTCATCAAAATCGATTCTTTGACTCCACCAGGAAGGCCAGAATTGCCACATCCAGGATTAGTTGCTCAGCCAAAGTTGATTATGTAAGTGGGATTAATTCCTTTTGAGTGGCTCTATATAAAATTTATGCATATACCTGACGTGGGTTCTGTTTAATCTGCCTTTCTGAGCATTTATTCCTATTATGTTGTTATATTGCAGGGTTCTGTAGTTGTAAAAGAGAAAAGTGTATCGGTTATTCTTTTGGCTGGAGGAAAGGGTAAAAGAATGGGTGTAAGTTTTTTCATGCTTTTATCCAGAGGCTAATTTTTCATTGCAATTGTTTTTTGATTGTTTGGAAGAGGTCTAAGTTCTATATGGTGTTGAATTTTGCGTCTGTGGATGTAATAAGGTGACAGATGTTATCGGTATTTGTATGGTTAAATCGACTATTTTCTTCAATGCCTATAGTTCTTTATTTTCTTCTTTCAGATGATGGTTTTGTTATGTTTGTTCGAATAGGCAAGCATGCCAAAGCAGTATCTACCACTTTTGGGCCAACCGATTGCATTGTATAGGTAAGCGGCAATAACTTACATAGACAATGTTGTATTATTGCAACTACTATTCCTGCCGTAGTATTGTGAGTGTGACCTGCAATTAACATCAGAATGGTACTTGGTGTCAATATACCCTGCAGGTTTGGCCCTTAGGCACCAGTAGGATTCAGTATGGCCTTCTCAAAGTTATAATGGTCATTCTTTTGGTTGGTTTTGAATGATTGTTGTTCGGTTTGGTGAAGATAATAAAATGCCTTCTTTTTTTCGTTTAGTTTCTACACTTTCTCACGCATGATTGAAGTGAAGGAAATTGTGGTCGTTTGTGATCCATCTTACAAGGACATCTTTGAAGGTTTTTGTTTTCTCTCTCTTTGGATATAATTGTTACCTGAAATATTCAAACTAATTTGTTGCTTTTGCTCTCAGATGCTGAGGAGAAGATAAACGTGGACCTTAAATTCTCACTGCCTGGGAAGGAGAGACAAGATTCTGTTTACAGTGGACTTCAGGTGATTAGATGATTAAGAGGAAGTTTTAGTTTCTCCATCATACTATGTTCTTGCTTGTTTGGTGTCTTATGTTGATTCTGTTTTGCTTCTATTGTCTACCAAACCTTTTTTAGAAATAATCAATAATTAAGTAGTAGGGTCTCACACAGCCTTTCTCCCTCTTTCAAATGTTTTAGGCAAGTGCGTAAGTGATTTATAACTCTCATTAAAGTCCTGTGTTTGCCAACTTCTAATCTAAACTGCTAGGACAGAAATTTTTCTGCTCAAAAGTTGTACTTAAAGATAACCGTTTTTTTCATGAAATTTGTCTCTATCAATGCTTCTTATTCTTTCTAGTGTTTATATTTGATCTCTTATTAATGCTTCTTTCATGAATTGTTAGAAATATTCATTGAATTGTTATATGCATCTTTTGCCTCCAGGCAGTTGATTTAAACACTGAGCTTGTTTGCATCCATGATTCCGCTAGACCCTTGGTATTATTTGGAGACGTGGAAAAGGTATGATCCAGTTGCTTTGAATGCGTATGTTGCACATGACCATTCCATTTTTCAAGTTTAATAACATTGGCATTAAGCTTCCTTTTCTTTCTTTTTTGTTTTTTCAGTTCCCTGGCAACTTGACCTTATTAGTTTATCATTATTCCATGCATGAATTCTGATGTAAGCTGCTTTTTTAGTTCATCTATTGCTTGTTGTAGGTCCTTAAGGATGGATGGCGGATTGGAGCAGCTGTACTTGGTGTTCCTGTCAAAGCTACAATTAAAGAGGTACGAATTGAATTTACACATTCCTCTATCCATGTCACTTATACGCCCATTGAAATCAATCTATAAGGAATATTGTGGATTCTTTGCTTCTATTTTTCTACTGCCTTGTAACAAAATCTTGGTACTTTGATCTTACCATAAGTTCCAATGGCACCGTTCAATCTTTTACTTTCTCACTGCTTGGTTCATTCAATTACTAGCCCAAATTTCTGCAATTTGTTGAAATAATTGGAAATTCATTGTTGATAAATCAATGTGTTCAAATACTCCCTTGGGAGTATGGCTGGTTGAAATAAAACACTCATTTTCTACTTCTTGTTTGTGTCAGGGCTTTTGCTGCACAATCATCTTTAGGACTTGCAATATTTATATGTTAAGAGATGAGAGATTTTTCATTTTTCTGTTTTGTATAATTTTAAACAGTGGGTGGACCACAGATATTTTTTTATGTTCTTTAACCTTGTGGTAAACCATCATCTATGCAGCATGTGACTTAATGTAATTTCTAATATTCTCTCGATTCACTGACTTCATAGTTTTGGAAATTCATTCCATAACCTCTATGCAGGCAAACAGTGAATCTTTTGTGGTTAGAACCCTGGACCGCAAAACACTTTGGGAAATGCAGACTCCTCAGGTTTGCTGATTTCTACTCTTATCATTCAATATATTGGATATTTCATTTTTTTAACTTTCAATGAACATTTTTGTACAGGTGATTAAGCCTGGGTTGCTTAAAAAAGGTTTTGAGCTTGTCAACAGGTAATGATCTCTTTTTCCTTTTCAAACAGCTAGTGTAACTCTTCCTTCTTAAGTTTGTTCCCCAAAAATAATATGGCCAAATCTCTATTACACCATACACAGCCATTGTGATTAAACTCCTCTTTTCAACACTTTTAGAGCCTACGTGTAACACACATTTCAGTGTAGATGATTTCTGGATAAAAAGATTTATGGTGGTTCATCATTTTGGTGTCTACAGGGAAGGTCTTGAAGTTACTGATGATGTGTCTATAGTGGAGTACCTTAAACATCCAGTGTTTATCACCGAAGGCTCTTACACCAACATCAAGGTAGCGAAATATTCTTCTCCTTCTCTACACTTGGACATCTAATATTTTCGTTATACAGGGTTTATACTGTTTAGCCTGAGATACTGTAGTTTCCACAACAAAGTCATTTTGTGCATGGGAAAAGTGATCGTAAAGGTTTATAAATTGCAAATTGATGTGTTTGTGTTTCTGACTTGCAGGTTACAACCCCAGATGATTTGTTACTTGCGGAGAGAATATTGAATATGAGCTTGGAGTCTTCCAAATAAAGTTAAATCCATTCTGTATTGTATTCTGCATTGGCTTCGTGTTTCATTCTTTGTGAGCTATTGGATCTGAAAATTAATAGTCATTTCTTGGATTCATGGCATAAAAATTGGCTGGAGCTAAACAATTGTCAGAGTCCAACATATCATTCTGTCATTTGTCATACTTCTCTTTCTGCTCACATTCTTGAAGAATAGTTTCAACTGGGAAACAAATACATGGAAAGAATGTATGTAATGAAAAGGATAAATTCCCCACCCAACTGTTGAAACTGTCCATTTATCTTCTAAGTCTGCTCTCACTTTTCTTTGCCTTTGTGCAATCACCAAACAAGGAAAAACGGCCGCCTTTTTGCGACCGAACAGGAGTTTCTCTAACCTTTACAGAAACACGATGAGAACATTATGACTTTATCCGGAATGCTACAATGAAGGAAGAAATATATTGAATGCATACCTTTACCCTCGTCTGAGATTTGGTGTTGTTCCAACAGAAAAGACCACTGCATCCACCAGTTGCTGATCCTGATTCATATCCCCTGAAGAAACACCAAGATTTAGCATGAGCAGTGTATAATCTAACACTTCCTCTGACAAGAAAAGTAAATTTTTATTTGTTGCTGAATTCAGAAATCCTTTCGTCAAGTCACAATAAACTCAAAATGCAGAATCAGAAATCTGATCACTCTATATTCAGCATAATTTTTCTTCCAACAATAATCACTATTCTAAGTTCATGTACTTCAAGGGAAATTTGGAAAGGAGCAACGAACAGCATGTTATTTAGAATTAGGGAACACTAGAAATTAATTAGTTGGTTAAGCAATTGTGAGAAACTAAACACTATATGTAATAATAATTCATTGCATAATCCAGTAATTTTAACATAAAGAAGTGAAATCTTGAGTAAAATCAAAAGTAAATTGTCACAATAAAGAATTTTGACACAGTAATTTGATTGGCTGCATCGAGGATTATCAAGACTTAAATGCTGTCTCCTGATAACTATTTCAAGCTAGCTTGTGTTTCACCGAATTTCAAGCAACCTAATTGTATTATCACTTTCTAGTCTTTAGTTTTGGAAGTCAATTGTAATATAAGGAGTTCATAGAGGATTGCAGAAAACAATTATATGCATAATATTTAGATTAGAGAAAGACTGACAGGTTTTCTTTGCTGAAATTGCCCAAAAAGCTGCTATCATGCAGTAAGCTTGGCGACATAGGATAATGTTCGCCCCTTCTACCGTTCTGGTCCTTCTGGAGCACTCTATTGTCTTTAAGTTCCAAAATTTTGGGCTCCTGATTTAATTCATCTTCCAATTGCTGAGAGGATAATCCAGATGAAAGCACAGATTCTAAATGATTTTTTTGACAGATACCCTCCTGAGGCAATACTTGATTCTTTTCAGGCCTCAAATGATTCAATGATCCAGGGGTTCCTTTCTCCACAGCTTGTAGCCATGCAGTTTCTAACCTCTGCTCGCGGATGATGGATTCTATTCTCTGCATTGGAATCTCCTCCCTCCTTCCTTTTGTGCTACTAATATCAGAATTGCCTTCAGCAGGAAGTGGAGAACAATTAGAATAATCTCTTGATCCTTTATGCTTAGCTTCCAACTCATTAAAGCTTCCTCTGGTTACTTTCATGGGCTGTGAGTCTGAATCCGAATAACTATCATTTGCATTTGAGCAGAGTGCCTTTCTTTCCCTCTCGATTGCTGCAGCAGTTTCAGTCTTATTCATACCTTTGGGTAAGTCATTCAAAATTCCACCATGAATAGAGGCCTCACCATCTGGCAAGAGGATTATTCTAACCTCTACATTCCGTCTCAAGACAGTTTCAATCGAATTGGTAATACTGCTCAAAAACCTTTCTGCTCTAGATTTAATATCTCCATCCACAAATGCAACGTAGGCAATTAAAACACCTACATGGATAACCATATAGAAATGAAACAGGCTGCAAAGACCTTGAGGCCATTTGAATCAATAAGATGTGTGCTAAAGAAAGATATATCCATGTAACTTCACTCGAATACTTATGGACTTACCTTCAACTTCAGAGATAGACCAAAGCTTTCCATGGACCGACAGTAGTTGCTTCAATGTCTTTGAATGGCATCTTTCAATACACTTTGACCAGATATCACCAAGCTTTTCAGAATTTCTGCATGTAATAATCATATTTCCAACCATATCAGTACTGTGCAAGGCAACTAAGGCTCCACCATCCTTCAATAGGCCATGTGAGGGCTTGGAATAAGAACTATGACCATCAATCTGTGATAATACTTCTCCTTGATGGCTAGAATATCCATTGACTGGTCCATGCAAGGAAACTGGAGAAGTTGAATTTCGAGGCATATACTGAGCACCTGACTTCTGCTTGTAAACAGTAGCTTCTCTTGAAGTGCTTGATGGATCTTCCTCAGTAGTCTTAGAGCTCAGCCTTCTGCTGCTCCCTGACTGAGTGAGATCTGATGAATGCACTGAACTGAGCTGCAACAGGGTTGCTGTGAACCATGTCGAGCGTTCACTTGAAACCCTTAGCTGTTTCTCAGCCTCTGAAAGAAGCTTCAGAGCATGCTTTAATCTCTCCAATTCTGCTTCATTTACTGGAGAATGATGCCAATCATCCATATCAGTAGTTTCAATCGGAATAAATTATAATTATCAGCAGATAATAAGCTTTGCAACAGGTTTCTAAATCCAACAGTTTTCTTGTTTGGTTGCATTTTGATTAAGGCTAATATAAGAAAATTAAAAAATAAAAATGATAATGGAAAAAATGGAAAAAAAGTTTGAACATTGATAAACCTGTAAAAGGTGGGTACTATTAATACAAAATAAGCACTCAGGTACAATAATCCTACATTCTGAATACAACATTGACCAGCTTCCACTATGAACTTAAATCAACTGCAAACCATGACTAACTACCCAAAAAAAATTTTACATCTTGGCAAATTGTTGTCAAACTAGAACTCACCATGTAAAGCTATGACGAGGCCAATCCATGCTAATAGATACAAAACTCTTACAGGAACTATTGCATGTATTTGAGACCCAGGCGATTTTAAACAACATTAATAAAAGGTCAAATTTTTCTCCCACTCATTTTCTTAAAAGCCAGGCATTATCAACTTGTAAGTTAATGATATCCTGGTGGTCACGGTGATTCCCCATATTATTTTACTGAAAATGTTTTAAATGCCACCCCAGACACAACTGATTGATCATATTAGAGCATTAATTTGATATATTGTAAGTTTTTAATAGCTCAAAAAAAAAAAATGTGAAAGGGGTGATACTCACAACTTCTTCCACCAATGTTGTAGGTTCCAGCAATGATATCCATTATAAGACTGGCCAGTTGAGACATCAACACCATCGGATCAACCCCAGAGTCCATCAACTCTCTAGCTCTTTTCACCGTCTCTGCAGTGTCCGATGACATTGCTAATTCTAAAAGTTCCAGTAATTTCTCATCCGAAACAACCCCCACCTGCAGAGGAGATAACAGATTACAATATAAGTTTGAACAGTATATATGAGGGTTCTGAGAGCGAACATTCAAATGCGTTTGAGTTTCCTTTTTTTTTGGGTCCTTATAAAATAGTTACTGTTACATAAATTGAACATTTCAAGAGTTATAAAACTAAAACTGAAGCAAACCATGGCAAATGAGCATTGTTGGGATAACTCACAAGTTCATTTACGAGAGACGCGGTGATTCTTTTTCCCAGCAAACTCAGCTGGTCTAACATAGTTTCAGCATCTCGGAGAGAACCATCAGCATTCAGAGCAATCAAATCCAATGCATCCGATTCAACATCAAGATTCTCATCAGCAGAAATTTTCTTCAACCTGGCTACAATTTCACTGTCTTTAATTTTGTTGAATAGATACTTCTGACAACGTGATTGTATAGTACGAGGCACGTTGTCAATATCAGTTGTGATGAATATGAATACAACTCTCTGTGGTGGTTCTTCCAGAAATTTGAGAAATGCCAGCCATGTCTTGGAGGGCAACAAGTGACACTCATCAATGACAAAAACTTTGAATCGTGAAGAGGCCAATGGAAGCGCCGCAGATAGGTTCTTTAAAATGTACCTGACTCTGTCAATTCCTTGTTTATTGGTGCCATCAACTTCCAAAAAATCCCTGCTTTTTCCAGAGACAAACTCTCTGCACTCTCTGCAATACCCACATGGCTTTGTTTCATCAGTAGACAGACAATTCAGAGCCGCAGCAAAGATCTTAGCTGTTGATGTTTTCCCAGTCCCTCGAGGACCTTGGAAAAGATAAACAGGAGCAATCCTTCCCCTTGAAATGGAATTCTCAAGCGACTGGACCGTAATATTTTGTCCAATCAATTCATCAAAGAAAATTGGCTTATATTTCTGGCTGAAACTCCTTATATTTTCCAGTGTCCCTTCATCCTCTCCTCCATTTAGAGCTACAATCTCTAACCCATCTTGACTCCTACAGCTTGACGACCACCTCCTTCCATCCAATCTACTTAATGCCTCCAGATCAAGCTCCCCAAAGTTTGTAGAAAGCTCATCATCGCTATGACCAGTTCCAATAGACGACCCTGCTCTCCCATCACCACTATTGGTGAGTAACGGGAGAATACCTTGGGCACTTCTTGAAGCCATTCTCCGCTTATTAGAAACAGATGACGAGTGTCTCCTTTGTTGATACATTGTCTGGCTGCCACACAAAATGCTACTTCCCTTCCTCCTTAAAGTATCAGAAAGGGAAGGAGAGTAACAACTCCAACATACCCCTCTATGTTGTGGCGTCCTCTTTGACCAATAGCATGGAATCCCACATCCTTGACGACCAGGCAAATCCAAATGATCATCCATTTCATCATCATTATCATTCAAGGATGCTGTTGTGGCATCCCAAGATCCAACTGTACTAGGATTACAATTAACATACCTATTATAAGAACTAGTTGATAACGCCGGCGTGCTATAAGTATAACAAGAATCTTCTTTTCTACTACCTCTCAACAATTTAGACGATGATTGTGACCAATTCTTTTGCTTAAGTTTTAAAAGCAATGGGGAAGACCCTGAATATTTACGGAAATCTTCAGAATTACAATAATCTTCTGTATCATCGGATTGCTCAACGGACTCATCCCTGCCTAAACCTAATGCCGTTGAATTTCTAGCATGAATAATTTGTTTTTGTTTATATTTAGATAAAGAATCTAAAGTGGTTTTGTTTCTCTTACTTTTCCTCTTAGCTGCCATTGCTCTTTTCATGGATGGGGTTGCTGCCAGTGACACAAGATTTGCATCTCTACACCTGAGAATTGACGAAGATAGATTATTGTCACCCATATGAGAATCACTCTTCGCATCACCACCATTTCTGGCATCACTCAAGCTATCATCAAAACTTTCCACAATGGAAGAAGACCCTTTATCGTCATTCTCATCATCATCATCATTTCTTGCAATTGCACTCGTCTCACTTGAAGATTTCTGATTCTTCCAATTATACAAAAACACCCTCTTCTCTTTCCCATTCCCATTCACATTCACATTGTTGGTTTCATCAGCCAATTGTCTGTTGTTGTTGTTCTTCCAAGCAGAACCGGAACCAGAAGCACCAGCTGCTGCTGCTACTGCCGCTGCTATAGATCTGGATGAACTCAATGGTGATTTCCAAGATGAAGTTGTACCCGGATCACGCAAAACCCGGGCTGCTTTCCTTATTTGTGTCATTTCTTTCTTCAACTGCAACCTCCCTCGCATTTCAGCCATTTCCCCAATCAAACACAATACCCACAAAAAAAAAAGTCTCTATGACAAAACCTACATTCGCACATCCATTTGACTCATCAAGCACACATAGACAAACATATAACTATTATATAAACACAACAACAAATTTTAAAAAATAGAAACTTTGAACAACAATGGTAAAACTGAAAGAGAGAGTGATCTGAGAAAGAAGCTAAGAATGTATCTGGGTGTCGCTGACAGGGTGGGGCTTATGGGTTTGAACTCTAGTATGAAAATGGACAAGTTGTTGTCAATATATATGTACATACATATATATATATATATATAAATTCTCTATTTTATTTTTTTATTTTTCTTCTTCTTCGCTCACTGTCACTAGTTTTTCTTCTTTTTTTTTTTTTTTTGATTTTTTCTAGTTGGCGCCTGAAATCAAAAGAGTCGAAGGTTGAATAATCTCTTGGCATATGAATGTGAGTGTATTTTTGGGTATTTTCGATCACAACAAAGTGAAAATGAAAATGGAGAAAAATCCGGGGACCCTGGGATTCTACTGCTTTTTATGCAGTGGATTTTTACAGTTCTTTTATTTATTTTTTATTATTTTTCCCACTGTTCACTCTTTCCTTCTTATCTTCTTCTTTCTGTTTTCTCACAGTGTTCTCTTCTATGGAAACGTAAAATCTATTTGGTTTCAACTTTTTCAAAATGTAATATTTGTTTTATTTTCTTCAATATTATTGCAAAAAATAAAGAAAATTGATTAGTATTTATACTTTTTTTCATCCAGCTGATACGATATGATAAAGTTAATATTTGTATATAATTAGTAAACATCTTTACTAAAATTGTAACATTATCCAGGAATTTTATGCAATAATTATGGGTTGTTGCAATATCAATTTGGTATAATTTATGAATTTGGATTGTTCTTCTGAAACTTTGAATGATACTGTTTATTATTTAATGCTATTCATTTACATGATTTAATGTTGTTAGTAGGGATCTTTTTTTGAAATAAATATTTTTATGTATATTTAAATTAATTTTTTTTTAATAACAATATAATGTCAAATTATTCCCATTATACGTATTCATGTGAAAAAGTTTTAGATTAAATAATATTACCGTATCAACATAAATAATGTGATAAGATCATTCTTTAAATAAAACGAGATAAATTTATTTATTTTTAAAAAATAAAAAAAATTTAAAAAAATTAATAATTTTTTTTATTATACTAATTAAATAGTATAATTATTTTAATTTTTTTTATTATAAATTAGATATTGTAAGAAAAGATTTATGAAATTTTTTTAATTTTTTTTATTTTTTACTAAAAAATAATTTTTTTATTTTATTAATTAGATAATTTAAATATCTTAATTATGATGAAAAAATAAAATTATCTTATTTAAAATTTTTTATTTTTTAGAGTAATTTAAATTTTAATAATTGTAAGTAGGCATGGGAGTAAATACATTTCAACATTATTTGTTTGAGTGTGATGTGTGTCCATTGATTGTAGGTCCTTTGAGTCACAAAGGCACACAAGCATTATTAGGTGTTGCTTGCCTTTTGAGCAAATGCATTCTTTATTAAATTATATCCAAATGAGATCTCTTTTCCTTTTTAGCATGTGATTGATTAGTTAAAGATTATTATTATTTTTTATTAATTTGAAGATAATGGCATTAATGTTAATATTTGTATATAATTAGTAAACATCCTTACTAAAATTGAAACGATTATCCATGAATTTTATGCAATAATTATGGGTTGTTGCAATATCAATTTGATATGATTTATGAATTTGGATTGTTCTTCTGAACATTGAATGATACTGTTTATTATTTAATGTTATTTATTTACATAATTTAATGTTGTTAATAGTGATCTTTTTTTAAAATATAAATATTCTTATGCGTATTTAAATTAAATTTTTTTAATAATAATTTAGTGTCAAATTATTACAATCGTATATATTTAAGTAAAAAAATTTTAAATTGAATGATTTCATCGTATTAACATAAATAAAGTAATAAGATCATATAATTAATAAAATAAAAAAAATTTATTTATTAATAAAAAATTAAAAAAAATTCTATAATTTTTTTTACTATACTAATTGATCAATGCAACTTTTTAAATTTTTTTACATTCATTATTAATTAGATGTTGTAAGAAAAATTTATAATTTTTTTATTTACTTTCAAAAAATAAATTTATTTTATTTTATTATTTAAATAATTTAAATATTTTAATTATACTAATATAAGAAAATCGTTTTATTTAAAAATTTTTATTTCAAGAGAGTAGTTTAAATTTTGATAGTTTTAAGTAGGCATAGAGTAAATACATTTCAACATTATTTGTTTGAGTGTGTCCATCGATTGTAGGTCCTTTGAGTCACAAAGGCACACAAGCATTGTTAGGTGTTGCTTACCTTTTGAGCAAATGCATTCTTTATAAAATTATATCCAAATGAGATCTCTTTTCCTTTTTAGCATGTGATTGATTAGTTAAAGATTATTATTTTTTTATTAATTTGAAGATAAATGGCATTAATGTTTTAATTTATAACATGCTTTGCCATCTACAAGCAAATGCTCAATTAACATTCATCTTTTTTGATTCTTTAATTAGGATTTATACAACTGCTTTGCCACTAATTTTAAATCAACTCATAAATATATATATATATAATATTTAAATAAAAATATTTTCTTTTGAATAATATTAATTTTTTTATCGAATAATAACTACATCTTTTTGTCATTCTCTCTATTAAGATGCTTTAAATTATTAATTAACTTTTAGATTAAATGAATCAAAATTGTATTGATTCAATTGATAGTTTAATCAAAATTTTTTAAAAATATAATTTATATTAGTATAATTTTTGTTCAATTTTTAATTTTTAAAAACTTTTTTTGAATTTATTTTTATTATTTTGTTTAGAGAAACCTTAACTTTCTTTTTTTTTTCAGAAACCCCATTAATAAATTTTCTTAAAAGACCCTAAACCCATTAAACAACTCATATTTGGTTGATCATTCAATTAATAAACCCTGATTCATCCATTAGACAAAAGCCAAAGACAACTTTTTGGTTGTGTTGGTTTTCATACATGATGTAATAATTTCAGACGAACATTAACATATTTGTTTGAATTTGTTTTTATTCCTTTTTTGGATATATATATATATATATGTATGTATAACATTACAACAATTTTTCTATTGTTTATTAATGCCACAAAAAGCTTGTCCAATTCAATTGCAAAGAGACAGAGGATTTTAGAGAGTAGGTGCCCATTGAAGGTCCTAAAACTCTCTTGATCCCACAATTCTTTAATCTTTTTATCATATCACTTATTTCTCATTATTTTTGTGTTTCATTTTTATCAATTAAAATAAATTATTTCTTTTTATATTAAATATTGTAAGTAAAATTTATATTCTAAAATTTAAAAATTAAGTAATTGAATTAATTAATACTCACTTTTTTTTTTTATTAAAATAGAACATAAAAACTATATAATTAATGATTAAAATTTTTTAATAGTCTCATTATTTATTTTTATTAATTCAAAATTTTCATTTCAAACAATTAAAATATGTTATTTTATCATATAAATAAGATGCAAATCTTAAATTTTTATGTCACTCAAAAAATCTTATTAATTGCTCAATTAATACTTATATTTCTCGATTATAATAATAAAATATAAAAATATAAGATTAATATAAACCATAAAACTCTAATCTTGTAAATATGATCATAGTTTCTATTCTAATGATTATAATGATTAAAATCTTGAGTTAAATGTCTAAATTTCTTCTAAAGTTCTCCAACAAATGTATGTTGTGTTCTAATAATTCTATGCTTATTTCTTTTTGGTGATCATTGTCTATGTCAATAATGAAATAATTGAAGACTAAAATACAAAAATGTCACCAGTAACTTGTTTTAAGTTAAAAATATAAAATTAATTCGATATAAAATTGAGTTTAACTATAATTCATTGAATATAAGATACATTTAACTCTTATATTAATCGTTTTAAATTTTATTTAAATTATTTTAATTTTTATATTTTAAATTTTTTATATTTTCTGTTTTAAATGTTAAATAAATTATTTTATATTTTTTATTTCAAATTTTAAGTTAAAAGATATAAAATATATAAAATATACCTTAACCAAATCTTGTAAAAACTTGACTAAAAGATTGTTAGTGGATTAATTAGTTGGTGCCCATATTCTTTTACCAAACTTCTCAGCTTTTTGTTGCATACAGTTGTTCAAATATTATTAATCACTTTTGGTTTGGTGATATTTTTTTTAACTTTTTAACACTAATTTAGCAAGTGATTGAGGACAATCAGAAGACTGTATTTCATGTTCATACATCGTTTATGACATTTTCTTGTACTTCATTAATTCTTAGATCCAACTTAGGCTGCATCCTATGCAAGGCTATGGTATGGTTCCACACAATTTTGTATTTTTAACTTTTTTGTTACATTTACAATTCTTGAGTTGCATATTATAAAATTTTTACATGCAGTAAATGACATGCTGGGAATAGTAACGAAATGGTCAAGGATTATTAGAGATCGCAATGCAATGAAAAGTTAAAGAATCGTTTGGTACATCTACCAAATGTAGCCACAACATATGATGCGTTTCATTTCTTGAGCCAAACCAGAGAGCTTCTTGAAACTAGGCATCGCATACCAAGCAATTCTTGATTTTCAAGCATTATTGTGGAGATATCAAGCCAAGCAATTCTTCATTTTCCTTGCATTTTTGACGATTCATAAGGGATATTCTAGTCTTTTCCTTTAATCAGTGCACCCATGGCAGACCGGTACTCGACATTTCTAGCCCCAAAATAGAACTCAAACAAAAGAGAACAAAACAACTTATTCCTAAACAAAGAAAATGAGGCATACACTTTCCCAACAACCATTTTGATCAAACAATAAAAATGCACCAACATTTAGATTTCTAAATGCCAGCCACTATTTTCAAAACACAATTCCAGAGAAAAATTAACAGAACAGGAACCATAAGTTGCAAATTCATTACTAAAACAGGTTTCTGAAACTGTTTTACTCTCAAACTATAATGAACAAAAGAAGTTCTAATCCTTGTCTGCTTTGTTTAATCGACTTCAACTTCATAACCAATCTTAAACTCTAGCCCTCTTGCTGCTGCAGCTGGGGCACTTGTACTGCTTAATATGCTCAGCCTTTGCAGGTGTAATCTTTACACATTTTCCATGGAACCATTTCTCACATATATCACAGCAAATCCAGAATTCATCAGTGCCATAGTTATCCCCACATGCCCCACAGGTGGCACCCTGTTCATCATCTTCTTCTTCTTCTTCTTCCCCACTATCGTTGTCTTCCTTGGGTGGTGGAGACATCTTCACTGCTTTGGTTTGCGACTCAGGCTGACGAGACTGCTTGAAGCAAGGTTCAAATAATGAGAGGAAATAATTTGATATAGAAATAGAACAAAAGAAATTGAAGTTTTCACTTTCAAATTCCTACTACCTTCCCGCTTGATTTGCTCTTGCCACTGTTGTGATTACCAGCAGATTGGTCCTTTGGTTGCTTAACATTTCCAGTCACAACTTCAAAGATGGTTGGAAGTTCATTTATCATCTGGAAAAGTTTCTTCCTGAAGTATCCAATTCAAACAAAAATTAGAACTAGGCTTTCAATTTGACCTCATACTCTAAGTTTACCAGTCAAAAATAGCATCATTGGCTTCCTATATCATGTATAACTTAGAAATCCAAAGGAAAAAACATTAATTAGATTATTAACAATTCATCAAACTGCATCAAACAGAAGAATGAGACGTAACTTTTGTTGAAGACCAGTAAGTTCCTTTTCTTAATGACAACTTCAATGCATAGGTTGTCGAACATCATATGTCACACAGTTGATTGTGTAACTTGGTGATGTGAAAAAGACAACAAAGGAGACATCTAGAAGCAGAAAATGGTCATTATGTAAAACAAAAATCCATATCCATGGTTATAAAACAACTAAAGAATAAACAATTATAAATTCAATAAATAAAACATTTTTGGACCTGCTAAACATAACATCAGTAATTAAATTACCAACAAATCCTTAAAAACACAATTATGAAAAAAAAGGGGGAATGAATATCTTAGAAAGAAAAAGACAAAATATTACATTTTATCAGTGTCAAAAGATAAGTAAATAATATAGTTAAACGTATATACTTTTCTCACTCTATCCCTTAGACTTACTCTGCACCTTGAACTTTTGATTGACACAAGTCTCAACCCCAAAATTTAATGTAATATCTAATTTTCCCTTTCATTATATTGTAAAGTTAAATTTGACGCAAAGCACAAGATAAGAATGGGTATGCATGTTGGCAATACATGAATGCACTTAACAATACATATGTTAAAAAGCAATCTTAAAAACAAGCAGAAAAATCTAAACATTTATCAATATTCGTCACAGTCTGAAGTCTTAGTTAACAAATTCCAACAGATTAATGAAAACAGGAGGTAAAGTCAACCCAACTTGGTTTGCTGTAAAGTCTATTGAAATTAGAAGATTACTTGATCTGGCGAGGTAAATCAATGAATCATTTGATTCGTTCCGTTTGGGCTGCATCCTTTATGGTGAAGTGGGATTTCTCCAACACAGTAGAAGGGCACTTTAAAGTATCAACGTTCAGGATATAAATGAACAATAATGCAAGAAAGGATATGCAAAATCAAAAAGATCAAAAGACTCATTAATGCAGTTTCTGCATTACGATCTAAGAACTAACAATATATTGCCACAAGAAAGGGAGTCATGCAGATTCTACAGGAAAGCAGCAGAAAATAACAAGAAAAAAGAAACAATACCTCTCATTCCTTCCAAATCCAAAGCGTGCACCAAAATAGAATGCAACAGCAAGCAACCATGAATCACTGTGAACTGCAACCAGTGACAACCAGTCCTTCTCCTGCATACCATCCCTTGCAAAGTTTATACCTAATGCAGGCTCAGGAAGCTCGGGAGGCACTTCTTCAACAGGCAAGTTAACTTCCCATGTCTCATTTGGAAGTCCATATAGGCATAAGTTCTCCTTTTCTGTGAGCAAGATATTAATATCCTCAATAAAAATACACAATCTATCATGAATTGTTAACATAATCAGGCTCTAATTTGTCCGTGCCAATAGATTAAAAGCACAATACTATATTTCATAAAACACTAAAAATATAGAGTGTTGGTAGATGATGCTGTATGAACTACACACTTGACACTCAAACAGTGCACAAGGTAAAGGATTAAGTTAACCATAATAGACAAAACAGCAGTCACAAGGATGCTAATATGTGTGAACCATATTAGCAAATGGGATAATCTATCTGTCCTTAATTCCATGTTTGCTTGAAATGATGGATAGTTGGAATGACATGTGGCTTGCTCGAATGGTAAACGAAACTATATTCCCAAGCTTTGCATTCCAGTAGTTGAACATGACAGATACGGTAATGTGAATATAACATACTTACCAAACCACCTGAGCAAAAAAGGATTACACATCATGATGACAAACAAGTCAAGTAATATATAATTACGAGG